>WBNH01004850.1:305318-667114 GCA_013401255.1 Urocolius indicus
GGGGGGGGGGGGGGGGGGCGGTGTCCCGGCGTGTGCAAAGCGCAGCCGGCGCATCCCGCGAGCGGTGCCTTGTGCGTGTGTGTGTGCGTGTGTGTGTGCGTGGGCATTTACTTGTGCGTGTGTGCTGCCCGTGTGTGCGAGCCCCGCGTGTGCAGTGCCGGCAGGTGCGTGACGTCCTGTCACGGCGCGGGCACTTGGGGTTTGTTCTCCTGTCTGGGTGTGCGTCGTTTGCAGAGACGGGAGGCTCTGCCCTCCTGTCCGCAATGGAAGAAGTTTCTTTGAAGGAAAAGCGTCCATAAATCGATCTCCAAATGAGTGGAGTTACTGTTCGTTCTTTCATGCTGGCAGTAAGAAGCAGACTTGCCAAAAATCCTTCTTGGTCCATCGAACACAGAAAATTCTGTGGCCTTGCAAAGGAGGGGAAAAGCAGCAATACCACATTTGGTAGCTTTTAAAAATGAGGGTGTTAGAAGGCAGGCTATTTTGAGCCTGAATTTAAAAGTGCTTTTCAGCATCAGCCTTTGTGTGCTTCCACAGCGTTCTTCCCGTGATGTGCTGCAGCAGCCTGTACATGGCACAGCCCCTGTCTTACGCTTAGAAGGATGAGATTTGTTTCTTAACTAAATATTTGAACTGAGCAAAACAGACGTGGTTGTGAAGCTCTCCTTTCTGGAATATATCTCACCTTTTTCCTGCAATGGTGGCAGATGTGACTGTGGCTCCCTCTCCCTCGGGACCACTCCCCAGCTGGAGCTGAACTCCGCCTGATTTAAAGCTGCGAGATGCGTGTGCTTGTGCATGCAGAGCCCAGGTTTTGCAAGGTGAGGCTAGGTATGAGTTCATATCTCCAAAAGAAAATCATGGCATCTTTTCCTTGTCTAGAGGGTTTGATTTTTTCTATCCCTGCAAGTGATTCAGGTTTGTTTTTTAAGTAGTTAAGTTGGCTTGTAAAGCTGAGGGGTGGCTGATCTTTTGGCTTCATCCCATCAGGAATTTAACTTTCACATGAAGTACATATATATGCTCTTGTAATTATCCTTTACCCCTATTTAGAGCTTTCGTATGCTTTGATATGGCAAAAATTATCTTAGACTCTCCTTTTGCTATGTGTGTCTGTATTATTACCTAGTCCTGTGCTTTCTTTGGTCTGGGTTCTTATTTAGAAATACTCCAGGACTGCTTCTGTCATTGCACGATAAAAGCCTTGCTCTGGCAGGACCCTCTCCACAAAAGGTCCTGCTCAGTGGATACGTGCTGGGGCTGGCCTTTCACCCTGTTTCGTGTTTGAGGTGTCACAGAGCTGCAGCTGGTGTTGGTGAGAGCTCATGCAGGGTTGTTCCTGTTCTGGTCTTGCCGTAGGCGGCCATGCCTGGATGCAGCCGAGGGCAATGACGTGCCTCAGTGCTGCCTGAAGTTTGCTGGATGTGGGCTGCTCAGAGAGCAGCCTCAGCCCCGCAGGGCAAAGAGACTCCCTTGTTGGCCCTGCCACATGCCTTGCCTTTTTCCTGGTTGTCCCCTCAAGGGACTATTGAAGTGCAGGCTGGGGCCAGCTGTGTGGCTCATTTAGGCTGGCTGTGCAGCTTTCCTTCTGGACTCTTCTGCCCAAGCAGCTCATAAAGGGAAGCCTGGATTGGTTCAGGTATTGGTTTAGGGACACAATCATAGCTCTGGGGTCCATATCTCTGCATCCTAGAGACCTAGGTGTTGAGACCTGTGTTTTCCCAGGGCAGTGCTGTATCCAGAACTGTCTGTCTGCCATCTTGTATTAATACTTTGATGCAATCAACTATTACTAAAATGTGTTATTCTCCTATTTTCATATTATTTGCTATAGAAATATTTATCAGTCGAAATTTACCTCAGTCCAAACACGAGGCTGTTCAGCATCGCTGCATTAGCTTGTGTCATTGCCCCGGGATAAAGTTGAGGTCAGTAGTTGGACCCAAGTGTTTAGCTTTTAACAGCTTGGAGAATCTTCCCTGTAATTAAAGTCTTTCACATTTTCTCTTCTCACCTTTTCAGCGCTCAGCTGCTTCTTAGTGTACCTCAGGCAGGCAACAGAAATGAGAACATGAGCTGTGTTTGTGGCTGAGCATGCCTTCCCCCAGAGCCTGCATGAAAGATGCTTTGCTTTGTATGCCCAGAGCAATGCTCTGGTTAAAGCAGTAATTAATCTTGACCTCACACTGAACTGGCCTTTTGGGAGCACATACATTCACAGGTATAATCTTTGTGGCACACTGTAGGAAATAAATTTGGCGCAGCTGTAATTTACGTTGGCGTGACCCATCTGAACTGAGTGAGAGAATGGATAGAGACACAGTGTGCAGTTTATGTCACACTGCTAGAGACAGACTTTTAAAAGACTGGGCAGAAACAGTGGCTTCAGGAGGGCCAGCCATTGTATTTTACCTGCCAGGTGATAACCCTTAGGGCTCTGTTGCCCACATAGGGACTAAAATGTAAGTGAAAACAACCTCTGTCTCTGGATTGAGTAAAACACTTGTGAATCTGAAGGTCCTCCCCAGCAAGAGGTCAAGTGGGTGTCTGGAGATCGCCTGCTCAGGAACGAGTTGTGGCTCTTCTCCCTTGCTCCCATGACTTTCAGTGAGGCTAGAGAAGGTACAAACATGGATCCTTGTCACCGGGACACTCCAGTGAAGCTGCAGGAAATCCAGGCTGAGGAGGTGGATTTGAAGGAGCATTCTGGTTCACTGACAAGTGAAGTGAGAAGTAGCTGCTTCGAGAGTGCAGCACAATAACAGCTATATTCAAATGCCGAAATAAGAAAAAGCAAAGTGAAGTTATTCAGAGGAAAGAAAATCTCAGGTGTCTCCCACCTTAGTATGAAGCAGACGTGGTCTGAAATGTTCCCATCCCATGTGTTTGCTAACTGGAAATATTTATCAGCACCGATTTAATAACCATAATGGATATATGCACTTGCTATGCAATAAACTCATCTAAAAAGCTCACTCTTGAATAACATGTTAGTGCAGATACTGCATTTTGCTCATTCAGCCCAAACATCAAACATGTTCTTTACCAGGATGATGGGATGAGCGGGATGAACCCATTTGCCACAGGCTTTTGTGTCCTTTTGGTAGTATTTTGCTGTCTACAGCAAGATCCTGTTTCTTAGCTGAGGTAGCTCATGAGTAGGGTGGTCTGTTCAACACAAGTGGCTCCCAAAAACTTCAGCCTTTGCCTTGCTAAGAGTTTTGGCTGTAAATCTTTCAGTATAACTGTTCCTAACTGCTGCCATGCAGTTTAAGGATGCAGCTGCTGCATAACATGACCATCAAATGCAGCTTAGTCTCCGTTTATGAAAGCACTGCCTTTGTGTTAGTCAGTGCTTGCATTGAGAGGAGCACAGGGGGACTTGGCACAACATGCTTGGTGGAAGCAGCAGCAGGAGAGCCGACTGCCATTACATACTGCCTCAGACACTGTTTTCTGTTTATCAGCACCCCCAGTTCCCAGAGTTTCCTTCCTTGGGCTTATTTTTTTTCCAAGCTGAGGACTGTTTTTAGGTTGTCCAGAACTGGGGCTATTATCAAGGCCTTCGTAACCTTCGTACTGGTTGGGCAGGAGAGGTGAGTGTGTAGGGAAGAGCTAGGGCTGTGCCTGTGCCATCCTATTTTTGCAGACAGTTGGAGTTACATCCTTCTCTGTATTGTCTCAACAAGAGGCTAATTAGTCAGCAAGCTCGAGCTCCTGGAGGATAATTAAGCTTTATAACTGTGGGTTCTCTTTAGTGGATGAGAAAGAGGAGACTGTACCCTCAGAGCCCAAGAATGCTGCTCTGCAGCTACTGTGCTGTACTTCATAATTGATCTATTGTTTCAACAGGACATAATTCCTCATTTCCTCGTAATTATCTCTTTTTAGTGCCTCACACTGTATCCTGATATTAGCTGTAATCACTGATCATTTACCCCGAAGCCAATCAGAATCTGCAGAGTAAAATATTGGCCTCGGTGAGCGTTTACGCTTTCAGATAGAATTCTCTTTTGTTGTTGTCACGAGGAATGAAGCCATTGTAGTTGCATGGGTTTTGGCTGTGGGTGTTCAACTGGGTATAAACTTGTTTGGTTTTGTTGCTGTTCATTTATGGTAGTGACTGACTAGTGCAGAAAGACAAAAAAGAACTACCGCTGAATCCTTTTTCCGTGTTTTTGCCCACAGAGGCATTGTATTTGTTTGGTTTCAGGGGATTATATTGCTCAAAAGGTGATGTGTGATACTTCATATTCTGAATGCCTGTTGGCCCTTGCCCGTAGAGTTAGCTTTTATGAGCATCAAAGCCTCTGGCCCTATTTTATGAAATTACTGCTCACTCTCGCACTTTATGAGCTTGATTTTCCTCAGAGTGACTTCCTTCAAATTACTGTTGATTTATAGCAGGTAGTGTTGGTGACAGGAGAAGTGAATCATACCCTGCGTGTGTTGCTTTTAGAGACTAGCAATGAGACATTACATAATGCCAGGTTTGCTTTGCCTTTTTTTTTTTTTTTAAAGCCTTCCTGCTCTGCTTTCATCTTTGTAGCCTGAAGAACTGGTGAGCTGCTCTGGGCATACGACTGATCCCCTACGACTATGCTCCTTTGAGCCTGAAGCCCCTAACATCAGACTAATTGAAGCTCAAAGGGACTTCTGAAGGTTATCTTGTCCAGCTCCCCAGCTCAAGGCAGTTGCCCTGTAGCATGTCTAGATGGCAGTACCATGTCAGTATCTCCAAGTATGGAGACGACACAGCTTCTCCCAGTGCTCTGTCTTTCCCACAGTAAAGTGTACCTGATGTTTAGAGGGAATGTGCTGCATTTTGTACCTCTTGTCCTGTCACTGGGTATCAGTGCAAAGAGCCTGTCTCCGTGTTCTTGGCACCCTCCTTCAGGTATTTATATATCATGAGGTTCCTGTCCGCCCATTTCTCCAGCATATTGAGGTTCTTCTGGATGGCAGCTGGACCCTCTGGCATGTCATCACGCTTCCTCATCCAGATCATTAATTGTTGTGGTTTAACCTCAGACAGCAACAAAGCACCATGCAGCTGCTTGCTCACCCCCGCACCCCAGTGGGATGGGGAGGAGAAACGGCAAAAGTAAAACTCAGGAGCTAAGAACAGTTTACTAACTAAAATGAAATACAATAATAATATAATAATTGTAATGAAAAGGAAAATAACAGCAAGAGAGAAATAAAACCCAAGGAAAACAAAAACCAAAACCAAGTGAAGCCTAGTGCAGTCGCTCACCACCCACTGACCTATGCCCAGGCAGTGATCAACCCCTCCCTGCCAACTCCCCTCTGTTTCTATGTGGGGCATGATGCCCTGTGGACTGAAATAGCCCTGTGGGTAGTTCAGGTCAGCTGTCCTGGCCACACTCTCCCTGGGCTGCTCACTGGCAGGGCAGGGTGAGAAGCAGAAATGGCCTTGACACTGTGCAAGTACTACTCAGCAGTAACCAGACATCTCTGTCACCAATAATATTTTCAGCACAAATCCAAAACATGGCCTTGTACCAGCTGCTAGAAAGAAAATAACTGTCCCAGCCAAAACCAGGACATTAATAAAGATATTCAACAGCATTGGACCTGGTATTGACCCCTGGGGAACACTTCTAGTCACCACCTGCAGCTGGACTTTGTGCCACTGATCACCACCCTCTGGATACAGTAATTTGGCCAGTTCTCAATCCACCTCACTGCTCATCCAGCCCCTACTTTAATAGCATGCTCAGATTTTCCCCATCCTTCCTCTTCTTTGTGTGCACTTCTGGTCTGACACGTCTCACCAGGTACAATTCCAGCTGGGCTTTGGCTTTCCTAACCTGATCCCCAGCTGCTCAGTGTTCCTGTATTCCTCCCACATTACCCATCCTTGCCTCTGCCCTCTGTAACGCTTACATTTTGTGTTTGAACTTGGCCAAGATCTCTTTATCTATCCACACAGGCCTCCTGACATTTTTACCCGACTTGGTATTTGTTGGGATGAGACTTTTCCGCTTTGAGGAGCTGATCCTCGAATACTGACATTTGAGGCTCTCTTCCCTTCAGGGCCTTGCCCCATGCATACTTCCAAGCAGCTCTTCTAAGAATCCACAGACTGCACACCTGAAGTTCAGGGCTGTGAGCTTGCTACTTACCTTGCTCCTTGCCCTTAGGATCCTGAACTCCACTATCTCATGGGCACTGCTGCCAAGGCAGCCTTTGACCTTCACATCCTCAACAAGCCCTTCCTTGTAGGCAAGTGTGAGGTCCCTTCAGAACACCTCTCCGGTTTCTTTATCACTTGGGTCAGGAGGGTGTCAACAGCGCGCTCCCAGAATGTCCTAGACTGCTTATGCTCTGCTGTGGCGTCTCTCCTGCGTATGTCAGGGTGATTCAAGTCCCCCCACAAGAACCAGGGTCTGCCAACATCAGGCTGCTTCTAGCTGTCTGTAGAAGGCCTCATCAACGTCTTCCACCCACTACACTATCACTCTTACCTGCTTCTCTTTAATCCTCAGCCATAAGCCATCAGTAGTTTCCTCATCTATCCCCAGGCACATCTCCATGCATTCCAGCTGTTCTCTCACATCGAAGGAAACCCCACCACCTTCCTCTTTGCGGTGTGCCTTTCCTATAGAGCCTGGATCCCTCACAGGAACCATCACACCACATCTCTGTGATCCCAGCAAGTCTCTTGCCTTCCAACTGCACGCTGGTCTCTCTCACCATGTTTCATCCCCTCACTCTGTTTGTAAGCATCCATGTAGTTTAGAGAAGCACCCCAACCACTCTTATTTCATAGAAGGGGTTTAGGGGGATCTGAATGATACCTCCTAGGTGCATCCTTGCTTACATGCAAATACCAAAAGTGACCCCACTTAAACCTAATTTTCTGTTGATTTTGTGATCCCTTCCTGTCATATCACCGCAGACCTTTTGCTTATCAGCCCTGTCCATCACTTTTGCAGCGCTCCCTATAACTACCCCTGTCCCACGGTATCTAGCTTGAAGCCTCCCATCTGATTGAAGCCAGCCATCTTACTGCAGAGATACCTTTGCCCACCTTGGTGAGGTGGATCTCATCCTTCCCAAGTAGATATTATTCCCCAAGCAGGATCCTGGGGTCACGGAACACAAAACCATGCTGCCAAAAACCGCTGTACAGCCGACTACTGACCTGTTCTGAAGAGAGCATCGTGAGTGCCCCAGGCCTTTGACTGCCACCCCCAGATCTCCGTAGTCACTTGACACTCTACAGATTTAGGATCAGATGGCCCGTATCTTTTGTTTGAGGCACATCCGGCTCTTCTTTCACAAGTACAGTGGTCGTGTTTTGTAGTTAAAAGTCCTTAGGCAAGGCAAGAACCTTACTTTTAGCACCAGACATCACCAGCTTCCACTCTTTCCTGTCACCAGATGTTTTATTTACCTTGATGGTGGGGATGGACACTGCCTGCTTCTCTATTGCATCTGGAGGCTGAGGCTCTTCAGGCTGCAGAGTCCTAGAAAAGATCATATCTGTCTCCCATGAAACTTTTCTCACGTTCTCCTTTAAGTCATTCACTTGACACCAGAGCTCCTCCAAAACAAGGTGCATCTTGCAGGACAGAGGGCCACCTTCTCCCAGCCTCAGAGAGAGGCCCTAGAGCTTGGGGCCTGTGCCCATCATCCAAAGCTCTTCCTGCATCAAAACCGCTGCTCTAAGGGGTAAGCTGCTCCAGCGTCTGCTGGGATAACTGCTCTATAGTGTGCCACCACCCTGTCTGGCATGGCTTACACTGGAACAGCTCACACTGAGTCCCCTGCACAGGAGACCTCTGCATCATCTGCATTTGCTGATGGTGGTATCTTTGGCTTGGCTCTTAGCCAGACACTGGCTACAAGGGTGCTTGACCCTCCCTCATTAGGCGGCAGCTGGTCATGCTGCTTAGAAGCTGCTGGAGCTTCCTCAAACATGCCTTACCTTGTCCTTACCAAGCAACAGCAGCACCCTTAAGTTTCTCAGAAGATTCCTGCATGTTCCCCAGTGATCCTGGACCTTGTCTCCAAAAGATCCAGAAGGTCCCAAAGCAGAACCTGGGGACTGCTGCATAAGGTGTGGTTGGTTGCCCCTTGGGAGCTGTGCTTGGTCTTTTCCTAGCAGTGTACAGACAGTTTGGTACAGACTTCAGCTGTTGCTTTCTTGGATTCACCAAGATTTCCAAGTTGCTTTACCAAGTAGATTTTCAACCCATCATTTAGGTTGGAAACAGCATAAAAATACTGTGCATCATTTCACCAACCGCTTACTTGTAGTTGCTCTGTGCCTGTCTCGTGCTTCAGTTCCAAACAAGGAGATAGCACCATCTTTTCGGCATGTGACCACAAACTGTCCCCAGGGAGGGCTGTCTGCTCTCTCTGTGACACCCCAGTGCACACAGTGAGGGCTCACATTCCTCACCCAACAATTGCAGGGCCTGGTCTTACCCTGAAATGTTAGCTGAGTCCCATGGCTGTTTTTAACAAACGTTGGGAGGCATTCAGATCTTCAGGAGGCATCTTGCACACGCAGCAACAGCCAGATGATGAGCCCACAGTGTTGAAAGAGTATAAAATGTAAGCATTTCTTTTGCAAGTGTTCATCAAATGGCATGGACAGGGTTTGGTTTGCAAGGGTTTTGTTTTTGCTTAATTCAATCCTTGCAAGCCAACAACCTCCATCAGTTAATAACTTTTCCTTTGATTTTTAGGTTCAAATAAGCCAAAAAAAATCTCAAACAGAACTCATTAAAGTGTATTGAGTTTCATCTTCTCTTTGCATCAAACACATATGTTGTGCAGCTGGAGCTGGTCTCCTAGGGCTAGATTCTGGCTTTACCTTTTATCCACAGTTTACTCGGTAGGTTGCCATAAGCTGCCTTGGTAGGGAGAGGAGCTGTGATGGAAGAGTCTTGTCTGTATCACAAACTCATGAGCTGTGGCACCAAAAATTTAAGCCGTTGCTGACCAAAGGCCTTTTTGGGCAAACGTAACCTGAACAGACTCATCTTGGGTTGCTGAGACAAAAAGGAAACACAGACCTCTTCTGGCGTTGCCATTAGCAAAAGGAGGCAGGGCAAGCACGGGTCTGGAAGCGTGCCTGTCTCGCCAGGAGGGAAGAATGGTGACATGGTCTGAAAGTTCAGTCAGGACTTCATCTTCTACCTTGTTTTTTAAAAGTCCCTACTCTGGAAAATATAATTTAAGCTTCTCGTAAATAGCAAAAGCCTGGTGTCAGTCACGAGACTTGGGGAATTGAAGTGCAGCAGAGATTTCTCAGAATTAGCCTGGTTTATAGTCCCCAGGTGCCGGAGGGAAAAGGCTGAGCAGCAGGCGTTGAGTTTACAAAGCAGTGGCTGCTGTAGAAAAACAGAACAGCTGAGGCCTGGACCTGCGGGAAGGCCCTGAGTGACAGCCATCACACAAAGGCTTTACACCACAGCCCTCACCAGTGCTCTGTGGCACCCTCCTATTTAAAAATGCTTCCCCCCCTCCCGACTTTTTACTACCCTTAGGGAATATAATGAAGAACCAAAGATGTTTATGTTTTCTACCACATGGCTCAATGAGTGGTGCTGTGAGAAATTTCCTCTGAGCTTTCCTTTTTTGAACTGAACAGAGACAGAAGATGGTGGTGAGAAGAATCCCTTGTTTGCTGCTGGTCTCGTTACAGCCCTCTCCTGAGGGCTCCTGCTCCTCCTCCATTGTTGCTAAGTAGGCCTTGGGATTTCTCTGTTTCAAAGCAGACTTTTAAGTTTCTCCTTCCTCCCATCAAAACATTGCTCTGCCTTCTCTTTCTGCAGTTACAGACTCATGATTTTAACTGGCGGGTTTGTTTTAAAGTGTTTGGAAAAATTCTTCAGCTTGGAAAAGCAGCACTAAAATGAGGTCAACTTTATTTGTACTCCCAGCAAAAAGATCTGGTTGGAGGAAAAGAAGTGGCGAGCGTGTGATGTACGTGAGTCTGCCTGAGGGATGCTGCCAAAATCTCTCACAGGCCCGCCTTTGTGGCAGGTTGTGGGAGTTAGCTCTGGCTGAGTCACACTGACAAACTGAGGGCCCTCTACGTTTTCCAGCCTTAAGAAAATCCGCTCTTTCCCAGTTCAGGTCTGTCATCTGGCTGGTTGTACCTCTGGCACGTTGTACCTGTGTTTGATCCGAATGCATTTCTTGTGGGGGACACGTTCTTGATTCCATGTCTATTTGTATTCATGCCATAGGAGTTGTTTCCTCGCTTCAAATACACTCGCCTATTTAGATTATTGAAAATATATTCCCATTCATCTTTTTCCCAGTCATTTAACTTCAAAAAGATGATATATTGTCTCACAGCTATTTCTGCTAACGAGGCTGCAACACGATTTGCTCTGTGCAACTCACACCAGTTGATATTAACCCACGCTGGTCCTCTGCTTATCGCTGTTGCATCGGGTCGTGCCGTGCCAAGTGGAAAAGACAATCTTCCAGAAAGATTTCCAGTAGTGAGGCGTTGGTAGTAAATTTTACTCTCTAAACCACAATGAAACCACAGAAACATTGTCCTCTTATAATTGTGGCACAGAAAGGTGGACAAAAACTACGTAAAAGTAGTTTATGCCTGATGTCTTTTTCTTCTCAGATGGAAGCAACGCTGTAGGCATTTACCTCTGTTTGGCGTCGATTTCTAGTCTGCTTTACTGACATTAGGCGAGGAAGGAGTTAAGCTAAGAGAAAGCCCCATATACTAAAATTAACATCCATCCCACCCCCCCCAGCTTTGAAATTTCTAATCACAGCTTGCAGTTGGAGGATTTCTTCTAGCAGTGCAAACTGTGTTTTGATCATTTGAAATCACAGATGGCTGCCTGGAGCTCAGAGGAATTCAGTCTCCTTCCTCTCCTCCTTCTGCTTCGCTTTCCTTCCCCACCCAGAAACGTCTGTTTTCAGGTCATCTGTAAGACTGTATGATTGCTTGCTAAAGCTGAAGCAGCTTTGGCTGCCCTGGGCACTGCAAATACTTCCAAGGTCTGCAGAAAGGCGTCTGGTGGCTAAGCTCCGTGTGAATGACCCCTCATGTCCACAATATGTACCTGGATTGGTCCACAAAATAAAGATAGCAGCTTTCGAGCTGTCACCAGTCCTAGAAGTCTTGTTAATTGTTTATGAAATGATCTATATTTAAAAAGAAAACAAACCCAAAAGAAGCCACAACCAAAACCAAAGAGGTTTTTATTGGCACAGTTGAAATAGCAACTAGAGGCATGAGCTTGTTCTGCCGGTGGATACCGCATTCCCATAACTGCATCTTTTGTCTGCAGGAGGCACTTTTTATTGTCACTGCAAGTGACTAGGAAGCCTGAGAAAAATTTTAAGAATCGATTATTTTGTATCTTGTGCAAATGCACACTCCCCGTGAAGCAAAAAGCATTTCTGGGTAGGTAGCTGTCTGTCCCAGGTACTGCAAACACAAACCTGGGTTTGAAAGCCCTAGCCTGCAGCACTTGGCGGAGTAAAACTTCTCTGGGGAAACTGAAAGTAGCTCTTTAAGTAAAGTTAGCTATAAACTTGGATCAAAAAGAGACATGAGATGGGTTACATTTTATGGACCAAGTTGGGGTATATTTAGTGGATAAGCAGATGACTTTTAGTGCTTCTCACAAGTGAAAACCTCACACCAGAGTTTTGACTTGAATTTAATTTCAGAGCAAGATTCAACCTGCAGCTTGTGACCTTGCTCACAGGAGACGTCAAAAGAAAGCCAATGCCTTGACTTGGCTCACTTCTCCTTTACTAACTTTCCAGCTGGTTTTTCAGAAGTGTTGGTGTAGCTGATTTGCCTTCCAGTGAAGATTAAGAAGCTTAGGGACTGTTAGAATGGTGGTGTAAAACCTCCCAAAGTGACCATAGCAAAAAAAAACCAAACCACCACCACCCTGGAGCTAAAGTTCAGCTTATCCTTAGGTTTAGTTTTCTTCCCCAATTTGAAATCAGGGAAACAAGCAGAAAGGTAGGGTGGGTTAGTTTGTGGGCTCAGTCACGGGAAAACACATGCAAGATTTTGGCTGGAGCAAATCAGCAAAGATTTGCTGATTTGTCAGGGCAGGCTCAGCCCTCCTCTTGGTACTGCTGTTCTCTGCAGGGATGCCTGTTACACAGATGAGCACACTGCTGATGGGAGCCTTGGTGTTGCTTTTCTGTGATGGTTGGGTTTTTGCATCTCAGCCTGAGCAGAGAGAAGAGTCTGGTCCCTTCGCGGTCTTCACCTGACTCCAATGGACTGGGTTTTGGGGAGCTGTGCCGGCTTTCCGGTTTCCCACCCTCAGGGAACACTCTGCAGTGGTTCCCGTGTTTTGTGGAGTGTTCCATACATGTGGAACATGCTGGCTGTTTTTTTTTATTTTAATGGCTTGCATTTATCTGATGGAGAGCTATGTAAACTTAGATGCAAACTCGTTTCAGCCCTCGGGGTGCCTGGCGAGCTGCCTGGCCTGCTCTTGTCTCTCGGTCCTGGAAAAGTCTGCGCACCACTGTTGCTCCAAGGGAAACTTTCAAGCGCGTCATTCCGCTTCTTTTTTTCCTTATAAAGGTTGTTGTGCCTCAGCCCTCATTGAATTACCTCTCTAGATCAGAAAGCAAAGGTTACTTTTTTCCCTCTCCTTTTCCCCTTGGCAATGCAAGCAGAGTTGCCATCACTGCTCACTGAGAATGTCCCTTGCAGCGCTGTTGGTTTTCAAGGGTGCTCCATGGACACCCCTGGGCTCCCTGCCCAGGCACTACATGGACAACCTAAAAAGGGATCAAGGTAACTAAAAGACCTTTTCTGGGCCCGGAGACCCGTTGTAAATAAGCTGGGAATATTTGTCAGTCACAACAGAAAAAACCCCGCCACGGGAGGATGCTCACTTTGACCTGACGTTTTTCATGTGTGTTCTCTGGCGATTTGAGGGTAGCTCATGGCGCTCTCCTGCAAAATGAAGAAAAGACCAACAATTAGGGATGTGGTCGGGCTAAATTATAGCTTCTGCTTTTCTTTCTTTCTTTCTTTCTTTCTTTCTTTCTTTCTTTCTTTCTCTCTCTCTCTCTCTCTCTCTCTCTCTNTTTCTCTCTTTCTCTCTTTCTCTCTTTCTTTCTCTCTTTCTCTCTTTTTTTCTGACAAGTTCACAGTGTCCCAGCCTTCGGCACCAGCTTTGGCCTCCCCAGAGCCTTGGCTGAACTTTGGGGCTGTGCCCAGCCTCACTGATTCCTCAATGCACATGTATTGTCTTCTGCAGCCTGTCACACTGTGCACACCTTTACTCATTGTCTTCTTCAGATGTGCTCTGAGATACTGTAGCCAATACCCTGTTGGATGTAACCTAATTAGCATTATGTGGCACAGAGCAACTGGTGATCTGCAGGCTCAGTTAAATAATGAATACGTTAAAAAAACCTGTAAACCATCCAGCCCTCATTACTGCTGTTCTCATTTCCCAGGGTCCCACCCCTCCTTTGGAAGTGCTGGTGGCTCTGGAAATGGTGAACCAGTCCAGCCCAGAGGGAAACCAGCAGTATCTAATGGGAGGATAATGAGATGCTAATGAAGCTCCTGAGGAAATGAGCTGGAGGGGAGGCTGTGAATATACATCCCTATTTCCCCTTCAGCCCCCTCCACAGCCCTGATTACAGTGGTGTGAGTGTCAGGATGACCCCCAGGTTTCCAAAAGAAATGCAAAATAAGTAAATGCACAAAAATAAGCTGCGGTCCAAGCCAGAGGAAACTCGTTTCACCCCTTCCCAGGGCAAAGCCTCCCTTGTCAAGTGAGGAGCTTTGAATTGGGATTTTCAGGCCACAGTGATACCTGATTAGCCATTTTGGAGACTGGTGGGAAGTGACTTTGAGCCACACCACAGAATATTTTGAGCCAGTTCAGGAATCCTGGGTCCAAAAAAATCTATGTATGGCCCCAGTCACCTCAGGTCATTACAGTGACGCTGGAAACGTTGTGCAGGGGTGTGCCAAGGCAGCACAGCCTCTCCTTTGTTCCCTGAGAAGCATTTGTTTTACAAAAGTCTAACGTACAAGGGGTTTCTGTTTGGGACCAAGAGGCTTGACGTTTGTTTGCCACTTAAAACGTCCCTGGCTGTAAGTGGGACTTGAGAGTGGTTTTATGCCTCACGAAGGTTTTATGTGAATCATGCCCGTGAAAAACTCCTGTAAATTCATACAAATATTTGTTCTACAGGTCCCCTTAACTCTGTGAAAGCACTCTGAATCTTCATTTGTTCAGTGCTGCTGCCTCTGTTGTTTATAGTACACTGATTGTTTTCACTGTGGATATTACTTTCTCTAATTCAACATGCTGCCTTATTTCCTGCAAGTACAGCCTAAACTGTTGCATTCACAAACTGGCCTTTATAAAATAGCCTGGCTGGCCTATATGAACCTGTTGTGGGTTTCACGAGAGCTCACAAGAGTAGAAAGTTTATGTAACTTTCCCATGGATTTACCCTTCAGGGCTGAATTGTTTTGCGTGAATGCTTAAATACTGTCTTAGGCAGCATTAGAACAGCCTGAGTGAGCTTTTCCATCATCTTCTCCATTTGAAAGATCGTGGTGGAATCTGTTGTCTTTAAAGAAAAAAAAAAATCTTGCCTCTGCTTTGTTTTTAATTTCAAATTTACAAGTTGTTACTGCTGAGTGAGGCTGCACTAGGGCCAGGAGAACCCCTTTTTCTCTGTTTTGCTTTAAATTGCATACTTTTTGCCATAGCTTCTGCCCGTGGAAGGAGATGTTTCTGAATACTGTAGGCCTTGCAGAAATGTTCTCTGTTACTTACCTGGCTTGTAGTCAATTCATGCTTTGCAAAGGCTGTCACTGGGTTTGCTGCTTTTTTCCTCCTTTAAAAAACATTTCCTATCTAAAATTACAGATGTGCCCTAAAGGTCTGTGGCTCTAAAATATTTTCGGAGTGATGAGACCTGAGAGGAACCCTCCTGAACTCCCTGGTACGTTTGCATTGCACACGAAACAGGCTGCAGCTTCTATGAGAAGCTACAAACCATATTGTGCAGGGAGGGAGGACATCGATCTTTTTCTCAGGCTCCAGCTTGTAAATCATTTGAAAAGCATTCCTCTGTTTTGCACAGACCTTCCCATGGCGACTGAGAGTGCTTGGGTAAGGCTGGCATCAACCACATCCCATAGCTTGGGTTTTTGAGAAACAGTTGAATATCAGTCTAACCTTCCCTCGAAGTCACGGGTCATATGGTTTTAACTTCAGCAAGATTTGGGTCAGGGCAGCCAACTTTACTGAAGTCTCCTTCCTATCTGCCATACAGCTCCTCCCTCTTCTCAGTTTTTTTTTCCCTAAAGCACCCCACTTTTTATCGCAGCTGAAGCAGGAGCTGTCTTGTCTGGTCGCCTACGGAACAGAGAAGCAGAAAACCTCCAAGTGGCAGGACTCTCCAGCCCATGGAGGTGTTGCAAACCCATGGAGCATTTTGTCTCAGATTCATCTGAATCTGGCTTGGGTTTCCTTGGACTGGTTTGCTCTCCTTGGTCACTCTCCATTACAGAAGAGCCTGTTCTGTTTCTTGCCGCTTTAGTCCCCTTTGTGCTTTGTTTTCCTCAGTTTAGCCAACAGACACGGTTCAGTATTTCACCGGGCTCTCTTTGGTTTTGCAGGTAGCTGTATCCAGCTGGGTGGCAGGTGGATCCAAGGGTTACCATGAAGTTTTCAGGACCCCTGGAGAGCCAGAGGTTGTCTCTCCTTCTGGAGACGGCAATCTCTAGGGAAGCTAAAATGTGGAAAGCACATGTGCCGAAAATTCAGCCCAATCAGGTAACGTCTCTTCTTCATGTCATTCATCTTAGCAAAGGCATGAGAGTATCTTCTGGTCTATTTTAATGTGGAGAACTGGCAGTTGCATGAGAAGTTACTTTTCTGGTGGGAAATCAGCCTCTGAAGTATGTGATTACTTTTGTATTGGAGAGATGGACCTGCAGTCAGGGGTACAGAACACACTGCTTGTCAGAGCATGTACATGTATTGTTTTAGCTTCATTTTACAAGTCCTGTGGATAGTGAGCCCACAGCTCTAGCGGGCACCCACTCTGCAACGGTTCTTAAAAGCAGCTGGGATTAGTTCACTGATAAGAGCGCTGAAGTGCCAGTTGCTTTCCACATGAAATGATGTCTTCTGACATGAACCATTGTGGCTGCCTGAGCTGAGGCCTCCCCCCGACTGGGTCGTCTCTTCCTCTTCCAAGCCAGAGCCATCCCTAGTGTCAGTCAGCCCGGTTCTGCAGGCTGGGCCGTAGCTCTGTCAGCAGAGTCCAGATGAGGATCTGACTTGGTAAGGCACCGGCTGCTTCAGGAAGAACCCTGCTGACTGTAACAGGGCTATTTTTGGAGCAGGGTGCAGGCTCATGCTGACAAAAGCAGAGCCAGGCACCAGTGAGGAATGTTCTCATGAGACTGGACAAAGATTCAGAGTGGAAGGGACCGCAGGGGGTCCAGGGTCCCATCTCCCACTGGAGTTTGACAGCAGGGCCAGAGTGGGAGGTTGGACCAAGTTACTCAGGGTCTTACCCAACCTAAATTGCCTTTGTATTCCTTGCAGAGGAGGTGTCTGTCTAGCACATGCACTCAAAAACGCCTGTGAACCCCACAAAGTTTTGTTGAAAACAAAACATGGAACTTGAGGACAATGGTCGTATTGTTTCTGGTACTGTGTCGCCAAACTGGGCAGAAATAACCACACTAATGGGCTCAGATCCAGGCTTGCTGCTCCTGATTTTTATAAAATGTTCAGGTACATCAGCTCTTGTCAAAGCTGATCAGTGCAATGTTTTGGTTTTTTGGTCTGGCAAATGAGAAGTTGTGGCCAGTGAGTAGGGACAAACATGTTTTTAAGGGGATCAGTGTTAGTTTTGTGAATCCACGTTTAGGCATCCAAATAAGTGAGCTGGTTGTCAGAGGTGTTGAGTATGTTGTAGCTTGGCTGTCTGTTGGGCGTGTACAATTTAAGACCCTGGTTTATGGTAAACCAGCCTGTTATTCCATGCTGGCAGTAGTCCTGGGGTTAGTGATTACAGTGTAAGGAGATAAGATGACAGCATAACAAGATAGATTAGGGACTGGGAGCATGTAACCAAACCAGATTCTTGTGAGAGGCTTTCACAGGGACCAGGCACTTCCGTTTTTTCCCTGGTGAAGTTGATTCTGATGGCTCAGACACCACAACCTGTGTGAGACAGACTTCCTGGCAATCTCTCCCTCACAGGACTGGGTTGTCACCCATGGGAGCTGAGACTCCCCTCCTGTGCCTCACTCGAGTCATGGCTGTGGCAGAAGGACTAACCTCAGCCCTGTCTGTGGTGAAAAGCAGTTGTCCTGCTGCCAGGGACCTCGAAGGGGTCTTAACGTCAGTGCAGCTGAGGTTTGCAACACCTTAAAAAGCGTTGTCTGCAGTGGTAAATAGAGAAGTGAAGGGACTTTTGGCAGTCAGCTGGACACGAAGCCGGGAGGTAGATCTGTTGCCTGCTGTGAAATCAAAAGTAGGATCAAGTATGGAAGCAGCCTGATGGCTAAAGCCAGTGTAAAGTCTGCTCAAGAGCAGAGGCTTAGGTCTGGCCTGGATTAATCCCAAGCGTGTCCTTTTAGTGTGCAGTAATGTCATGATTCATGATGTAATTCCCACTGCTCCTCCCCTGCGCTTCAACAGTATCACAGGTCCATGCTTTGGGGGTGTTTCCTGGCCCTCTGTGACTGTCCCCCAGGGTTTCTACTCCTGGAGCTTACACCTCCAAAACTCTCTTTGTCTTTTTTCTTTGTATTTTCCTACGTGTCAATTCAGACATTACCAACTACAATGCTGTACTATGAAGTGTTTTCTAGCAGTAAATAATGATTACACGGGACTGAAAGCCCCGTGTATGTATGTGTAAGATGTGCCAAGGTCAGATTTAAAAGAGAAGGTAACTACTGGGGGAAATCCTGCCTTGCAATGCTGCTGTGCAGCAAAAACCCTGCATCTGTAGTCATCTATTTCTCCTGTTCTTACAGTTTGTGGCCCCCGACTTATCCAACTGTGGCACGTTCCTCCCCTCTGCAGCATTCATTTTGGCAGCGTTCATTTTGGCAGCGTTGCCGTCACTGATTCAGTTTGTATTACCGTATTTTCTGTAGTATCTGGAACAAGGTCACATTCCCTAACATCTACTGCCGCCTTCTGAAAACAGCCGCAGGAGCCTAAAACCTCACTTGTAGGAAACTGTTGTTCGTTTCCCATGACAGTCTGGAAATCTGCATCCTTCTGTGTATCAGATCTGGCAGCCCAAAGCGTGTGTAACTTTCCATTCCTCGCTGCAAAGGTTGACTGACCACAGAGAGGCTTCTGATGAAGTCACTTGCTTTGCAAATGTGCACCTGCAAAAACCTAATGATCGCCGTCAGAGCTTTTCAGGAGTAAACTTTGAGTTTTCACACTTTAGGAGACATTTTTGGTTCTAATGTTGAAAACTGGAACAAACTAGAGTTTCTAAATATGTGTCAGAGTGGAGAAGTTTGAAAGGGAGAAGGAAACTCGTAGTTACGGAAACAGGAAGACCTTTACAGTTTCAGTGCAGAATCTGTTGGGGACTTTGGTCCTGGTAATTTCATGTATGTGTTCTTTCTGTTTCTTTTTTACTTTTTGTCTGAAAACTCCCATTTCCTACTGACTTGTCTGTTTCTTTTAGTTTCTCTCCTATTATTAAATAGCTCCAGCTATTTGCAGTGTATCAAAGCCAGATCTTACAAGGCCTTTTCAGCCTGAAAAAAGATAGGTGTGCTGAGTCTGGAACCCTCCTGGTGCTTCTGACTGCATTTGGCCTTTTTCCTTCTTTCCCCGGCCTTGGGTGATACAATAGGCAGATGGCCTTTTTGAAGTTTTCATGTGATTAAGGCTTGAGAAATCAAGCAGTAAAGACTGGTCAAAGGTTGATTTTTGCATGTTACCAAGAGCTTTGCAGCAGAGCAGTGTGTAAGCCAAGCTTTCTGCTTTTATTTTTATTTATGGAAGCAGAGTTGTCACTCCTATCAGTTCTCCTTTCTTTCCTCTTCTGCCTCGTTTCTCTTTTCTTCTGTCTTCTCATTGTTTGACCTCAGCTTCATTCCAGTTTTTCCACCACGTGACCGTGGGTCGATCTTTCAGCTGCCTGGTGCCGGTTTTATCCTGTAGGCTGATCTGCGACTGCCTCACCACTTTTGTAAAACACGGTATGGTTTGTGCCTCCAGCCCTTCTGCTTTGCCGAGCAGCAGGCTCTCTCCCCAGCGTTCCTGCCTGTTCCCGTGCGGATGACAAGGGCTGTGCTGCTTCAGCTCTTTGCTGCTCCGCTAAACCCTGCCAAAAAAGGTGTCAGGAGAGCACTTCCAATTCCCAACTGCTACAAGTGAGGAGCAACCCAGTGGGCATCAGCCGGGGATTGCTCTGGCCCAAACTGAGCAATCCTGAGAGCCAAGGAAGAAAACGGTCTGGCTGCTGTGTGTACAGCTGCCCTTTGCAAAAGCCTCCCAGCCCTGACAGAGATCACCTGCTTGCTTACCAAGGAGCCCACAGCGGTATTAGGCAGAGACAAATAGGGGAAAGAGCAAAATATTCCTCCCTGTCTGGGACAGCAGACATTAAAGAAAAACAATTGTCAGGTGAGGTGCTTTTCCTAGATTAGGTAGCAATAAAACTGAGTCATGTTTGAGTTCACAGATAAGATTGTTTTTAGACTGCATTTTCCAAAAGTCTCATCATACTGTTCTTAGTGATGATGTGTACTGTGTCTGTGCTCTGGAGCCCGAGTCACAGCGCCCAGCCCTTCTGTCTCAGGTCGCGAGCATGCAGCAGAGTCCAGGTGTTGAGGAGGTAACAGGATGATTTGGCTGTCAGTAAACAGGAAACAACAGCTCTGTGTGCCTCTCGCTATCACCAAGGCCTTAGAGGCAGCTTTTGGACAAAATGCCTAAGAAATGTGGTCAGGTGATGGGATGTACTCTGCTTTACACGAGGAGGAGGGAGAAGTCCACATCCCTTTGCATCACCATTTGTGTCCCAAACACATCCTCTGAGGATCCTGCAAGGTGGCTTTTTTGTGTTGATGCTGAAACCAAACTGATGGATTTACACACGCTGTTGTATTCTGAAAAGGTGGGAGTTGGCATCATGTCTTCCACTTGGAAATGGAGGTAGAGATATGTCACTCACACGTGGGTTTGGAATAGCTTTGGTAGGTTTGCAGATCTGGCAGGCTGTTGAGTTCCTTGGGTGTCAGTTGTTAGCAAGAAGCAGTTGTGAGCAAAGGGCTGTGAGTTCATGGGGCAGTCAGTAGGAGTTATTCTGAGGCCGTCACTCTCAGTGACACTGTCAGGCACTTTTGTAGAGTCCTACCTCTGCTCTGAGGGATGTTTCCTGCTCAGCAGCCTGGGTCTCAAATCCCTCGTCCTTCGGTGCAGCTGCCCACAGGCTTCCTGCCGCGGCTGAGCCAAGCAGCACCTCTGCAAACCCCTGTGTGGCACCTGCACGGCCCGGCCTGCGGCGGCTGAGGGAGGATGGCAGGGAACAGGGTAGGACTTGGCACCCGCCGTGGTACACAGCCAGCAGGGCTACGGCTCAGTCAGGTGCTGGATCCTGGGGGTGACTGTGGGGAAGAGCTGGGAGCACTGTTCCTTTTTTGATGTCAGGAGTCACGTCTGCTAACGTTTGGTGCCAGGATGGGCAACCACATCTGCCGGTCGGGCCTTTCTCTGATCCGGCCTCCCATCCAAAACAAAGGGAGGAGGGAAGTGCCAGCCAGAGGAGACCGGTGTCCTTTGGGGCTGAAGGCAGGCGTAGGTCTGTCTGGGAGTGACCTGCTGCAGCTGTGTGAACGGGGCCTGCCCTTGCTGGGCTCGGGTTCCTTTTCCCCAGTTAGAGCCGTCACGCTCGGCTACTGCCTGCTCTGCCAGCCCGGGGGAAAGCTCTGCAGCAGTGGCTTGGTGGCAAGAAAGCAGAGCTGGCCACATGCAGACGCAGTGAGTGGCAGGAGGCAACGTCTGTGGGAAAGAACCTCTGCCCCAATGGGGAACTTTTCCTTTCCAGCCTGCAGAGACTTTCTTACTTTCAGCCACCATAGTGTATCGGTTTTGCTTTTAATTTTCTATAACTGAGGAGCAGTGACCCTGCTGCTTAATTAATTTTCCAGCGCTGACTTTTATTACTTGCATTCCTAGAACAGCATAGGTACACCTTCAAGGAGATGGATACGGACTGGTGTGTTTGTGGGGGCAGCTCCTTGCCCTGCTTGGATGTAGAAGCAGGATTTGAGGTGCAGTGGGACCAGCCCTCATTCCTTTTGCCAGCCTTTTAAAACTTTCCTAGTGCTGACGGGATGTTTAAATTCCCCATATCTTCCTGTGTGAGACAATTCTCTCCTCGCCCTTGTGCTTCTTTATTTGCAGCTAGAGACTAGAACAAACTTTTTATAGGATTGATGTAACTGCAGAAAAGAGGTGGAGATTCCCCTCCCTTCATTTGCTTCCCCAGATAGTGCTTAAGAAGCCAGACTTCATTTTGAAGCCTTCTTTCTGCTGTGCGTGTGCTGAGGTTGTGACTTCACTCTGCAGTTGTTCCTTCACATTCAAGGAACATGGTGCTCTGTCTGGGGGCTGTTTCTTTTGTTTAGTTTTGTATCTTGCTTAGATACACTGTTGTTTTTTCAGTGCTTGAAATTAAACACCCGGTCTTTGTCACATGGGAAGGATGGTTGCTACCAGGGAGTGAGGGAGCAGTTGCTTGTCTTTGTGTTAAGGCTTTGCCATGTAAAGCTAACCCCCGAGTGTCCAATTTTGTCTCCAATATTGCCTTTTGGCTTCACACTGCCCATGCAGGGTGTGAAGGTACGAGGACAGGCTGAAGACTGAGAGGCAGCATGGAAAGACAATGTTCCCTTCCCCCTCTGTGCTGTTTTCAGGAGAAGGCCTCACTTTGGCAGACCCAGGGCAAACAATGCCAGGCCAGACCAGACCAGGCACTGCCAGGAACCTGAGGCTGATGCCCTTTTCTGCTGGGATCTGGCAGATGGGGTTTTTAAAGTCAAGTTTGTTTTGTTGGATGTGGTGGTTTCAGGTTGGCTTTAGCAGGTACATGCAGAGTTTACCTGCTGGAGTCACCTAGACATGCATTTCCAAGCCCAGCCTTTCAGCTGCTTCAAACCTTTGAAGTCCACAACGTTGTCCCACCCTGCCTGTGGCCATAAGGCCTTTGTGTGACTGTCTCATTCCCTTCAAAAACAGACACAATGAATGAAGCAGTAAGGAGCTCCACTTGGCCCTCAGTCCTCCCTGTCCTGCCTGGCGTGGGGGGACTGTGCTGTGCTGTATGCTCTCTAAGGACGGCCCATGTTTGACACAGCCTTGCCCATTTTTCTCCCCAGACACATTCTCACTCCCTGTCTTGCCATCCAAAAGATGATTTTAGCAGAGCACTTAATAAACTCCATACCACGGTGAGGGTGCATTTGTTATACTCTACTAGTACAAAGAACTAGTATTTGTGGAAGGAGTGCAGCACGTTGCAGGCAGCGGGTGTCCTGCCCCTGCTAGGGCTCACATTTCACCCTTACATTGCCACAGCGATTCTAGAAAGGCATCATTGCTTCTTGGAATTGAGAAAACAAGTTTTCTCTTCTCTCCTGAAAAATGGTAGGTGCTCTTTAAAAAGCTCTGCTAGAGTCAAGTGGCATTGAGGGCCATCTGGATCAGCCACTGTCCTGCCAACACCGTTGCACCCTGGGGCCTTCAAGAGAGCGAACAAGGCAGGACCTTGTTCTCCTTGGGCAGCACCTGGTAACACACCGAAGGCAGGTTTTGCAGGCAGGGGTGGTATTGTTGTGTCAGTCCTGCTAGGACAGCGGGGAGAGACAGCTTTGGATTGCACAGCTCTGGGGCTTCAGACCAGATCCATGCTACAGCACCACTGTCACTGTTGGACTTTTCCTGAGAGAATTGAGGAGCTGCATTTGGGTGGGATGTGTGTCTGTGAGCAAGAGTAACGGGCTATCTGCCCACAGAGCCCACAGCTCAGCCCTGGGACTCGAGCCCAGCTACCTTCCCTGCCCCTCTGTCCCATGGGGTGAAGGTGGAGCTTGGCCTAAGTAAGTGAAGCACAGATTGAAGATGTCCAACTGCAAGTCACCCGGGAAGGGGTGAAGCTGGGGTCCTCACGTAGGTCCCGGTGCCATCACAGATGTGCCCGCAGCACCCTGTTTTCACACGTGTCCTGGAGCCCAAGGCACACGGTACTTTGGTGGGAGCTGCAGCCTACAGGATTTATTTTGCATCAGTGTTGGCTGTGTTTGTTTTCTAAAATTTGGCTGCCTTTCCCCTGTGTTCTTGCAGGGAGGGCAGCTACACCCCAGCCCAGCAGCTGTGGTTACTTGCACAAACCTTGGCTTCCTTCTCCATTGCTCAGCCAGCACTTCATTCAGTCTCTTGTCTCTTAAATCGTGTCATCGGGAACCAAAAGAGCACGAGGACCCTGAGTGTAGCACAGAAACGGGTTTGGTTTCACTTCTCACTTCTGCACACATCTTTGCTAATCACCTCAAATAATCCCGCTGGAGTGAGAGCAGATGTTTGCTTGGTTGAACTGAAAGGCTCCACACAAGCTGTAAATACTTCTGAGGAAAGTCAGAGATAAAGATTTTACATCAATGACGGATGTGTACGAGTGGTCGAAATACAGCTGTTGCCCAAACAGATCAGTGATGGTGACTTGGGCCCAAAAGTTAAAGAAAAGCCCAGACTTCTTTAGCTGAAATTGTACTTTCTTTACCCCAGCTCACAGGTAACTGTACTGCTAAAGGGCTTCTGGAAGCTGTTTGGAATTTTTTTATCATACACCGAGCTAAAAATGTTGCCGTAATTTGAAGGAAAAAGAAACCTTTCCTCTCCTCTCTAAACATGAACTGTCTCCCTCCTCTCTTCTCTGCGTAGGGAGCTGAGCACCAGCCTGGCTCCCGCAGCATGTCTGGTTGTGTTCAAGCTGGGCACTGCTCTGTAGCTACATGGTTCTAAGGTTAAAAAATTCATAAACTTCCTGCAGCTGAGCTGGAAAATACCTCATGAGTACCGGAGAAGCAAGCGTAAGCCATCCTTCCTCTTTCCCCAGCCTAGAGTGAAATTTCTGCCTGAGGCCAGGTTGCTGTAAAGAAAGCTGTCTTTTCCAGGGCCGATTTCTTGGGATGGGGTAACTGCAAGAACAAAGCAGTGATTCAGGCTGGCTCGAGGGCCCTCCTTTCCACAGGAGGCTTTGTTTCCACGCCGCTTAATGCCTGCAGAGGTAAATGCTTGGTCTCTTCGAACTTGCTCAGGCTGTGTGTAAGCACAGTTTGTTTTTCTCTCCTGCAGGATGTAGCCATTTCTCCAAAGCAGAGGGATGAGGTCATTCAGTGGCTGGCCAAGCTCAAATACCAGTTCCACCTTTATCCAGAAACGCTCGCCCTGGCCATCAGCCTTTTGGACAGGTTTTTAGCTGCAGTAAAGGTAAATATTGGCTGACGAATAATACAGAGAAGTAGATTTTTGGCATCCCCTCGGGCATCTGTGTGCACAGTGTGAGTGGTGTGTCTGTCCAGAACACTCCTGGCCTCTCTCTGCTCTCACCCCACTTGCTCCCGGTCAGGCACAGGGCGGATGGTACCTGCAGTGCTTGCAGGGCCGGTGCTGGTGGTGGCACCGGCACCACACGCTGCTCCTGCTGCTGCTTCTGCTCCTTGGAACATTGCAGGGCAGGTTCTTTACTTGGTCATGTCTCACCCAGTGAAAGTAGCTGTTGCTTTAATGAGAACATGGGGAACTGACCCAGTGCTTATATCTGCCAAGAATAATTTCCCTCTTTCTTCTGCCTCTTTTTTTTTTCATTCAGTGCAGCTCATCAGTTTAAATGTGTATTAACCCAAGAGAAAAGCAGCACTTTCCTCTTCAACTACATGCCTGCTTGTAACATGGTTTGGGTGTTGAATTTGCCCCAGCACAGCTCCTGTTCCTTTAAGCAATCAGAAAAAGAGGCTGTGTAGAGGTTAGGCTTTAGATAAATAGAGAACTCTCTACCTTAACCTTAATTGACTCAGAACAAGCTAAAAGAAATGCCTACTACTCCACAGTTAGAAACTGTTTAACAGAGCCAAGTTAAAAGTGAGCACTTGGGCTCCCTGCAGCTGGGACCTGCTGCTCTTTGCTCCCCATAAATGTGCCACAGAGGCTGGTTCCTCAGGCTGGTGTCGCACACGCACCAGGCACTGAACCAACTGGGGACTATTCCCCAGCCATGTGCTGTGCAGTCAGGCTTGGGGTGGCCTCATCTCTCCCCAGATGTGCTCAGCTCCGTTCCGTGCTGGGCAGATATGCAGCATCCCTGTGTGTGTACCTGATCCCCTCCCTGTGCTCTCCAGGCCACAGCATCCCTGTGTGTGTGTACCTGATCCCCTCCCTGCTCTCTCCAGGCCACAGCATCCCTGAGTGTGTGTACCTGATCCCCTCCCTGTGCTCTCTGGGCCGCTGGGCACATCATGGCAGGAGCCCGTGTTCAGCCTCTGCGCTTACATTTCCATGTCACTTCATCCGGTAGACGAAGTGACATCATCCATTAACCTACCCTTTAAATTATTAATAAATATCAATAATGTTTAAATTACAAGCCGTGGAAGTTCTTCTGTTTAAGGAGATCTTTAAGCAGCTGAGGTACTGAAACACTGAGGTGGGAAGTAGATTTAAATACCTCACCAGCCAATGCCCTCGGGTACAGTTGTTCTGTCAGTAATTTGAGTCTGCAAAGGAGTCCCCTGTGTGCTTCAGGCAGTGCGCAGGACTGTGGAAAGACTGTTTTGTCTGGGTGAGCCTTGTTCAAACAGCTCAGGGCTTTGTGCTCCCTGGTTTCCCTTCATGATGCAGAGCAATTTTCAGTCTTGCCCCAAGGGTGTTTAGTGGCTTTGCTTTCAGGGATACCTGAATGCCCAAGCAGACCTGTGCACACATCCCCCACCCCAAAGCTGGGATTCAGAGAGACAGAGCCCTAGGCATAGCATGGTCCTTTTTAAGCAACTGAGGCTGAGTGTAGGTAAAAGTCATCGCTGTGGACACCATCCTGTGCTCTTGTTGCTTTCTGGAAACAGTGCTCAGGATTTCTTACCAGCTTGCTGCACAAGTGTCAT
Source organism: Urocolius indicus (assembly GCA_013401255.1). Taxonomy (NCBI): domain Eukaryota; kingdom Metazoa; phylum Chordata; class Aves; order Coliiformes; family Coliidae; genus Urocolius; species Urocolius indicus. The sequence continues at coordinate 331,510 of WBNH01004850.1, forward strand.
ATTCAGTGTCTGACCCTTCAGCCACCCCACAGCACTGCTGTGCCTGCCAAAATTCACCCAGCAAGGACAAATGATGGCAACAGTTCAGCTTGTAAGTGGATTTTCAGTGCAGGATTCCCACTTACCTTTGCTTTCAGCTTCCCCTTTGTGGCCAGGAGAGGCTGAGGTGCCAGCTGGCTGTTGGAGTTGGGGGCTGGGCTCTGCAGCTGGCTTCGAGCCCTGGCCACGGCCACCGGCCCGGCCACCATGAGCAGGTGAAGGCACCCTGGGGTTTTTAAGCTGACATTGGGAGCGAGGTCCTTTGTCAGACAGACAGAGGTGGCTGCCAAGCCCAACCCCAGCAGATGGGCCATGCTCCGAGCGTGGGCTTGGCCCAGTCCATCCTGCCTGCCTGCCCCCTCATCCCCAGCCAGGCACATAAAAGGAGTTTGTAATGCACATGAAAAATCACCTTTTCCCTCCAAATGTCACCTAACTTGCCTGAAACAACGCCCTGTAGAAAGGACCAGCTCTACCTTGATAATCCCTGGGCTACCTTTGTGAGAACTGCAGTGTGAAATTACACACGTGGTGATTTTTAGGGGTGTTTTGTACTTCCCTAGGCAAGGACAGTGTTTGTCAACCCTCTTCTTTCCCTTCCTATCCTGTCTATCTGCCTCCCAGCAGCAGGGCCAGCTGAGCTCTGCAGAAGCAAGGGGAGCAGCACAGCGAGTGCCGTGGTGGGATTGCCTTCTGCCACCCAGGGTGGATTTCTGCTCAGCCCGACTCACTGCCGCCGCCTTGGAGGGCAGCCTGCTGAGCCAGAACTCATCACATGGGCAGCTGGGGCACCCTGGGGCTCAGGGGAGGCTGACCAGAAAGGATAATGGAGAATTTTTGCATCACATTGACACAGACTTCTCTGCTCTTCTCTACCGTAGGCCCGTCCAAAGTACTTGAACTGTATTGCAATCAGCTGCTTCTTCCTCGCTGCAAAGACCATTGAGGAAGATGAGGTAATTGTTTGGTTCTTCCTGCCTTAGCACTGTCTTGAGTCCACGCTCCCCCAGTGCCGCCTTGGCTTGCAGGCAGTGGCTGGCACTTGCCAGGGCAAGAATGAAGTGTTTTGTGCCATTTCTATAATGAGTGGTTCTCTCGCTTCTTTTTCGCGTTGGCTGTTGCAGAGGATTCCAGTACTGAGGGTGTTGGCTCGGGACAGCTTTTGTGGTTGTTCTCCAGCTGAAATTCGCAGGATGGAGAAGATTATCCTGGATAAACTGAACTGGGATCTTCACATGGCAACGCCACTGGATTTCCTTCATATTGTAAGTAAAGGGCTGTTAACATTCTTTGTGGTATGTTGGTGAGAGGTACCTAGACAAAAACTCTAGCTGTAGGGGAGTGAAGATCTTGGGATGTGTTCATGGTTTGTCCATACAAGTAGCTTCTGAAAGAATAAGCGTTGCCAGAGAATTTCAGAGGAAACTTGTGACACTTCAGGTGCAATTTCCAGAACATGGGCCTGCCATTTGACTTGCTTTGAAGCATGTCAAACCATATGCTGAGACTCAGGGCTCCTGAAAACCTTGCCCCTAAGTCTTGGTTTCTAGTGGTTTAGCTCAAAGCTAAGTGCCAGGCAGCACCAAACCAGTAAGCAGAACCAAGGAGAAAGCACCTGCCAGAGAACCGAGTTTATGGGTGACATGAGACAAAGGAAACGAAAGCGTCCCATGGTTCTCTGTTGGATTTCCTCCTCTGTGCTTGCTTGAGAAGGAGCTTTTCTCTGGACAGCTGACCTGCCAAACCAGTCTTGTTGGGAGCAAAGGGACAGCCTCTGGCAGAGCCCTGGGAAGCTTGGTCCCTGGGCAGATGGCAGCCTCTGCCAGAAAGGCTGTGCCAAGCTGTTGAACCCATGCTCGGTTCTGTGCTGTGGAAATTGCCTGGAAGGTGAAGCTGGAGCACCCTCGTGCACCAGGGAGGTGTCACATACCTTTCCTCAGGTCCCAGCTGGCTGTGCCTGCGGGGTGGCCCGTCGGTGACACCAACTGCCTCATGTGCTTGTTTCCCCCCCCAGTTCCACGCGGTTGCGGTGTCCAACAGGCCTCAGCTACTGACCGTCCTGCCCAAGCTGAGCCCCTCTCAGCACGTGGCGGCGCTCACCAAGCAGCTGCTGCACTGCATGGCCTGTTACCAGCTGCTGCAGTTCAAGGGCTCCATGCTGGCGCTGGCCATCGTCAGCCTGGAGCTGGAGAAGCTGCTCCCCGACTGGCTGGCTCTCATCATCGAGCTGCTCCAGAAGGCACAGGTGAGGGGTGCTGCCGCGGGAGCCGGGGCTGAGCACGCCGGCGCCAGCCGGGGCCTTCCTGCCGCTGTCCCGCTCTGCCTGCAGCCACACTGCTGTGAGGATGCTTGTGCTTCAGCCCCGGGGGATGGCTTGTTGGGACAGTTCTGCAAAGTCTCGATGCATCCAGTGGGTGGCACGGGAGGGAGCTGTGCCCCAGCATGTATGGGTGCTCTCTGCACCAGGGAGAAAATAACACACTGGGGAGAAAGGCCTGCTGTGCCAGTCCCTCTGAGCATAACGAGTGGCCTGACAAGCATCAGAAAAAGCTGAAGCCACCAGATTGTTTTCCCCTCACTTTTCCCATGAGGGGTGCAAGGAGGAGCAGGGGTCCATGTCTTACAAAGTTGTCATGCTGGGAGTTTTTCACGGTCCTTTATCACTTTCTCCCGCATCCAGCATGTTCCCGGGAAGGGAGGTGCACGGGTGGTCAGTGTGTTCAGAGCCCTCGCCCTGCCCTGGCCGACAGCTCCCCTCTCTGTGGCAGCCATCCCACAACGCCTCTCCCTGTGCTTGTTTTCCCCCTGCAGATGGATAGCTCGCAGCTGATCCACTGCCGGGAGCTGGTGGCACATCACCTTTCCACTCTGCAGTCTTCTCTGCTGCCCAATCCTGTATATGTCTACAGTCCCCTCCAGCATACCCTGGTGACCTGTAACAGAGGAGCGTTCAAACGCCAGCCCTCCTCTGTCCCAGGGCCGGGTTTCTCCAAGGACAACGGCAGGCCAGAAGTGCCAGTCTCAGGTACAGCCGCGCTCTACCAGCGTCTGCCGGCGCCCGGCGCTTCCAAGCAAGCCTCTGCCAAGCGCAAAGTGGAAGAGATGGAAGTGGACGACTTCTACGACGGCATCAAGCGCCTCTACAACGAAGACGTCGCCCCAGAGGTGGTGGCTCTGGAAAACGTGGGCTCCGTGTGCGGCGCCGACGTCTCCAGGCAGGAGGGCAGCGTTTCCCCGTGTCCGCCCCTGCAGCCGGTGTCCGTCATGTAGGCGTGAGCGAGCGCGCGCCGGGCGCCGGGCCGCAGCCCCCGTGGCCGGGGCTGGGGAGCAGGGCCCGTACCTTGTCAGGCTGAACTGAAGGGAGCCAAAACAACAACAAAAAAAGGATACAAAAAAAATATCCCAACCCTTTTCCAATTTATTTCTCTTGTGCGGCTTAATTCTAGTTCCACTATTTAAGCACTTAAAAACACAAAAAAGTATAAAAAATCTAAAAAAAAGACCCAAAAACCAACCAAAAAAAAAAAGTAGCAAAGATTTGTTCCTTTCTAGTGTTGTCGGTTCCACTGTTTTCCTGCTCCTGTGCGTTGTAACCCATCTCCGTGTCCCAGAGCTCACGGCAGCTGTGCAGCCTTGTCCTGGGTCTCCCCCCACTCCATCCGCCCCTCCCTCCCACCTCCCGGCGAGTCTCGTGCACCACGTTCTGTCCTACCCGCCCTTCACCACAGCCTGCTTTCTCCTTACTGAAGAAAAAGACCTTTCTTGTTTGTTTGGTTAGCACTTTGGTGTTTAAACGTGAGAATATTGAAAAAAAACTCGATTTAAATTAAAAGTCAGGCAGAAAAAAAAAACCAACCCAAACCAGCCCCAAGCAAACGCTTGCAAGCTGCTCCCTGCTTCAGTAATAACAGGGGAACGTGAACGTCCCCTGGCAGACAGCCGGGGCAGCTGCACCTGACACAGAGACGCCTCCCCCTTAGAACAGTTGGAGTTTCAAACACAGAAAGCAGTTCATGGGTTTTGTCTCACTTGAATAAAAAAACGGTATATTTTTTTTCCTCGTTTGCACCAAGAAACGTTGCACTCAGGGTGGATTTTCACCAACACTTGGCTCGGTACAGCAAGTGTAGACCTGAAATCCTGCAGTGTGTTTTCTGCCCCGCGTCCATCAGCTTTGCGCGCGAGCAGCGCTGCTCGGGGAGCTGCTGGGGCGGCTGCACACAGCCGAGCTTTGAAAGGTGTGGAATTACCAGCCACTGAACCAGACTCAAACACCCTAAACCCTAAAGTTTTGTGTTCATGTAACTTCTAACCAAGAGTAAAGCCTTGAAAAACTTCTCTTAAATGTTACACCTCTGTTTCTCAGAATGACCTGTCCCAACTGTAAGCTCTCTCCACAGCCCTGAGGAAGGTAGCGTATTTGGAGCCATTGTACTGATGAAAGCCTTCTGGTAGCAATAAAGAAAGTTGTCCTGGATTCCAAGTCTTGTTTTTGTGCTTTTCACTCGAGTCCTGGATGCGTTTTACCTGGTGGCTGCAAGGGAGCTGCTCCGTGCCGGACCTGGGAGAAGGTGGCTCTAGGGGTGCGGGGCAGCGAGGGAAGCTGCCCAGCCAACTCCCTGGTTCTGCAGCAGTTCCAGCTGGAGCCCCAGCTCTGGTGCTCCTCACACCCTCCTCAGGCTGTTCCCCTTCCAGGCTGAGTATGGGACACTGTGCATGGATTTGATGAGAAGGTTGGTGCAGCCTTTGTCCCTTACAGTGCCCGTACGATTCTGTTCTGTAGTCTCACCAGCATCCCTGCCTGGCCCTCCTGCCTCACATGCCACTCTGTGTGGGGCACAGTCTGCTGTGACAGGCTCTCTTCCTGCCCATGTCCTGGAAACCACCTCCCGAGGCTGCATTTCTGGAAGGGGTGTGCACCTTCTTCTGTGTTGTCCTTATGGTAAAACCAGTCCCTGACCTTTTCTCTGGCCTCACAGCTTGGCTCCCTCTGGGCAAGCTGCTGTGCAGGCCAGGAGCTCCCCCCTAGCACAGCCCTCCCCAAACACCCCATCCCTGCAGGATTTCTGTGCTCACTACTCGAGGCACACATCTGCTCAATTGCACAGTGAAACAGCTCTAAACAAAAATAACTGCCCCCATTTCCAGCACGAGGTGTAACAACATCAGCACAGGAACCACAAGAGCCCGGTGATTTTCAGAGCCCTCGGCAGCCAACCTGGGCATCGCCGCTTCTGCATAGGAGGGAGTCTGTGTGTACAGCCCCTGAACTCCAGCTTACCCAGAAGGGAGCAGTTGCAAGAGCTGTGGCTGCGGGTGCAGCACAGAGAGGTGAGCCAGGGCTCACCTGACTGCTGCCAATAGCGGCCTGCGCGGTACAAAACCCTGGGGAGAGTTTTGTGGGCCAACAGTTTATTTTAGTTGGCTTCCAACACTGGTGTGTGCTGCAGCACTGCCAGGGCTCCCTGCTACCCACAGGAGAACATCCCCCGATGCCCATGACTCCTCATATGCCTGTAGCCTTCCCACAACTTCACAGCACCTCAGTGCCTCGTGCCCAGGGCCTGCTGCAGAAGCTGAGGGCAGAGCCTGCCCGCTGTAGAGGGGCCTGGAGCAGGGCAGGCTGGAGCCTGGCAGTGAGCACAGGTCAGAAGGACAGCCAGCTGGAAGGGAAACCAGCTTCAAACACAGGCTCAGTTCTCTGCTGCCTCATCTCCTTCACGAGCGCTGGGATAAAACTACAGCATGTATAAAATCACACGTTATTACTCAGTGCAACTTGAGCATCCACGAGCGCTGCTGCTTGTTTCAAGTGCTTTCCAGCAGTAATCCCCAGCTCTACCTCTCAGGTTGCACAGCCCTTACCCTCTGCTCCTGAAGTGTTTGCTTCAAAGACACGACGGCAGTAACCTCTCTGCAGTTTTCTCCACCATGCTGCCTCAGAGAGACAGGGATACACATCCTTCAGCCTGGCGGACCTTTCATGAAGCAATTCTCTCTCACCAGACACAGGGGACTCAGCTGTCCACCTGTGAGGAACTGGTGAGTCCCCTCTGCAGGCACGCTGGCACCCAGCCCCAGCCACGGCACCCCACACCCCCATCTTGTGCCATGGGTCCAGCCTGGAAGCTGTTCCCAGCTCTACACTTGGGGAGTTGATCTTAAAGTTCATTGTTATTCTTCAGCAGTGACAAGAGGGTTAAGCCCACAAGTATGATTTTGGGGGATGCAGCAGCTTTCCCAGCTCTGCTGGGGACATCTGGTGACACCGGGTGACAAGCTCTCTGGGCAGCCCAACAACAGCGCTCACGCTGCCATCCTCTCCCCATGCAGCTGCAGGCCATGGAGGAAGTGAGTCTAAGGGCAAGCCACCATCCCTCTCCCAGCACCGTGGCATGCGGGAGCCTCAGCACCACTCCCTCAGCTCAGCCCCTCGTCCCACACACCTGTCTAGGCACAAATACCATTGTCAGTGTCCGCATGTGCTTGCTGCTCTCTGTTCCCCTCCCTCTGCCCCAGCACCCACCACCACCAGATTATGGGTGTCCAACGCTCCATCCTGATTTTGCCCCCCTTAAACTTCCTTATGGCTCTGTTCCCCAGGAAATTAACTTTAAAACAACCACAACAAACACCACAAACCCCAAAGCGTTCTGCTGACACCATCTGCCTCAACAACCTGAGGCAACAAATTCCAGAAGCTTCCTACCTGCTCTGTGAGAAAGTTCCTCCATGTTCTGAGCCCACTTTCTTCTAGCTAAGCACCCCTCTGGCTCTAGTCCTGAGGATTTGGTAGCCAGCAGGTCGGCATCCATCACCATCACAATGTGGTGAACTGTGTAACAACAGAATCACAACTAAACTTGGGCTGCAAGGGACCTCTAGAGGACATCTGCTGCAACCTCCAGCTCACGGCGAGGCCGTTTCTGCCTCTCACCTCAGCCTTTCCCCTCTCCAAACCGGGGCCTCCGAGCCTTTGTGGTCGCACCTGGCAGGCTGCTGCTCTGCCCCATTTACCATTAGTGCCCTCCATTATGTCCTTCTGGAGACATCAAGTCCAGAGCTGTTTGCAGGACTCAAGGCACCAGCACAGCAAAACTCTACATCTGCAAAATAAAGGCAGATGTGCAAGTGTTGGGTCGGTGTCTATCTGCTTCCCTATATAGAGATATTTTTTAAAAAAGTATGTCTGAGTTTAGAAGTCAGCCAACAAAAGGGTTTTGCCCCTCCTCAAACCTTCTTGACACAGCAGCAGTACTGGTGGGACACCTAGCCCTCAGCCCCTCCAGTTAAGAACCACCACTTAAAATCATAGAATGGTAGGGGTTGGAAGGGACCTTTAGAGATCATCTAGTCCAATCCCCCTGCAGAAGCAGGTTCACCTAGATCAGGTCACACAGGAACCTGTCCAGGCGGGTCTTGAAGACCTCCAAGAAAGGAGACTCCGCACCCTCCCTGGGCAGCCTGTGCCAGGGCTCCCTCACCTGAACAGTGAAATTGTTTTTTCTTGTTTAAATAGAACTTTTTGTGTTCCAGCTTCACCCCCTTACCCTTGTCCTGTTGCTAGATACAATAGAAAAAAGGGATGTTCCCAACCTCCTGACACTCACCATTTAGATATTTGTAAATATTAATGAGATTCCCCCCTCAGTCTTGTCTTCTCTAGAATAAACAGCCCCAGTTCCTGCAGCGTTTCCTCATAAGGCAGATGCTCCAGTCCCCTGATCATCTTCGTGGCCCTGTGCTGGACTCTCTCCAGAAGTTCTCTGTCCCTCGAGCTGAGGAGCCCAGAACTTGACACAGGACACCAGATGAGGCCTCACCAGGGCAGAGTAGAGGGGGGGGCAGAACCTTCCTTGACCTGCTGGCCACACTCTTCTTGATGCATCCCAGGATGCCATTGGCCTTCTTGGCCATGAGGGCACATTGCTGGCTCATGGTTAGTTTATTATTGATCAGGACTCCCAGGTCTCACTGCAGAGCTGCAATAGGTCAATCCCCAGCCTGTCCTGGTGCATGGGGTTGTTCCTGCCCAGATGCAGGACTCTGCACTTGTCCTTGTTGAACCTCATGAGGTTCCTCTCTGCTCAACTCTCAAGCCAGTTGAGATCCCGCTGAATCCTACCTCCACCAGCACTTGCAAAGAACAGAAGAAATGCCCTCAAAGTCTCCAGAGCTGCTTGAAAGGCCCAGGGCTGACCCGACGGATGGAATCCATCGGGATGCTTCTTCAGTGTTGCCAATCTGCAGATTTGGTCACAACTTCCTACTGTCACACACACACAGATTTCAGAGGGTCACAGGGCCAAGATGACAGGGTTAGCAGTGCCTGAGAGCCTTTTTTTAAGAATAGAACAAAAAAAAAAAAAAACCCTACCATCTGGGTTTTTACCTTTTAACTTGTAGTGAATGATGCCCAGCTGCCCACGACTGAGCCTGGGTCCTAAACCACTGTCACCAGCCCAGCACAGGTGACCTGACATGAGGTAATGCTCAGCAGAATAGCTCTGTGCCCAGCCATGATCACAATGGATTAAAAAAAAATGGTGGATATAACAACAGCTATATCATGATGGATAAAATCTCAGTGGTGGGATTTTACAGGCTAGGCTCCTGCTACCACCAAATAAACCTGTACTACAACTTTTTAATGGGAAAAAAACCAAACAAAGAAAAGTCTAGGGAATGAGAGAAACAAAAGGAGAGAGTTCCCTCCTGAAAACAGGGGCACTGGGGAGGGTCTCACCACACAGGATACTGCAGGAGCCACTGGTGGGTGGGCTGGCCTCTGGGCAAGCAACCAGGAGGGTACTTTGGCAAGCTGGAGTCTACCATAGAGAGAGTTGTACTGGCTGAAGGTGACACTGGCCCTGCAGGAGGCAGAGCAGGGCTCAAGGACCAGCGTGGCCCAATCCCACAGCAGCCCCTGGCTGCAAGGTTAATGACTGATTTGAGAAAAGACGTGGCTCAGCCCATCACTTTTGGCAGGTCTGGGTGGGCTGCTGCATAGAGCACTGCTGCCTCAGCGCTACTGGAACAGAAAGGATCTCCCCCCCGCACACGGTGCACGCTCCTCCTTCCCGGTCAGCAGAGCACACACAGAGTTTCTCACAAGAGAAGAATTAACGCAGGCAGGGTTTAATCCAGCCATATCTGCAGGCCTCAGCCCATGAGGTATTGCCTCCTGTTTTGTCTTGGAAGGCTGGCAGCGAAAAGTTTCCAGCTCTGGCTCTTGTGGCAAGTGCTGGTGGCTGGAGAGCAGCCCCTCAGCAGGGATTGCCTGAGCCCACTGAAGCCTCCAGTATGGAGCAGGCTCCATTTTCAGTATTAATGCAAGTTGTGTCCTAAGCTACATTTGTGCAAATATTCATATCCCTCCAGTCTGGGCAATGCTCAGCAAGTCCCTTCACGTACCAGGTGAACTGTTACTGCCACAAGCACAAGGCCAATATTCAATAAGCTTTCCCATTCCGTCTAGAAAGTCACTTTGTTGACTGCAAAGGTTTCCAGGATAAAGTTCTTCTGCCACTTGAGAAAACAAGCCACCTGGCTGGAGAGAGCTTCTTGTCACTCAAGAGCGTTGAAAAATATTGTGCTTCTGAAAAAAAAAACCCAGCAGACTTCAGCCGAGACCTTTGGCAGCTTTGTGCCTCACACACAGATGGGAAGAGGCCAAACTGAGATGATTCAACAGGACCTTTTCTGCAGCAGGTTGAAGGAGGGGAATTCCTTGATGAAGGTTCACAGATGAGGAGAATAAATCACTAGTATTCGGTTAAAAGAAGAAAAAAAAGGTGCCTCACTCTACACGAAAAACACGCAAAGAGGATCCGGCTGTCTCCTCCCCTCTGTCCCACACCAGCTAGAGGTCACTACACACCAAGTTTACAAGCTTTGGTTTTTATCTTCGAACAAGACCGGAACACTTTTCAAGCCTTTTTGACTGAATTCACTTCCAAAGTAAACCAGTTAGGAAGTTAAACAACTACCCCACGTCCAAGACTGTCTAAAAAAAATAATTGCTAATTAGGCTTCATGAAAATAAAATGAAGCCCTCAATCTAAGTACAAGTCAGTGCAGCTCAGCTGGACAAGAAGAGATACCCACTTTGCTCGTACAGAGGCAGATCAGCTAGAAAATATGGCAGACTTGGCCATCCAGGACAGGCTCCATCCATCAACGTCAGGTCAGCCACCTCTGCTCCGTGACTCTGCATACCAGGAATGAGATGCCACCTAGGCCCAGGGAGTTCTCTTCAGCACACGGCAGAGGAGCACGGCACCACTTGTGATGAAGTTGTGGAAGATGTCCAAAGCAGCCAGATCTCATCTTCAGAGGCAGAAACGAAGTCCTCTGGCTACGCACACTCACCCGCATCTGCCGTCTGTCATTCTGCGTGGCAGCAGCAGCACGCGTGTGCCGTGGCAAAAGGGAAGACAATGGGGAGGGGAGGAAAACCCCGACACACCTAAGGCAGTGCAGTGCGATGGCCCCGACGACAGCCCAGCTCCCTCCTCCAGCCGTTACCTCTGCCCTTTTGGGTAGCCTGGCTCGTGCCGGAGACGCGCCGGGAGCAGACAGATCCCGCACAGAGACAGACAGCACAGCGCACCCTCGGACGCACGGGTGGGAAACAAAAGGGGAAGGACAGGAAGGGCAGAGCGACAGAAGAATGAGGTGGCTCTTCTCTGGCAGGGGGCCTGGAGCTGCAGGCTCTTCCAGTGCCCTACTATCCACGGGGAGAGGGGGTGTGGGGGCTTTGGCAAGGTGATGGTTACATAAAGAAGAAGCTACAGAAAAAGAGAAAAACAGAAAAGAAAAGAAACAGAGGTTCAGAATTGAAATGAAAAAGTGAGAGGGGGGGAAAAAAAGGAGAAACAACATTTTCAAGAAAGGAAACCATGAAGGAGGGATTGCACTGGGTCATACAAACCAGCTACACCACGGAGGCCTGTGCCTCACCAACATACCAGCTGGTTTGGAGAACAAGCTCACAACGGCCACAAAAAGCCAGTGACAAAGGCCAGCACAAACCTACAGAGGCAGCTCAAAGACACAAGGTGGCCTGCTGGGAAACCTCCCGCTTCCCCAGCCCCTCCTGTCGCACCGTGCCAACACGGCAGCAGCAAGACAGAGTCACAGAGGCCACACCGACACCAGAGCGTTTGGGTAAAAATATATTTCCTCTCCCCACTTCAAGTGTTGCCACTATTTGTGTATGTAACCTAAAGCACATACAAGAAATAACTGAGCTTATGCTGGAAGGTTATTACTCAATTTGTAATTCAAAACCCCGAAATATTTTAACATCAAATAAGGTGACAATATCTAACAGATGCATACATATAATTTGCATTAACACTGTATGGAGGTTACACAATTATTTAGTTACAAACACGGGTTATTTCCAAATAGCAAGGTAATAAAGTTCTACATCTATAGTTTAAGGCAATCAGGATATTAAAAATGTATACAAATACAATATTTCTACCGCTGTTCACAGCTTTATTTTCCGTTAATTAAAAAACCCTTCATATTTGTACAGTCCCACGCTGATGAACGGTGACGAGAGCGCCATGGGTATCACACACTGCTAATGCAGCCAGGCTCCTCGGAGAAGGGGCAAACACACACTCTTCTAACAGCTTAGAAGGGTGAGTGGGAACCGGAGTCCAATGGACATATCCGATAGGATCACACACAAAAAGACACTTCCATTCTCACCAGGGCTTTTCAGAAGCAGAGTGAGAGCCACCTGAAGAAGCACTGGTCATGTTAACTAAAGCCATGCTTACAGAGTGACATGGAGATACAGATGTGCTTGATGGGATTTCAAGCTGTCAAAAGCACACGGAGGGAGTGACACGAGCTGCAGTTTTGGGGCTGCAGAGGAGCCCAGGTTGGGTGTCAGTCACTGCTTTCCTGGTAGCCCCACGCCTCAGAAGAGGGACAAGGCGATGCATTTAAGGATCAAGAGCTCAAAGGGTGCCTTCCTGCTTACTGCCCTCCCAGAAAGTAACAGGGCAAGCCTGGCGAGGCCTCAGGGGAACAAGCCCGTGGTCACCTTTGTCTTCTCAGCCCACTGCCAGGCACACACGTGCCCATCTCTACAGAGCAACCGTGGACCCTCTCAGCCAACCGAGTTTTGTTTGTTTTCCCACTCTAGGGGTTCATTCCATACCCTGGGAACAATATCATCCCAGAAACACACATTTCACTGTGCTTTCCTGCTCCTTCATATTATTCTAAGGTTTGAAGTCCACTGGTCAAGAAGGTGCAGCTTTACCATCTAGTTGGCACCGCTGCCTAATGCACTGTCAAGGCTTTTGCCCAGGCACCCTGCCCGCAGGTTCACCAGCTGGCTTCAAGCATGCAGAGCAGCTGCACAGGCTTGCTTTAGGCATTCAACAGGAGCTGCACGTCGTGTTCCCTACAGGACCTTTTCAGCATCTCAGCCAAAGCAGCTGGTTGCGGAAAGTTTTAACCATGCCACTTGTAAGTAAGCGGACTTAAAGCACCCTCCAGAAAACTACAACTGGTTGCGTATCAGTAGTGAGGCAGACAGAGGGAGTCTCTTACTACTGTACTTACATGCAGAGGTGAAAGCACATCCAACTAGATCTTAGTGTTTCATCTACTTCGTGCAGAGTCAGGGGCTACTGTGAGAAAAGGTATTAAGTAAAGAAAGAAGCGCAGCAGGAACAAGCTAAACACAGTCCAGGGCTTTAAGGAGGGGAAAAAAAAACCCATTAGCACCTCCTTTGGCAAAAAGCCAGAACAGTACCTTTATCTTCTACGAGTTTAGGGTTTATTCCCATTTTCTCCAACACAGCTTGCTTTTTGCTGGAGAAAGAAACTCAACCAAAAATACATTAATGTACTTGGCCCCAGCTTTCTGTCAAAAAAAAGAGAAAAGGGAAAAAAGCTAGACCCAGCCAATTCCCCAGCCAAACGTACCTTGAAGGGCTGTTAAGTGAAGTAGGACAAATGAACGTTAAAATTAAGTTTTCTTCGTGGCACAAAATGCTGGTGCTTAAGAAGGACATGCACAGAGACAGCTGAAGCAGAGCACACTGCCACGAGCATTCCGTGCCGTGCATACGATGTGACTGTAAAACACTCACGCCAAAGCCCAAACTTCTGCCTTGATAACTCAAGATTTTAAAGCTGGGTTTGCCAGAAGCCACACGACCCATAGTTTCATTTTTACAAACAACCCCCTAGCAAACCTATTTAACCTGACAAAAAGTGCATCATGGTTGATAAGACCAGGTGGTGACATTTATAAGTTAAAAAAAAGAAAATAAGAAGAGGAAAAAGCTCAGCTGTTTTATTTCCAGCTTATTTATCTCCAATCAATGATTGACACCGTGTTTAGATAGCCTCCTCCCATGGCCATGTTTTAAGCAGTGCAGGTTAAAAAGCGAGACAACCCAAAATCTAACCCACAAACACATTTTTCCCCAACTGAACGTGTCAGAAAAAGTGATAATTCTCCCTGGGTTGAGTTCTACCCCCCCCCGCTCCCCCCTCCCAGAAAGGAAAGAAATTCCAACCCAGAAATGAGCAAAGAGCTGCTGTGCATGAGACTTAAGTGGAGTTACTTTTCAGAGTGCTTTAAAGAAAGGAAGAGGAGACTACCTAGCCAGGAGCAGTGGAAAGGCTGGTTGTACATCAGCAGAAGAGAAAGAAATCCAGAAGTCAAAAAGGTAAGCATGGCTCGCCACTTCTTGGGAAGGAAGGGAAAAATTCTGTCCAAAAACCAATGGTATAGAAAACACACATTAACCAGACCCATTTCCACACCGTGCTGGCCATAGGGCCAGGCCTGGCTTATGCTACATCTCCCTTGCACGTTTCAAGGGACACCTGAAGGGGACCTTGTGCCTAGTGCAGGAGGGCTGCTGGAGAGTGTGAGGAGGTGTGTCCAGGCACCCTCACTCCCTCAACATGAAATTCTGGATCCCACAGCTTTACCAGGCTGTATTTAAGTGCATACAGGAATCCTCCTGAGGGCTCTAAGGAGATGTGGAAGGCTCTGTCTTGCCCCCTGCCCAAGCATTTGGTTGTGCAAGGGCTGCTAAGTCTTGCTAAGATCATGCACGTTGGAAACCAGCTACCGTAAAGGTTGTGTTCAAGCAAGTAAGAGAAGGAAGGCAGGAAGGAGAAATGGTCCTTCTCCCAGGCACCCGCAGCACGGCTGGGCTCACACCATGGCATTCAGCTGGTAGCTACTAATTGAATTGGAAGGGTGGCTGTAAAGATAGGCCAGCACACGACAATAAATCCCAGCCAACTCGTATGATCAAGTCAGACAACAAAAACAGGAACTATTAAAAAAAATATCATGCAAATGTAACGGCATGCAAGGTCAGTTAAACTTTTGTTATTACACACACATAAGCCCCCCTCCCTCTTCCCCAGCAGCAGGACTCACTTTGCTCTAACAGATTAGCTATTGAAGGCAGATGGGTTGGACTGAACTCCAGGTTTAAGCCACGTGGGCACTGGGCTGTGACCCTCATACAGCAGCGATTGCTGGTCCTCCGAGGGCCACATAGGCCAACAGCACTGAGCACCCAATCCAGGCAATGACGCTCACCCGAGCTGCTGATGTCCAGCCCTGGCTCTCAAATCTGGGGCCAAGAGTGATTTAATGCTGCTTGTTTTGATGAGAAAAATATGTGCCATCATTACCTTGTCCCTCCACCCACCCCTGAATTTCAGTTGCATACAGCCCTGTACCCAATCCTTCCTTCTTGTTCCCACTGTGTTATTAGATGAGTTAATAGTTATTCATGTTAAAAAATGGGGAAAAAAAAACCAAAAACAAAAAAGAAAGCAAACAGATGACAGAGACACATTACTGCAAAAGCAGGTGAATGCAGGAACATCCTTGGCTTGACAGGCTTTATGTGAAGCTTGCACTGCAAGTTAAAAAAAAAGAACAAAATACAAACAAAAAGTTAGCAATAATTTAACTCCAAATGAAGAAAAAAAACCAAACCAAATCAAAGAAAGCTGGGAGAGCCAACACCAGCAACCCGCTCTGGTGGGTGGGCATGCAGATGGGTTGTGGAATTACTACGAAACTAAGCCTCAGGGCTGGGCTCTACTCTAGCCTATGACAAGCAGAAGCAAAATAAAACTGAGAGAGCAGAACTACTGAAGAACCAAGTACATAAGTTAGTCAGGGTTACAGTCTGTCCATGGTTGATGTCTCTAAGCTTCATTTTTTCAGAAGGTGCACAGCTGGGGAGTATGGGTGCAGGTGTCTGGTTTGGGTTACTTTATACAGGCACTCTCACAGAAGGCCATGTCATTAGCCTTGACCCAAACTCAGGTATCTCTGACCTGGCACCACAACGTCTCCCAGCACTTCAAATGTTGGCTTCCATATCCAAGTCAGATCCTTCAGAAGTCAAACAACCATCAATCATCTTTTTACAGGTGTTGGGTTGGGCCCTGACATACGTGTTACAGCTCAGGTTTAGCTGTGTCGTAGAGACTGATTTGGGACTAAGCATGGCCAGAGCAGTCACACTGGACTGGAAACTATTATATAGAAAGGAAACTGGAAAAAGTTTTTCATCTGGTTTTCAGAAGCAGCTTGAAATAAATAGACACAGAGCCCAGACAGATGGTGTCAGTTCCAGGGGAGGGTTGAGCGTGTGTTGAGGCATGCATGTGGCCATCTACCAAACAACAGGCAAGCACCAGAAGGCTATTTGCTGCTCTCATTTGGTTTTGCCAAGTCCATTGCCAGGAACCATCTCCAGATTGTTCAGGTTTGAAGCACAGTCCCATCCCAAAATTACGGCAGGGAGTTGGTAAGTATGCTCATCCCCCACCTTGGAAAAATACTTGAGCATATGCCTATCCTACAGTCACGCAGGTGCCTGATGTAGAGAGATGTGCTGCCCTGAAAGCAGCACACTTCTGTTCACCAGGCTAGAGCTGCAACAACTTTAGATGAAAAACAAATAACCTACAGGAATCTGAGAAACAGATTATGAAAGGGGAAAAAAAAGGTATAAAAGACAAATTGCTCCTATAAAAATAGTCTGGAAGTCAAAAGGGCCAAGTTCTCCCTCATGGAGTTAGGCCAGCAGCAGATTTCACCCTGAGCCTTCCCTCCAGCTTGCACAGCACGGTGGGAAGTCTCCATTATCCAAGTTGGAGAAATCTGAGCCCACCCTGAGAAAGCAGCATTCCCTGGAATTACTCTCAGGGGAGGCAACAAGGATTGTGCATGGCAAGGATTTCCTCTGGCAACTGCCCAAGAACCACCACAGTCCATACGAGCACAGAGAAAGTTTGAAAGCCTTACCTAAATAAACTGCAGCTTGTCATTAGAGCACAAGGAAGAACTTAAAGCCTTTAGAAAAACCAAGGCGTGCTACCAGGCAGAAGCATCAGCATTTCCTTTTAAAGCCTCCGTTAGTAATTCAGACACTAAAGAACAAGTGAAGCAGTTACAGCACCTGGTGTGGAGCGACACTGAAAGGACACACTAAAACACGTGCAAGTTCCTCATGACTGGATTTCTGTGAATGCATCAGCAAAGCAGAAACTGTGTTTGTCATGGTTGCTAGAAACATCTATGTATCACACCCAAAGCATTGTGCACATGCCAGCCAACTTCACAGAAGCAACTAGTAGCCAACACTGACTACCAAAAGTTACAAAACTCCCTGGTCCATTATATACCTCACTGGTCTCGTATCTAAGAGGTGAAAAAAAACCCAACTGCAGAGCTCTTAAAGATGTTAAGCTACCAATCTTGTTTAAGAGATAAGAAAAAGAATCTTGAAAATTTTCTGTTCTTTGTAGAAAACAGGTCACCATGTGTGAATTCTCATATGAGAGGACTGGTGTTTCAGCCCATCCTATTTGCAGGCATCGCTGCAGAATGGCACCTCGGCTCGCTTGGACATTAGCTGCCGACAGTGACTGTTTCTATGTGACACTTGATGGGTCTGGAATGGTTTCTTTACCCAAGCAGAGCATGCAGCACACAAGCACTCCCTGTATTTCAGCGAGTGCCAAAGGCCAGGTTCCCAGTTAGCACAAAGCAGCATGGCTCCATAGGAGCTACATCAATTTATATCAGCTGAGGAACTAGCCCTAGGCCCTCCCCTCCTTTCTCAGAGAAGTTGGGGCAGAAGCAACACGTTGCGGGTATCAAACCAGCAGTAGAGACAGGGGCCATGCAGCGAGCATCAGTGTAACTTCCCAAAGTAGAATAACATACTAGTGTATATGCAATACAACTGAATCTCATTGGCTCACGTTCTAAGACAGCTGACAGATCAGCAAGAGACACAGAAGTGACTACACCACAACCCTGGCAGCACTTGGGTTCTCCCAGCAGTGGTAGCTTACTGTTAGTCAAGGAGGTTACTCTGCCAGAGTCTATAAGGGATGCACCTCTTCGCTGCTGGCCACCGAGAGAAGTGTGGAACCATTGGTTTCATGCAGGGGTGAAAGGAGCATTTCCCAGTGAAGTTTGCTGCACCACCATTTTACAGCTTTCCCCATCGCAGTTATCAACTAGTGCCATTGGCACAGATGACCCAGAAAGGGATCTGTGTGAGTATCCCCTGGCTAGGTATGAGAAAAGCCAATGGAAATCACAGCAGGAGGCCTCAAAGTAGCCTCTGTTACAGTAACTTGATTTGCTCCCCTGTACGGACAAGCCAAGTGCTGTCTGCTTCACCTCCGCAAGGTTTGTCTGGCTTCACTGTGTGTATCACACCCAAATAGGCCTCATGTTGTGGATTTTCAAGCATGGTGAAGTAGCCAGTATCATGTAATAAATAGAGGGCTCTTGCACTAACAGCAAGCTAAACATAGCCATCTCCAAGTACAGGCTCCAAGAAGGAGATTCCGTGAACCAATCGAGAGCTTGAGGTTTTCAGCAGCACTCTGCAGTGACTTAACTACGACCTCAAATCAATGGCAGTGTTCAGCTTCAATGGAAGCAGAGTTAGGTCCCAAGTGAGTGCATCTGAAAACCCCACCTCTGGGTACTGACCATGAGACAGATTGTGTCCACAGATACACCTGGTGCCTACTAAGTGGCCGCAGTCTCAGCGTAGTGGAAGGTATGGGATTATATCCTAGCATACAAATATAAAATTGTAGAAAACAGTGTCATTATCTTTACTAAAAACTGTGGGTCTCTTGGCTTCTTATGCCATCTCCATACAACCCCAAATGCCATTCACCTGCACTCATGGTACCATAGGAGCTTGGTTTTAGAAAAAAAACACAAACCCAAAACCCAACAAAAATGAACAGAAGTTCATGTCTTTAAAGCAAGCTTCCAAGTATTCACTTTTGGCACTAGCACTTCCCATGTAAAAATAACATGGTGGTTTTGGTTTTTAATCTACTTCTACGTACAACTATAACCTTAAGGAATGGAAACTGGAGACTACTCTTGGCTGAAAGGATGGGTAGAGACCCCCTTAATAATTTTGGCTCAGGCAGATAAGTCTGAGCCCAGAAAGTTCCAGGAGATGCTAGACAGTTCAAAAGTCAAACCTCCACTGTTCCATTGCTCTCCCATTAAGATCATGTCCCTGGCCCACCCTTTAGAAAAAAATATTTTATTTTGTCAGGCTGATAAAATCCCAGTTTCCAGTCTGGTAATGGGGAAAAGCAATTACAGACATGCATCAAGAAAGAAAAAAAACTCTCAAACTGTAACAAACCCTACAAAGGATGTGGGTGACATCCGCTTACTTTTTCTTGTCCTTGTCTTTCTTCGTTTGTTGAGAACCTGCCTGCTGAGCCTGTGACTGTAATAGCTGAGCTGCTGCCTTCTTCTTTTGAAAGTTGTTCAGCTCTTCCTCAAGCTCCTTCTTTTTGTCTTCCACTTTTTTCTTCTCTTCTTGGTGAGTCCTCTTTAGATGGTCAAACTTTTCGTGAAGCTGCCAGGACAGAGACAATGAGAATTGGATGGGAAGAGAAAAATGTTTCCCCTCCAATTACAGGTAATTATGCCCAAAGCAGTCTGCTGGCACCTCTGCAGAAGCACACACTCCTCAGCGAGCCCCAAGAAAGAGTTCCCTTCCCTAGCAGGGCACATACTCTGTCCCACAGCAGTAAGTGCTGGTCTACACACTGAGCAAATCACAGTAGGACAGCTCACAAAGAGCTCTACAACTACACTAAACAGCACTTACTGCCCTCTAAGAAAGTCCTTCTCTACCTGCTGAAAGTCTCCAGAAAGACGAGACTGTACCATATGGCTGTACCATAGCTGAAGATCCACTACAAATCAACGTAACACTGAGTAGTAAACATATTCTCTCCTTTGGGTGGGACTGAAGAGGTGAGAGGGCAGAGAGGACTCCCATCGCACAGCAAGGCTGACATCTCTGTGCCACAGCTGCTGATACTGTCACACTGCAGCACCTCCCACACACTCCAAGGTACATATCCTCCTCCAACTGCCTGACACCAGGGGATACTCCTGATCCAGTTTACAGGCACAGAAAAGTGGCAGAGACTTACATGATGACGGGATCACCCCAAAAGGCAGGACTGAGAGTTGAGTTCATAGCTGCTTCTTGAGACTGTTTACGTACAACAAGCACCTTTGCAGGCTTGATGTTAGAATCTGGATAGTCACCTCCCCAGGGCTCTCTTGGAAAAGCCTCAGCCTAAACCCTCACACACAGCCCTCAGAGTTACAGTATACTCACATCTTTCTCTGCTTCCTTCAACTCTGCTTCCTTCTCCTTCACTCGCATGACAAACATCTGCCTCATTTCATCCTCTTTCTTCTGGAGTTCACCCAGGAATTCATTCCTCTTTGCTTCGTAAGTCTCTTGGAGACTGTTAAAAAAACCCAAACAACAAAACAGAACAAAAGTCAGAGCTGTGTTTCAGTCAGAGTCATGAGTTCCCAGCCTTTGGTGATCTTACCGCATGGCCTTGTCACAAAACATCATCAGAGTTTTCTGATCACAACAGAGACGTGATCAGCTCCACTGAGCCCAGTCCTAGCATGCTAGGTAGCAGCAGCGGGAGACAATTTGGCAAACAAAACCAAGCACACTGTTGAGGATGCTGTAAATCACTCCTCAGGCAGGATGACTGTCCTGAAAGATAAACAGCCACTACGAAGCACCTACAGCAATCCCTGATGCTCACATGGCTTGTGATCTGAGTCATACCTTCTCACTTCTCCACCCATTTGTCCTGAATCTCTCCATTTGAAGATTCATGGGGTAGAGACAGATGTATCAGAGTGTAAAATCTGGCTTTAAATAGTTCATTAAGCATGACATTGACACAGAGCAAAACTAATTTTCACTACTCATTGCTAATGGATTCAGATCAGGAGCTTTGCTTAGATATAGCCACCTGGAGAGACTTTTCCTTATCCTTTAGCTGTCAAGGGAGGCTAAGCCTTTGCAAACGAGCAGCAGCATCCCTCCTCCAAATAGCCACATTGCTGGGTTCCTTCATTCCTTTGTTTCTCCCTCTACTTCTTGCCATTCCTTTATTTGCCCAGCACTGAGATTCTGCAGCAAAGATCTGGGACACAAAATATGTTATCCATGCACCTCTGAGGTTTTCAGAGTCTCTTAGGAACCCCGGACGCCAAATTCCTCTTCATTTTATTCCTTAAATGGATTTAGATATCTCAGCCATAATGATAGTGTGGGAATGAGAACTATTTCCCCCAAGCTGCATTTTTGAAAGCGAATTTTTTGAATGAGAACTCCACTGATATCACAGAGCTACGTGGCACTCGTGTGCTTAGGGAATGCATTAAGCACTGCACTAGTGGAATATCTCAATGTCGTCAAAGCTGAGCTTTTGTCTTTTCTGGCACATGGCGGGATTTTTGTTGGCTTTTTTGCTGCATGGTTCTTTTTGGGGTGAGAGTGTTGTGCTGAGGAACAAAATTGTACAGAGAAATGCTAACTGATGGGCACTTCATTTGCCTCTTAAAATACATCAGACAGGATGCCCAAAGCTGCTCCTGCACAGCACTGGAGGAATCACACGATTCCAACTGACCATACCGGCTTCCCACTTATTGAAGCCAAAATGTTGATTCTAAAAATGACAAAAATATTTTCCTGGGAGAAAGCAGCAAGAAGCATCTTCGGATTCTTAACTAAATCAAGAGCCAATCCACTCCCAGCAAACAGAGACCTGGGAACTCTGATCAAAACCTCTTTGCAATTCAATCATGGATTTCATCCTCTGACTGTAGACACTGCAACTTAAATGGATAAACCCTTCTGAAATGCCTAGCTAGAGCCTAGGAAAACCCTGAGGGAAGATTAGCCTTCACTGCTCAGTGAGCAAAAACTGCCTCTGCAATTAGTGACACATTATACTAGGGATCAGCAGAGACTTGCGGACCAAAACAGAAAGCTCTGCACACTGCTAATCATATCCTGTGTCGCAAACAATTTCTTGCAAAGCCCAAAAACATAATGGGTGATGGGCAAGCAGGAAAAGGCAGGTAGGGGCAAAGGTGGCAGGGTTTGCTGTTAAATTGTCTTAGATTCAATGCTAATTCCAGCTTCAAGTGTAAAAACTTGCCACTAACCTAAAGCCTGCAAGATACTTCTCTGCTGAAGTGACTCCAACTTCCAGAGAAGCAATGTTCTCAGAGAAACTGGCCCAGCAGCTCCAGCTGCATATGAAAAAAAACCTACTCACAGCCCTAAGGAATAACAGTCCAAACCAACTGGGATTCCTGTAGCTTCTCACAGACAAAGATGACAAGTGAATTGGCTTTTTAAGTAAACAAACACATGAACAGAGATTACAAGAGTAACTCGATTCCCAAACACACACCCACACACTGAATGATGTCCTTGCAACTAATTGTCTTTTAAAAAAAAATCCCATTAAAAAAAAAAAAAAACCCTAACCTGAGCAACAGAGAAACCAGTCCACAACTGACACAGGGCAGCAGAACGGTCTCTGTGCAACATAGAATCTCATGTCATGGAGCACTGATGCTCCCTCCTCACCTGTAGCTTGGACAAGCAGTGGGGGTTCTGTCAGCAAGGTGGGTCTCCTGAGCATTGCCAGCCTCCCTTTTTCACACCTCACACAAGCACCCACAGAGAACCAACACTTTACTGAGGTCTTTGGCCCAGCTCATCCTGAGAGTTTCAAAAAGCTCCCTACTCCTGGCTGATGCAAGCTGGCTGAAGAGCAATGGTCTCTGTGGCTCCCAGGGCCCAGCCTCAGGGGAAAGGCATGCTTTTGATCCCCGCTCTCAGAAGGAAGTATAGAAAGAACCAAACCTACTGTTTTCCTCACTTGAGATATACATCAGCCTCAGCCAAACAGCTTGGGATCATAGGCTTTGTTTACTGGAGGGAAGAGGCACCCAGAGTGAAATGCTCTGCACCAACACGTACCAGATGGAGAAATTCTGTACATTTTCATTTCCTTTCTACTTATAGCTTGGTCAAAAGAGGCCTCGTGTACAGGAAGCAATGGAAATTCCTCACATTCCTCAAAGGGAAGGGCTGAGTCCATCTTAAGCCATTGCTCTCCAGAAAGGAAATCCAATAAAGCCTCAAACTTGGGCTTAGTAACAGAACTGGGCTCGACTGATTCCAGCAGAGTTTCTGTGTTGTAAAAGCAATGCAGCTGCATAAACTCAGCAAGTCACAAATAAAACGCTGAACGGATGCAAACTCCATGCCGTAGCACAGGCTTTGCTCAGCTCATCATGGAGACCTGTTTTCTAGAAACTTGAACACAAGGCCCCCACTCTGGCTTTCCCCTGCTGAGGATCAGAGATGAAGCGTGTCCATGGTTATCCGTGCAGGCCAGCTGCATGGCTGCCATCTCAAGGGTTGGCACGCCAGCTCCTGACACACACGTGTGTTACAGGGGTAAGCTCACAGCGAGGCACATTTAATTCTGACTGCCTTCCTCTGGGCCAGAGAGCAGCATGGGATGTGGCTAGAGCAGAGGGTGCAATTATTGGGGAAAAACTGGAGAGGAATGGGAAACAGGAAATGAAAGGAGAGAACAAACACTCCCTCCCGAATTCCCACACAGCTGTTGTCCCTGGCTGATGACTTGGGCTGAGACCAATAAAGCTGTCTGACAGCATAAACTCTATTTAGTAGTAAGTCAAATCTCAAGCATCAGACCATGGCATCCTCTTCACAATGCACCTTGGACAAGCTGTGAAAAGCCCTAAGAGGGTTAGAGGAACATTTATCCCAGAATCAAACCTTTAGTACCCAGTTATACCTCAATATGAGTCACATTCACCTCAGCATTGTCCCAGTTGCACTTTTCTTATACACTGCCCTGACTTGCCACAGAGCAAGCTGGCTGCAAAACACAGTTGAGTCTGCAGTGGAGCAAAGTGGGCACTCGTACCATCTGACCATCTTATAACCCGCCCTCCTCCAAGGGCAAAAAGAGACAGGAAGAATTTCTGAAGAGATTAACAGATTCACTCAAGTCTCCATGAAGATCCTAGTATTGTCAGCAGGAAGATGGGCATAAGTTTCATTTAAGACTGGATAGTTCCCAGCTTTTAGGAAAGCAAGTGCAAGGGTGGAGAAAAAAAAGTAAAATCAACTTCCTAAGCCCAAAACAAGATTTTCCCAGCATGAAAAAAAGATAAGGCAGCAATGTGAACACTTAACTGATGTTAGTTAGACGTGCCTACAAGTCCTGACTGCACACTATCACCAAATCTCACTGCATCTTACAGAAACATTTCCCTTTCTGATGCTGTGGACACCAAGGAAGCAGGAAACAGCGGAGATCCTCACAGCAGGCTTTGCAGTACTCTCTTAGCTCTTTGCAGACTCTCAACCATGTAGAGCAATGGATAGTTTCAAACGTGGACAGCAGAATCAGTTTGAAGAGTCCCGTGAGGAACTGCTCTCCACACTGAGTGAAAGGGGGAGCATTTAGAAATCAATCCTGTCAACACCTATTACTGCTGGCTGACAGATAACAGGTAGGAGATAGACTGAAAAGCAGCACTCGTGAGTGAGGACCAGCAGCTTATATTTGACATGGCATAGCAAAAGATGCTCAGAGAAGGGAGCCAAGAAAACTGATACAACAGCAACAGGGTACAGATAGATCTGCAAACACGCATTTCTTCCTCCTAAACTTTCTGGGCTGATCTGAAATGGGTCGTACTCTGCCTCAAACACATCACCTTCAAGCACCCTGGTGATATTTTGCATGCTCTAGAAAGTCTGTATGGCCCTGCTGCAGGGGTTACAGACATTGTCAGTGTTAAGGCAAGAACTGTCTTTTCCAGCCACCCAAGCTCTTCCTGTGCTTCTCCTGTATAACTCCTAGGCCCTGAGGGCAAGACTGCATTGCATGGGGTTTTCCTCCCCAGTCACACTTTAGATCCCAGCTGCTCTAACTGACCATGGCTATTTCCTCCTTGGTTCTTGCAAACATCAGCAATGCCAAAACCTCCAATATTTCTGTTTGTACAATGCCTGAGTTAGATTTTGTTACCTGAAAGGCTTGCTGTCCGGGTCTGTGTCCTTAAATCCCATCTCTTCCAGCTTGCAGCGCCTGTACAGCTCATAGTGCCGGGTGTGCGTCTGCTCTCTCAGGTCCTCCATGTTCACTCGGATCAGCATCTCCCGCAGCTTCACAAAATCACAGTGGTTTTCGTTTTCAACTGCAAAAGGGAGAGACCATGCACAGAGATAACATTAAACTCAGGAGCCAGGTTCTCCCTTTCCCTAGACCGCAGCTGCAGTTTAACAAGCCTGAGAGTTCTCCAGGCACACAAGCAGGACTCCCGAGTCAGCCTGCACCAAAATGCCTCGCTGAACTGGGGGTGAAACCATCACATGGAAACATACAGGCACAAATTCCAAGGCCTTGCACTGAATTCGCAAGATCTCTGTGTTGCCCATGTCACAGAGCTCCCATCTCTCTGTGCATTTCTGCACCAGCAAGGTCATGATCCATTTGCACAAAGGATTTCACTTCCCACTCAAAATCACTCTAAATCCAAGTCGCCAACAGGGACCTGGGAGGGCAACAAACCCTTTTTGTAGCAGTGATGAAAGGAAAAGTTCTGAGAAGACCCCACCAGAGATGCTGTACCTTTTCCACGCCAGCTAACCTGACAAAGGAGCCCTAAATGGGCTTCCTGAAGGGAGGCAGCACACAAATTGTATAACAAGGCTTCTCATAACGACTTCTGTTTCAGCAGGGTCTGGTGTGCCACTGTCAGCCTCTGGGTGAGCGAGCCGCTCAGACTGCAAAGGGCCTTTTGGCTTGAGGACTGCACACTTTGGTGCAGCCAAATAGCTTGAGTATGATTAAAAGCAAGGGGTGGAAGTTCTCTCTTTAGGATATGATGGCAGCAGGAGGCAGCAGCTCTGCAGCATGCCTCTGGGGACCCAGCAAAGCACTCCAGCTGCTCCCCTTCAGAACAGATCCGTCTCTGTAAAGAGGCAGTTCCAGGACAGATCTTCAAAATGTCTCTGGTACCAAACTAAATCTCTTTGACTATCTGGTCCTAGTTTCCTGGGAACAGGAAGAGCTCAGCACGATATGTCAAGTCCAAGACTTACCAAACACATCAATTTCTTTTCTAACTGTGAGTTATTCCCAGTATTATCATCTGCTGTACGTATATGACAACTGCAAGTCTGAAACTGCTCCAGGGTCAGCTTGTATTATTGAGAAAATCTGGGTGAGTTTTGCAGAACTGCCCCGCAAATGTTCCCCAAAAGCTTCCTAGGCCATTCTCCAACTGGACTTCAGCTGAAGCCACAAGCAGATCACCATCATCTCAACACCATACTTATCAGTACTGGCTGGGAAAGCAAGGACCAGCCCTACCTCTGGCAGCTCCAGTAGAGCTGCAAACACAGCTCTAACCAATCTCTGCGCTCCAACAGAAAGAAGGTTTTGGTTGACCTTATGAAGGATTGCATACTGGAACTACATGTCCAGAGTCTACCACACCAGGACAAACCACACCAAACAGTGTTGAATTAGTTCTGCTGCCACTTCAAGCTGAGAGGGCAGAGCACCTGCTGACCTCCTTGAAAAATCCCCCAGCTACACATTCACACTCAAGCTTGTGGGCAAGGTCTAAACTAAATCACTCAGCTGCCTAAGTCTTCCTTGTTGCTCACACATTTTCACTGGCAGAAAAGCATAAGGAACAGTCAACGGCAAGTTTGAGAACCTACAAGCTAGTTATTTAACATCTCCTAGTAATGTTTCCCTGCTCCTTCCCATTGCCAATGGCAAGACACTGCTGACAACCCCCCCTGCAGTGTCTAGATCTAGGCTGCAAAGCCCTAATTTTAAGGAGAAGGCTTAGAGTTGTGATCTTGCTTTCTGAAGACAGACTTTGATGGGGGCCACTCACAAATCAATGCATCTTTCATCAGAGTGAGCCAGGATGACAAAGCCTTATTCGTGCTGTCGGTAACATACCCTGCACAACGCCCCAGGGGTACTGCCTGGCTTTTGCCATCTTATTGCCAATCTTCACTTCTTCAGTGCTGCCAACTACAGCAAAGGGAAGGTGAACCTACAAAAGGAAAGGGACAATGAGGTTAGGGATTTCCTTTGTTGCTTTGCCAGGGATTGTTTCTGAAGAAAGTTGTTTACTGTGGCAGCTGTGCTAGATTCGAGTTGCTTAAATGTCTTTGCAATTCATCTGGTGTTTCAGAGAGCAACAGGACAATCTGGATAAGAAACCTGCTCAGACTTAAAGTCCAAAATTCTGAAGTCCTAAAATATTTCCCATGTAATTACAAAGCATGACTATCTTGAACACAGATGAAGTCTTACAAACTAGAATTGAAAGCTGAGAAAAACCCCCAAACTGCTAAACAATAAATGAAGAAAATAAAGTACATTCTCCCAAGGAAGGTAGGCTAAAAATTTAGGGTGTGGTTTCAGCTGCCAGAAATAACTGCCAATGCTTCCTCTTTAAAATGGCAAAGCTGTGACCAAGGGGAAGAGTGGAGTCGACCCAGCCCTGGGCCGAGGTGTCTGAGTCACTGAGCTCTGCTCTGTCCCCGGTCTCCCCATGGGTGTGGTGGCGACAATCTGGAAGCTACTCCCAGAAGCGTGGCTGCTGCTAGGAAGGAGCTGGCTTCTGCCCCTAGCCCTCACCCGCCTGCTCTCCTGTCTCAACAGCAGCCAAAAGGGTTGGGCATCAGCAGGTGCCATGTTGGCCAAGCCATGGACAAGGCTTCTCTCCCCAAGGCTGGGTGGGAGTGGAGGATGCTAAGTGACAGAAGAGATGTGATTAACTGGCAAATGAGTTTCCCAGCAGCTGGGATGCACCAGAGGAAGGCAAAACACAGACTGCACATGCTGCAGCCTGGCAGAGCCATGTCCTTTCTCTGTGCCAACTTCTCCCTGCTGAGAACACAACATAGAGAAAAGAGGCAATACAGAGGTCTGGAGAAGGCCTGATATCCAACTGGACGTGGCAGCTGCCCATCTACAAGCAGTCATGCAGGGAAAAAAATTAAAAATCAAAAAAGCCTTTAAGTTGTAAGGAAATGGCTTAATCTTAATGCCTCTATTCCCTGTAAAAATGGAGAGCTCATCCTTGCACTTGCTTTTAAGTGCACTTGCTTTGGGGTTGGCACATCATCCTGGGTGTTACATTGCTCTCTAAAGCCACCCAAGGGCCCTGTCAACACTGCCATGACACATGTCATTGCCAGAAACCCTGAGCTCAGGTTCCCTGCTTGTGCTTCACATCAGGCCTGTGGGAAGCAACTGCTTCCCTCTGTAAACTTCACTAAAACTCTTGGTCTCTGCTAGCCCTGTTTGCCTTCAAATACCACCTCTGTCATTAGAGGAAAGGAGAAGGATGTGAAAGCCAAAGCCCTTGCCACCAACAACCACGGGCCCTGCCGAGAACTGGAACATCATTGACAACACCCCTGGACGCCCCCACTGTCACCGGAAAGCAAAACAAAGGCCAAAGTGAATCACCCCCACTAAGCAACAAGCGATCATTTGGGACAGGAAACACAAACCCCAGCCCTCTGCCCTCACCACGTTGGGGCCCTGCCTCCCATCCTTTTCCTTTCCCGAGACAGGAATACTGCAACAGGGGAAGGATATGAACAAATGCTCAGAGGAGAATCCTTTGTCAGACAATGAAGAGTTATCAGGCCAGGCAAGCCCACATGTGACAGGCACCTCCAGCTCCAAAAGCCTTCCAGCCAATCTGGTATCTGTGCTTAGGCTACAGTTTTAAAGCCAAAATACACACGGTACAATGCGCCCTACCATCAAGGCAAGAAAAATCTCCCCAAAAAACATACACTCATGGTAGCATTTATCTCAGCCACCGTCTCTTCATCCGTGGGGAACTGGTAGATCTGGACACCGTTGCTGACCAGCTCACTCATGATTTTACTCTTGAACTTGTGCAACTCGTTTTTTGCAATGGTGTCAGCCTTGGCGATGATGGGGATGATGTTCACCTGCAAGACAACAACAGCATCTCTGCATATAGGACTGCACATGTTGGGTTAGCAGGAGAGGACAGAGCAGCATGCATCCTGAAGCAATGGCCTTGTGCCACCAGCCACCAGCACCCTGGCAGAAGCCCTTTGCTAGGGCTGCTGATGACAACACTGCTGCCTTAGGATTTTCAGTCAGCAGCGATTATGGCCTTAAAAAGAAGTCAAATGCAATTTGGCAACATGCCATTTCCTGTCCCGTCCTATTACCCTCCTCATCTGAATTGGCTGGACAGGAAATGCAGTCATAGATTATGACAAACTGCTCCAAAAATGGAAATTACCACCTAGGCACTTCTCCATGCCATAGCAGGCTGGGTTACTGCAAGCAACACGCTCAGACAATAGCCTCTCACAGGCATTTGCAGGAGTGTTGTTTTCAGGAACACCTGGGTGGGCACCAGTGCTGCTGTTACCCCTCTGGAGACAGCAGCAGATGGTCCATACCTGACTGTGTGCCACAGAGGGTGGGAGCTACCACAGGCACTGCATGCCCTCAGATGCTCCCACACTCTGCTGCACTGCAGGAGTAGGGCTGATTGCTCCCTATACAGCTCTATGACAATCATCCAAAGGAGCCACATGATGAGGTTAACACAGATATGAAAGATATGTTACAGACTCTTCCCTAGATGGGCTGTTTCCAATACTGGCAGTAGGACGGCAAACAGTAACATCATGTAGGAGCTGAGGGGAGACAGCATTGTACCCTTGGGGTAGCCAAACAGATTGATACAAGCAAGCATTGCACAAGCATCTGCTTTGCTGGGAGAGGGCAGGAATACATTAGCAGGAGGAATGCTGCTTTCTTTCCCATTCTGCTCCCTCCAGATGGAGCATTTCTGCTTTTGATCTTGCAGGACCTATTTTCATCTGGCAGGACTTGCTTTTCCTTGCAACAGCAGACAGAAATTGTAGTGAGGAAGACGCTGATATTGACCTATATGAAGGAATTTTATCTACAGTACTAGAAAATCCTCTTATGTTACATGGCCCAAACTCTGTTCAGAGGATGGCCTGGAGTTATTAAATCCTCCTTCGCCGAAAGATGGAACATGAATGCCAATTAGCTTACTTTAGATAAATTTCCATAACCCTATTTTAAGTTGAATAGATCAAGGATCCTTTTCCATCACTGCATAAAACCCAACCTATAGGTCACTCTAGGAAATAAGGAACTGTTATCATCATTTATCTTCTGCAGAATCAGCATACAATGAGCCAAAGGCACAAGGTGGACTGATTTAAATTGCTTAATCACAATGTAAATTGGCACAGAGAAAGCTCAGTTTAAATATTCAGATTTTATATTTGTACCTTAGTTATTTTCTCTAAAAGAAAAGATATGAAATCTCCTTGCAAGAGCCTAGTAAAACACCACGGTTTACACCAAGCTGAGTTCCCATCTTGCTAGTCAGGAGGGTAACTGAACAAGCACATGCTGAGTAACGTATTTATTCAGATTCTTCTTGTTTGTCAGATCATTGTTAGAAAAACACTACATTTGCCATAGAAGATCAAATCACTGTTTGAGTCTAGTTGGATGCAGCCAGAGCACACAGACACAGCGTTTTGATCTGTTTTTCATTGATTAGTAAGATGACCTTAAGTGGTTTGGATGTAATTCTCATCTGATAGACACTTACCAAATCAGGTTTTGTAGTAAAAGCTAATTAATCTGTTGGACAAAGTGAAATAGAGAGGACAACCATGTTTTTGAGTGCTAGAACTAGCAGAGTTCAACTTCAACCTCTCATTTTCATGTATGGGTTGAAAGAGGAAAACAGCCCAAGGTAGCAGAGTTTCCAGACAGCACCTCTGCTGCTCTCCACTGCTAGAAGCAGATAGCATTTTCTTGGAGCAGTTTTAACTAAGCCTGTGGCAATATCATGAAAGCATGAGCAAGGCCATAACATGAGCAGCAAGTACCTTACTGTCGAGTTTCTTCATGGTGACCAAGTCTAGGGACTTCAGTGAGTGTCCAGTTGGTGCAATGAAATACAGGCAGGCGTGAATTCTGGTATCATGGTAATTGAACAGGGATCGTTTGATCTTCAGCTCTTCTTGCAAGTAGGCTTCAAACTGTGCATCAATGTATTCTACTATAGGCTTGTAGCTGAAGAGAGAAAACACGGCACAGAGAAAACCAGGGCATTTACTGCAAGAACAGTACAGGTCATTGATGGACACTTAGGAGGCCTCATGGATACTCTGCACATGATGGCACAAGCCCAACCTACAGTCCCTTCTTAGCAAGTGTGTGTTTCCCCTTGATGTGTAAGGAGAGTATTATGGACACGTTAGCAAAATAAAGTGGCAGAGACACTGAACTTTGGGTGTATGGAAAGCACATAAGGCTGCTACGTTGAAAAAGAATGTATTTTGCAGTCTCTCCAATTAAATCTGAGCTGCTGCTCTGCCAATGTCACCGAGAATCATTTGATACAAGAAAATTCAAATAGGAAACCACCACCTACCCTGGCTTGTCCAAAAGCTTGATTGGGATCTTAGAAGAGATAAAGGAGATTCACAAGGGGATAAAAAAAACTTTTCAAAAATTGAAGCCTGTGAGCAAAGCTCAGGAGACAACTGCACTGTTTTTGTACTTTGGGGGACCCTTTTGTTGAAGGAAAAAAAGCTGGTGAGGTGTAACATGCCCTGAACTGATTGACTGTGCTTCTGGAAAGGAATTTTTTGGTTTATTCCTCTCTCCAGAGGCAGCCTCAAGATCTCCAGCCCAAAGAACCTCTCTGATCATTAGACTCCAAAAACTTTAGACAGAGGCACATTGCAAAGAGACCAGTATGGTCTTACACCGGGAGATCACATCAGAAAAAGCACCATAAAAACACAGAGCAAAACAAGACTGGGAGGACTGAAAACAGAAGCACAGAGAAAATCCCACCCAATGCAGTCACACACACCAGGACACAGCAGGGGGACAAAAGCTGTTTCAAAGTCCTGCTGCCCTGTGACCATCCCTCTCCCCAACTGTCCATGAGACAAGTTGGAGGGGCTTCACCACCAACACTGCTGGCTTTTCTCCTCTGTCGAACGAAGCAAATGCAAAGTGACCTGGCAGTAACGAGCTGTAGAGCATCCCTGCTCTGAGCACCTGCTCCTCCTCTGAGCAGCTTTTGTTCTCGCCCAAGATCATAGAGCAGTGTTTGAGGTGCAGACCTCTCACTCCAGTCAGCACGTGCCTCTCATGGTTTAGCCTCTGTAGCTAGTTAGGAGCAGCAAAGAGGCAACAGTTGCAATTTGATGTCAGGTCAAACAGTAACAGAATTACAGAATTAAAGCATTGCAAAATTATTTTTTTTTAAATCTAAAGCATTTTCCTTATGGAACAAGAAGTAGGACCTGCTCCATCTCCATGTTAATGAGGATGCTGGGGGAAACTTTGATGTTAAGCCTGTGTTTTCCAAAAGCTTATGCCATCTATCTATCTAGTACCCTGAAGGGCTTTTGTTTGGGACACACACTGCCAGCCAGAGTGCCCCTCATTAGGCAAGCAGCAGAGAAGAGGATCACAAACAATCCTCCAGTGGGAGCTGGGATTATTGCAACAAGAGAATGTAAGGCTCTAAAGACACAGAAAATACATGAATTAGCATATTAGCCATCATCACGGAATGACTGACACTACAGCAAAAGTCCATATGGATGCACACAAAGGATTGCATAGGCTGCCCAGAATATTTACATCATCCACACAACGTGAAAAACAGCACCAAGGTAAAACATTGAAGTGAAACTCACTTTACCTGAACATTGCAGGATGGTGTGAATAGGAACCATGATCTGAGTTCCAGCTCGGATGCAATGCAATTATAGTCTGAACTGCTTTCACATATTTACATGTTTCAATTCAAGCAGAGACAGTAACTAAGCTTCACAGGGCCAAGGAGGGCAGAAACCTCATTTCTGTTTTGTAACCTTGCTGTTCTGCTTGTTCCTTCTACCTGTCACATGGGGGGAGTGATGCTAGCTGCCAGACCTGAATCAGGAAACGTCCAGGAACACTGAGGGACCTACTCCCCACACAGGGTCAAGCCCTCCTGGAACTCAAAGCACATTAGCACAAAGGTTTGTTCTCATGACAGAAATAAATTTACCTGTCATCTTTGTTAATTTGATCACCAAACCCAACTGTGTCAACGATAGTCAGCTTCAGACGGACGTTGCTCTCCTGGAGCTCATAACTCCTGGCTTTCAATCTCACACCAGGCTCGTTGTGCGTCGCGGGTTCACTTTCAAACTTGGTATTGAACAGGGTGTCCATCAATGTTGACTTGCCAATGCCAGTTTCACCTGAGCAGACAAAGGCAACATTAGTATGGTTCAACTGCTCTCCCTCATTCTCAGACACAAGCACCAGGCTAAGCAAAATAGTCCCCATGCAGGAACAGATGCTTTTTGAGACAGTCCCCATCTTGACCAATCCCCCAGGACTGAATCAAGGACTTTGTGGTCACTGGGAGTTGACAGCAGCTCTGGTTTCTGCTGGTGGGTTCCGATTAATTTCCTCAGCAGGTCACACTGCCTGGGTCTGCAACACGCCCTGCACACACACACCTGATCAAAGCACTGCACACTGGGGATGTGAATCCGAAATGAGCCCCTGCTATGCAAAAGCTGCTACCCTGTCAGACACCAAGAAAAAACAAATGCCTTCGGAGCTAAATGTCATCACCCGCAGGTGAACAGCTTGGCTGCTGTGCTGGGAATGACAATAGAAATGTGTGGGCTGGGTTTTCAAGGGAAGTGTCCCCACAATCACAGGCAAGGACAATGAAAAGGGCATTAGCAGAGATACTAAGCACCACTGACCTCAAGGATTCTTCATTAATTGGGGGAAGGGGCTTATATCACACACACACACAAAGGCATAGAGACTTTTCCAGTAATATTGCTGTTAATGTTTCCCACAGGAAACAAAGGAATTGGAAAGGATGGGCTGAAGCTTATGAGACTCCCTGATGAGGAAGTACTAAACTGGAAGGGTAAGGGATAAATAAGAACAAAATGAAAACAAAAAAATCCCACCCCACAATAGTTTTAAGAATAGTTACATAGACATTTGCTGAGTGATCCCTCTTCCTCAGAAAACGGAAAGGACTCCTACCATGATGAACCAGCAAATGTCTGCTGCTGCTAGAACCCTGGTACTGGGCTTGCCAGACTGGCAGTGCAAGAGAGACAAGCACTCATTTTTGTCCCATAAAAGAATTTGCATCCACCAGTCTGCAGCTGTTTTCCCCCAGTTTTTACATTGGTATGACCTGATGGGTGACACAAGCTCCCTGTGCTCGACGACATGAAGAGCCCCCCAGCCTCTCCACCTTAAGCAACATCTGTATTCAGACAGCAAGAAGCTGTTCTTACTCAAGAAATACTTAATTATCTTTTTAATAGTGTAGGCTAAGTCCTAGTTCTCATATAATTTCCATTACAGAAGCAAGTGATGAATTCTCTCAACTCAGAGTTTGATTCCCAAGGAGAAATCTGATTCTCTATGTGTTTTAATGTCTTGGTTTTTAGCTCACTTCCTGTTCCTTTTTCAAGACGGAAACAAAAAATCCCCAGTGCAACTTGGACAATGACAACTTCAGAGAGAGAAATATGTAAAAAGTTTTTAAAGAAACCCTAAAATAGCACATTGCTTAAGTACCAACTTTTTAAACTACTACAGGTTCACTAATCCCCAGACCAATTCGTAATATGGATGAAAGCATTAGCCTAAATGCCATTTTTAAGTAAAAAATGTTTGCTTAGCAGCTACACTCTCAAAGTGCTACTGTTAGTCATGCTGTGAGCAGGGGCTGGGCTGAGGTCATGCCTCAAAGTTGCTGCAATCAAATAGATGCTGGTATCTGGGACAGACCTCCTGGCCTGTAGTGAAGTGGGGGCCAATCTCTTCTCTCTAGCAACAAAGGACAAGACATGAGGAAAAGGAGCTCAAGTTGTGCCTGGGAAGGTTTAGACTGGACATTAGGAAGAACTTTTTCACCAAGAGGCTTGTTAAGCATTGGAACAGGCTGACCAGGGTGGTGGTGGAGTCCTCACCCTGGAGAAATTTACAAGAGGCACAGAAGAAGTGCTAAAGGATTTGGTTTAGTTTAGTGATGGGCCTGGCAGTGTGAGGTTAGTGTTTGCACTCAATGATTTTAAAGGTCTTTTCCAACTGTAGCGATTCTATGATTCTATGATTACTTAAAGCCCAGTAAAATAATCAAGCAGTCCTGAAAAGCTGCAGAATAGAAAGCATAGGGAGCAAATGAAACAGGGACAAGACAGGAAGTACACATGACGTTATAGCTCAAAATCTAGGTCCACATGGAGCACAACTCACACAGAAAGATCAGTCCTAAGCTGGTGGCACAGAGGGTTAGTCTCTGAAGCTACATATTTTAATGAGCTCCTGATGCGAATGCAGCGCTGCAGTGTGCTGCACTAGATGGGCTTTGCAGCATTGTAACCGTGCACACCACAGTTCAAAGTCTCACAATTCAGTGTCAAAATTAATTGTGTCCTTTCTCAAAACACCATTTCAAATGTGGCAGGTTTATTTTTTTTGAAAAGGTAAGATTTCTGTTCCTTGGACAACTGCAGTAATTTGTGTGAAATTTTAATTTGGGGTGAAAAATGGTTGATCAGCACATTTTTAAAGAGAAAAGAGTTGGACCAAATTGCTGTGTTAATGAAGACATAGCAATTCATACCAAAAGAGGAATATTTACTACAAGAATAAAAGGCAATTAATTTATGCCATTTTGGTCAAAGAGCTGCCTGCTAATTGTGCTGTTCCCTGCTGAATTTTAAAAGCTTTCATGCTGCTAGGAGAGTGAGGGTTGGTAGCTAGAGTGTGCAGAAATACAACTATTCTCTTATCTCGCTCTTTGATATGCAAAGCTAGAGAAAGAAGTCTCATTTGTTTGCCAGATTTCCTTTCAGGCAGCTCACGCTGCACTGCGGACAGAAATCCTCAACTTGCTATAGAAAAATCAGAGTCAGAAGGTTGTGGGCTTTTTCCAGCTAATTAATGTAACTAATTAGAGGGGATAATACTCCCTTCTTGCAAGCTTAAATGAACAACAAATGGAAATATGATGTTTGGTGACTGTGCTGTCCAACTAAGTAAAACCCACCATTTTTGCCAATGCACAGAACCAGATTCTGGGGGCATCTTGGAGAGGTCTACAAATACATCAAAGCTGTTCTGGCACACAACTCCCTAAGGGCTGAGCAATGGATTTCCCATTGCATAGTATCCATCGAGTACCAAGAGAGCAGGTGTCGTTGCCTCTCCGTATTTCACTCTCTGAACAATTTGGGAAAAGTAACACAACAGCTCAGGCTATCAAACCAACCTGCAGCACCCAGATTAAAACCAGCAGAGAGCAGGTGACAGGCTTTGTTCTCAAGTACATCATTTGGAGACTAAAAATGGCATTGCTTCCAACTGGAGAAACTAAGAATATAACAAGACAGACAGGCAAAGCCTGGAAGGGAAGAAATGCAATTTACTGAGAAACAGCCTCCATGTCCAACCCATAGAAAGGCAGATTCAAGTTAACATTCTTGTAAAAATACATTGAGTTCCCAAGTTAGCTCAGTTTCCTTGAGGGCAGCCCTTGAGGAAAGCAGAGCCATGGGATCTACCAAAAAAAGGTAGATTTTAACAGCTAGAAATTTCCATGTTTTCTTTCCCATGATTTTACCCTGGAGCAGCACTGGGAAGAAACTGTCATTTCCTTGCCGCAGTGGCTCAGATCTTACCCTTCACAGGCAGGAGAGGGTGCTAAGTTGTGGATGCAAATCAGGTGAACTGAGAGAGATGCAGGATGACTTACCCACACAGAGGATGTTGAAGCAGAAGCCCTGTGATGTTGACTTGTTGACCAACTGATCAGGGAGGCTGTCGAAGCCCACATGGCCAGAGAGGGACAGGTTCCTAAGGTCATCATTCTGTAAGACAAAGAAGAAAGGCATTTAATGGGGTTTCAACATCTCTTTCAGGGAAGAAGGCTGCGCTTAGTCCTGTCAGAACTGCACAGGAGTTTTCAGCACACAGGATCTTTCCATCTTAAGTTAGCCTCCCAAATGTTCTTTACTGTGGGGCTCAGAAGCTGAAACGTCCCCAGCTTGCAAACACCACCAGACTGTGTCTCCATGCCTGCAACACCCAAACATTGTTTCTGAGGCCTCAGCATCACATATCCCTAGGGTTACCCAAAGATTATTTAGGTAGACACCTGGGAGACTCAGTGAAACATGGCCATAGCTGCAAGCAGACCAATTCCTGTTTAATTGGTGAAGCAGTTGAATCTGCCTTCTCCGTGTCCACTGTACAGTTCTACGGCAGAAACAAGCCAATCTCCCCTTTCAAGACTCCCCCAGCAGCGTTCTCCAGACCAGGTTATGATGTGGTTCTGGCCTCAACTCCAAAACCTATTCCTTACAGAAGCCTGTGCAGACAAACACAGAGCCAAGTTCATGTCATCCTTGGTTCAGCTTGCCAAAGGGAAGGAGCAGCTCTCTCACACTTGCTGCATTCTCCCAGCAGCACAAGGGAAACACAACACTTTTGCTGTAACTCTTTGGCACGGCCACAGCAGGACATAGCTTGGATGGCAACGCTCTAAATCCAGCTAAATCTCTTGCCAGCTTTTACAGGCCTTGACCGGAAGGGAGAAAAGCATGCGTGTTGCTCTGTGGATGCCTTGGTTACAAAGAGCTTCATCCAACACAAGGCAAGAAAGCAGGGCACCATTCCCTATGTTTGCTGTGTGACCTACAAAGTCCACTGTGCTGCCTCTCTGTGTCTTCAGCAAAAAAAAAAAAAAGGCAGGCCGTGCACCCCAGAGAGGGAAGTTGTCCCTGGTGACCTGCTCTCCTCCTCCAGCTGCCCAAAGGGACTGAGCTGACATCAAATACTCCAAGGCTCTTTTGTGGAGGGTAACAGGGCAGCACAGACCTTGCAGAAAGAAGGGTTGAAACAACTCTGAGATTGTATTTAGGACTTTTCCACAACAACTGTACAGGAAAAGGAAGCCAGCCCAACTATCTCTTTCTCAGCAAACTGCACTTATGCCAACGTCTCAAGCACTAATACAAAACAAACAAAAAAAACCCCCATCAACTCAGTAGACCTAGAGCAGCTCTGCTGTTACTTCACACAATTGTTTTTCTCCCAAAGTTTGTTGTTCTTAACTTAAGATATCAACCTTTCTCCAAACCCAAACACTTCCAGCAGAGTCATTCCACCGAGGCCACACTGTTGAGCTAAATTACCGTCGTGGGCAGGCTCAGCCTGGTTTGAAGATGCTGGAAGCACCAGTTTCTTTTCCACAAAATCAGTGGGCTTTGGATGAGGCACAGAAAAAGACACCCTTTGGTTATTAAAATAAGAATCAAAAGCAGAGGAGGACTTCCCACTCTCTTCACAATTGCTGAGCATTCTCAAAACATACAGACTAGCCATTGATGAAATGAAGAAATTAAGTTACATCTGGGTCAAACATGGATGAAAATATCAGTAAGACTTCAAAACAAATTCTCTGAGAATGGCAACATCTCAAAGTAAAAATGCTGAAGTCTGCCATCATCATCACCTGGCACAAAGGACTCCTTTTTGCCATGCTGGCACACACACCTGTACTAAATACCTAAGCCTTCTGTTAACATCTGAATCGGGCTTGTCTGAGGGCTTATTGCCAACACACTAGACAGTTCCCCTCCACTTCTGTATACTCGATGGCTATTTACCAACACCTACCACAGAAGCTTAAGGTGAGATGTCACCTCCTTCACTCAGGCTGGGTAAAAAAAAAACAAAACCAAAAACCACACACAATAGAGGCCATCACCTCATTTACCTGCAACAGTGATTTTCCTGGAAAAATCAATACAATGAAAGGAGACCCTGGGATTTATGCGTTACGTGAATAGGTTAAATTGAGTATTTGCAACATTAGTATTTTTAAAACACCAGTGGTCTGAGGTTTATGATTATGAAGGGAGCTCAGAGCAGATCCCAGAATGCAATAGGTCCCCATGACTCACAGACTTCACAGAAAGCAGTGGGTGTTGAACATCTCTCAGCACAGCACCAGTATCTCTTTCCCTGGTATATTTTGGGAAAGCAAGTATTGCCTCATCATCAGTTACTCAGCAGGAAGAAGAGTTAGACTCATCTCTTGCATCTGTCTCAGTTATTTTTTTGCTGGATACCTTCTTTGGTTTAGTTACCTTCTTTTTTTCTTTTTTTTTCCTGCAAATGGCAAACATCAACAGTAGAAAAACAAAAATTATCTCTACACTTTTCAATGCCAAGTATTTTTCACAAGCTGTGCTCCGTAACAGGAGGCTAAAGTGTAGTCTGTAATCTGCCCAAAACACCAAAACACATGAAAAGCTCAGAGGCCTAAGGCTCGTTCAGGGACGAAACACAAACCCAAGCCTCCACCTCCCTCAGCATTGCCCAGACTGTAGCACATCTCATTGAGTAGAGTGGATATAGAAAATATGTGCATTTCTGCACAAGTATCATAGATGTGCACTTTGGACAAGGCAGGAGAGCCAAAGAGATTAGAGTTTCTACATGTCTCCCTCCATACACAAATGGAAGCATCATGTAAAGTTCCAGAGCACACAGGCAGACTTAAGAGAGACAGCACTTTTTGCAGGAGAGCATCAAGCATGACTGCTCAGTGTCTAACTAGCAGAACAGGCAAGTGATTCATGCATGAAGTCTGGCAAAACAGAAGTATTTGAAAAACAACGGGATGGTCGTGCTGCTCTGGCTGTGAATCACTGTGACAAGCTCCAGAGAAGAGGCAGTGGGCTGGGATCTCATGTGAGTCAACCCACTGTGAACTAGGTACCTCCAGCTGAGGAGTGGCCAGAGGCTGACATAGGTGAAGGCTCCTGCCCTGCAGAGACAAGTCCAAAGCCCCCATATGTACACCCAACAAGCCAGTAGGACAATGTTACCAGCACTGATTTATTCCTCCTACCATGGGGTTCTTCTGGCAGAGGAAAGCCCCAGTGTTGCTCAGGCACTCCATTCCAAGTGGAAAGCCATATCATTACCCTGTCTCGCTGACCTCTTTCCAAGGGTATTCCTCATTTTCCCTCAGAAGATGAACAGAGCTCAGTATGCCTTTGGGTTCAGCACAACTCCTCTCCTTCCCCAATACCACACCTAAATGCACTCCTGGGCTGAAACAATTCCTCAGCTATCACTCAAAGTAACAGACAAGCAGCTGTACCTGTAAGCACTGACCTCTTACAAGCATGTCAAAAGAGTGTTTGCCAAGTGCCTCTCCTAGCTTGCAGCTTTAGAAGCAATGGACAAGCATGGGTAAAACGGCAGCTTCCCAGACTTCTGAAGAGGTCAGACAATTTGCACCAGATAGGCTACTAGACCTGAGCATCTGGATGTTCTCAGCTGTCAAAGAGAGTAAGACATCCCAAGAACTGTCAGGATTTTAAAATTCTTCCTTAAGACACAGTCGTGTCTCATTAACTGCGGCCCACAATTATAGGGCAATTCTTCCCTCCCTCGTCACATACCATCCACGTGAGCAGGAAAAGATTCCGAACCTCCAGAGCTGTGTGCTAACCTCTGCAACAACTGCGGTGTAACATGACCAAATAAATGCTTGTTTACTGGGAAAGACATTGATCACTTTACTTTTCTTTGCAGAATGATCCCCAAAGGCATCCTACAGTTGGTATTTCTTGGGTCAACAACAATCTTTCCAATGCTGTTATCGCAGTAGCTGGTTTTAACTCTAGCAGGGTAAGGGAAGGGGTAAGGAAAGCAGAGAGAGGCCTCCAGAGGCACAGTATCAACTACATATCATCACTATGAAGAGATTAATTGCCAGAATTCCATATTCTAGTGCTCTTAATTGTAAGGAAGGGGCAGAGGCGAGGGAAAGCCTTGTAAAAGACAACAAAGGGGTTGCAACCTCAGAGCCCTGTCAAGTCTACTTTGGATCTGGCTTTCTTCATACATAGCTCCTCATGGCAAAGGCTTTATAGGTCAAGCAATGCTGAAATTGATGCTGTGGTAAACAGTGGGTTTGCCTGGATGTAATCCAGTGAAGCTTTTTAAAACAATTTGGCTGACGAGGCACGTGCAAGGAGAGAATCAGCTCATTCCTCCTAAGCCACAGTGGCTTGGCAGGGCTAGCAGGAGTAAAGGGGGACTTCATTCCCTCACTGAAGTCAGCAGCAGTATGCCTGCATATAGATGGGGAGGTGGATATAAAAGTGAGTCCCATGATTAGGAATGCATCACTTCTCCAGGGGCAGTACAAAGCAGAGCCATGTCCTTATGCTCAGAAGGTCTCTGGTAGCAGCTCTTAGATAAAACCAAGTTGCTCTTCTCCTGGATAGCCAAAAAAGAGTATCAGTCACAAAAGGCTGAAGAGTCCACAATGATACCTGCATTTATTGCCCCAGTCTGCTCTCCTGGGTCAGGACTCAACCATGATGACAGCTGTTCCCTCAACCCAAGAAAGCTCCTGGCTGAGCCTCTTCTACTTTAAGGCTGCCAGCAAAATACTTCCCTTCAGCCCCTGCTGGCCCCCTGCTCCTGGCAGCTGGGGGTCAGTTTCACATGGCCTCTGAAGAGTTAAAGAAAACAAAAATGAGCCTCAAATTCAAGAGGGGAAAAATGCTGGTATGCAAAATATTGAACTCCACCACAAATATGAACCAAGTGTTTAGTTATTTGAGGCCAAGCACTTAGGAGGCACCTTTAAGAAATTCTGAAAGACTTTATTGTTGTCAGCAGTTCAGGTCAGCTATATTTTTGTCCCTTTACTGGGCACATGTTCCCATGTTTCTGAAGTAATCTTAGATGCTGCATCCAAAGCCAGGGGCCTCAGAGATACATTAGTCTGCTCAGACAAAAAAAGTGGCTCATCAAAGACCAGTAAGTACAGCAGCAAAGAACAATTAGCAGTTGATGGGTCTATCATACTGTCTCCCTGTGTTAAACCTGAGAGCTGAGGTCCCTGTCAGCATGGCAGGAAGCATTCCCAGTGCCTATGCCAGAGCTAAGCTCACTGTTTGAGTTCCTTGAAACAGCACCCACAACAGCCATCTCTTTCCTTATACAGACTTCAGTGATGGTTAAACCTTTCATTGTTGTATTACTGAACTCAAATATACTATAGGAGGAAGACAAAGAGAGAGAATAATTCCTTTTCCCTCCTTGCCATCGCTAGAGCAGTCATAACACAAGAAATCAGCCCACAGCAATCAACCAGTTAATCAAGAAAGGAAAGACTTCTTTGTTTTTTCAGTCTAGGATAACCATCAGTGTCACCAGCAGAGGAGGGGGAGTTCCTGTCTCCATGCTCCTGCTGCTGGCTGGCTGCAGACTCGACAGATATGTCTGCAAGCTACTGAAGTCTGGGAAGTCTTTCCCCTCACACACACACCCCCCCTGCTTTTCTTTTTCCCCTCTTCTCTCTTAACAGAGACAACAGACATCTTTGGAAGATGTATTCTCATTCTGTAGATTCATGTGCCAAACAAGGCATGATGACTCATCAGAAAGCTGGGCAATCTGGATGGCTAACATCTCCCAGCCTGCCACCCATCACACTCCAAAGGACGGACCTCAATAAACCATCTTGTTCTTCCAGGATAAAAGCTGGCACCCACTGTAGCTGCTCAGGGGCACAGAGCTTCTCAATAGAGTGTGCTTCATTTAGTCCCCTGCCCCAGTCCTCCAACAATGACACAAACCATAGCAGGGGGCCAGGTCTTCCTACTCCCAGCAACAAGAAATAAGTGTTATGCCACGGTTGGCTTCCTCCCTCTGTAACCAGGGAGGTCCCAGGGAACACAAAAAAAGCTTTGCTTGAACATGCTTTTTTTTTTCCTTTTTAATCCTGGAGAACTGGGATAGCAGCAAAGGTCACTTTATGAGGAAGGCTGGAAACAACTTGGCCAACAAAGCACTAGGCAGCAGCAGACAGGGAAGGGTAGGTGTGGACCTCATGCTGCTCCTTCTCACAGATACATGAGACTTTATACAGGGAATCACCAGTCAAAGGTGGCAGTCAGGGAGACAAAACAAGGGGTTCACTTGAGGAGATGCTCACAGACTGGACATGGTTACATTAGTGTGGTCGATAACAGGCAGAAGTGACCCTCTCTCCCAGGCTGGCTCCCTCAGTGAATCGCAGGGTGCCACTGGGCACAGGCGTCACACACCAGGCCATGCCTGCCAGAGGAAAATCCACCCAAGCAAAACCCCTGCCCCAAGTCCAACTCCCTCAGCATGGATGCAGCGTGGGGTAGGAAGCACAAGGCCCGTCTCCCTGACATTTAGAACCAAATGTCCTGGTTGTCAGCAGCTTGCAATTGCAAGTCATAGGCCCTGCCACGTGGGAAGGACACGCTCCCTGCAGCCCATCGAGCCACGGCTCCCGCGCCTCCAAGGCACGCTGGCAGGGAGGCAAGGGGAATTGCTTATGTTGGCATTGGCAAGCTGCAGCAACTCAGGAGGAGCATGGAGAAAAAGGATACAGTTGCATTCTTCTGGGAAGAGGGAAGTCAGCAAAATCTGACAATTCAGAAGAGGCTGTAGAGAGTGGGAACGAACATTTGCCTTCCAGGCAAAATGTTTGGCTAAAGGTCAGCACAAGCTCAGAGAACTAACAGTTCAATTTATGCCAAGAACTAACATAAAAGACACTTATCCATAGGTTTCCAAAAACCACAGACCTCTCTATTCGGAGTAAAAGTGACTAATGGCTCTAACGGCCCCTGATGTCACAAACTACTAACCAGGAAAAAAAAGCAAGCTGGACTTTGAGGATGATAAGGACCATATGTGCATTCCAGCAAGGCCTGTAAACTCACTGAAGGAAAAAAAAAAAAAACAAACCAACAAAAAAAACCCCAAAACCCGAGAGAGAAAGGAAGGAGGAAGGGAGGAGGAAAAAGAGAGACATAATGTGACAAACAAGAATGAAGACCATCCAAAAGCAGAGTGCAATGAGAAACAGATGCTCTGCTTCTCTGGCCATCTTCCTGATGGGGGGATGATGTGCAACTAACTCTCTTTTTGACTGCTTCTATGAGGTTGATGAACTAAAATGGGAGTTATTATTCAGTGTCAGGCTCCCCAGGTTAGAAAGCTCTACTCATCTTGTTTCAAATAATGGCATTTTGCAATTTATTGCAATTTCCCCACCTTTTGTCTTTGAGGTCTCACATGCAGGGAAAGGCAAATATATTCCTTTTAGCATCCCCAGCCATCCT
This sequence comes from Urocolius indicus, assembly GCA_013401255.1. NCBI lineage: Eukaryota > Metazoa > Chordata > Aves > Coliiformes > Coliidae > Urocolius > Urocolius indicus. The sequence continues at coordinate 375,363 of WBNH01004850.1, forward strand.
CTCTCAGCCAGGAATAGCTGAGAAAGTTGGAGAATCCTTCACTCCAGCCCTGAGCAAAATGTTTTTAGTGAGGACCACAGCCCAGTAACAGGGCACATGTTTTTTACTAGGCTTGAGAACAGGTCATCTTAAGAGTTAAAAACAACTCAAATCAATAAGGCAGAAGCTAACTGGGAGGTGGCAGGAAGGTATGTCACTATACAGACATTAGAAATACTTTTTTTAATTTGTTTTATTTCCTCTTTTCCCTAGTTCTTTTGCCCTTTTCCAGCCTTTCTGGCTGCTGGTCCCACATGAACACAGATTCAGACATAGTCCAGCAAGACAGCAGAGAGGAAAACACCACCAACAGCTACTTCCTTCTATATTCCACTGTCATGCACTTAAAATAGCCCTGAAACAGCTGCAGCACGGGCCGTTAAATAAGTGGATTTATATTTTGCTAAAAGCCTTTAGCTGGAGGCACGGCACAATCTGGGACTCGACACAGAAGGAAGTGTGATATGTGAACTCGGCGAGACTCCTGGTTACACTAAGAGGCCGTTTGCAGGGAGTTCTCTGGGACACTGATCCTAGGCACAAGAAGGGAGAATTAACACAAACTCGGGAACAGAGCATCTCATCCCATTGCCAAATTTTCCTCCAACCTTCCCCGGGCTTCCACCAACTCCAGTCCAGTTAGGGGTGCGAACACAACCAGAGCAAAATACAGAGCTTTTTAGAAAGGAAAGCAGCCCATAGGGCTTGCTTATAAATCTAACAAGGCAGTACTGTTCCAATATCTGAATCAAATTAAGGGCCACTCCAAACATTAAAAAGCTGCAGCTTTTCTTAAGAGGTGAGATAGGCACAGTGCAGCAAGGCTGGCTTGCAGTTCCTTAACCCTGTGTTTTCTTGCTTGAAAAAACATAATCACATATCAAGGGCACATTTTGTCAGCTCCTATTCAGCAAGTTCCAGGACTGAAAGGTCTCCCATGTTGCACTCTGGATAACTAATTAGCCCAGGGACTTCCTACCAGGATCTGCATTTATCTTGTGCCCTGTTGCGTTGCTCAGAGGCAGGTAGGGAATCCCACAGCATGGTGCTGCCCTGCACACAGACACGCTACGGTTGTCTGCATAGACCCAATTTCCAAGTAGGGCAGACAGAGCTGCATATATGAAGACATATAGTTTCAGATCTCTTATTTACTAGTTCTCTTGAGTCTTGATTGTGAGCTCAGATTTATGACTGTAATTGTCTCCACATCAAAATCCTAAGGCAATGCTGACATGAATGCATAGTTTCTTCAATGCCCAGTACCACAGCAGTGAGTATGAACAGGTCTGGACTTTAAAAAAAGAATCTAAAAGTCATTCAGCTATGCAATTCCACACGGTCAGTGCACCGGCAACTTGGAATTACCAGAGGATCTAAATAAAGCAAGTAAATATACTCCTTGGAAAATGCCTACTAGGACATGGGGATCCAACAAATGCTGAATACACAGTGGAATTCCTCAGGTAAACTTTACTGGTCCAGCACCACTAAGAACTGTCCATTTAGTATCAGCTGAATTGAAAGAGCTGGCTCAGACCCTCTCAAATTCTTATGTGGCATGCACATGTATATATGAGACTAAACTATCTACTCTGCCCTGGTGAGGCCTCATCTGGAGTCATGTGTCCAGTTCTGGGCTCGTCAGTGAGAGGAGAACTTCTGGAGAGAATCCAGCTAGGGCCACCGAGATGATCAGGGGACCGGAGCATGTCCCTTATGAGGAAAGGCTGCAGGAACTGGGTCTGTTTAGTCTAGAGAAGAGGAGACTGAGGGGGGATCTTATTAACATTTAGAAATATCTAAAGGGTGGGTGTCAGGAGGTTGGGGCATCCCTTTTTTCTGTAGTAGCTGGCATCAGGACAAGGGGTAATGGAATGAAGCTGGAACACAAAAAGTTCCACTGAAATATAAGAAAAAATTGTTTCACTGTTAGGGTGAGGGAGCCCTGGCACAGGCTGCCCAGGAAGTGTGCGGAGTCTCTTTCCTTGGAGATCTTCAAAACCCACCTGGACATGTTCCGATGCGACCTCATCTAGATGGACCTGCTTCTGCAGGAGGGTTGGACTAGATGATCTCTAAAGGTCCCTTCCAACCCTACCATTCTGTGATTGTGTGATTAAATAAAAAGTCATAAGGAAACATCTCAGATGTAGACAAGCCATTTCTTTTACTCTCACTGGTAATGTGTGTACTTGGACACAGCTCTGACCAAGCAATGGGGACAACAACAACAAACCAGTAAAACCAGGTTTTAATGTATGGTCTCACTTTCTGAGTATTAAGTCATGGCCCTTGCATCTGCTTAGAAAAGGAAAAGGGAATGTGCATAGACCCTCATGGTACATGAAGGTCTTCTAGGGCACCATGGAATTCATTCATCATTCATAAGAACAGGACAGCAATTGAAGAATATAGAGGACTACAAATAATGTTGTTTGCCTTAGCATGCAGTTTTCCGTCTTCCACAGGAGCAAAAGTGGAATTAAATGGAACTGAATCTGTGCGCAGAGGAAAAGGTCAAGGTTTATTGAATTATTTAGCTGACAGTCTTGAAACATTAGTCAGTAGACTTCAAGTTCTCAACTGACTCAACAGCAACAATGCTCCTCACTTGCCTTCAGCAAGTCCTTGTTCTCCTGCCTTTGACAGGGAAAGTCCATACAAAAATTTTCATTAATAGGCCCTGGCTTCAAGGAGCAATTCCCCATTTTAGCTGAAGTACTTCCTTCCCTCCACCTCGTCAATTCCAAATTTTTGTGGTTGTCTTGAAAGACTGTGTTTTGTCTTTCCAGAAATGTCAATTGGCCAGAGGCCTTCCAGAGGAAAGCATATCTGATCTAGGTCTGTATCAGTCATAACACTGGTATCATTAGGATGTGATGGAACCAGAAGGCCACTTGACACTCAGCTTTTTACCCGTCTTGTGTTTTGCTGCACTGATAGACTCCTACAGAGACTTCACATTTCTGGATTCCATAGGCAGTGGAAGACAAAACATTTTTCTTGCATGCAGCCTGCAGACAGAATGTTCCCACAGTCCTCTCTACATCCATCACTTGCAAAGGGGCAGGATCACAAAGACTTCTGATGGCCACTACAATCCTGGTGATGCTCCAAGTCATAAAGAATCCCAACATACACTGAAAATGGTTTGAATTCCATAAACACTTAAGAGACAGCAAAATAAACATTTACAGCACTAGAAGAAAGCATTAACTCTCTCATCACAAGGAATCTAAGGATGAGCTTTACACTTTGGTTGTTGGGTTGTGGCAGAGATCAGCCTTTTATGCCAGAGACCTAAACTAGCTCTCATAAACATGAAGAGCCCCCTTCTGCCTCATATTTGTTTTCTACACCAGAGTTTATGTTGACTCCTCACACACCACAAAGGGAAAAAGCTTTCCTTGCACTCTAGTTGCTTGTGACTAACTACAAGTAACACAATGTGAAGGACATTAAGAGTCTCTCCTGCAATGCCTTACCACACTGTAGGTCACCAAGGCCTCTTAGGCAGCAAAACCGAACTCCGTTCTGAAGTTGAGCATTTCTGTCCTCTCCAAAACACAGCCTCAGCCTACCACTGTAAATAGTCCAGCAAAGAAATCCAACTCCCATTACTACTATTTTTGCCTGGACCAGAGGAACTAGCCATGAAGCCACAGAGATCTTCCACCAAGCAGATTTCTACAAGAGGGAAGGAAGAGCTGTGAAATCACATATCCCACTGGAGTCAATCTGGGCAGTCCCAGCTAGAACCAAATCTGGGAGAACATAGTTTATTTTGGCTGTCCTCCCCCAACTCCCATACATCAGATCTCCATGAATGCAAACAGCAAAGCATGAGTTCCATCACCTCCCTCTGCTAATTAACTGAGGAGGAGCCTACGTCAACAAACAAGTGAGGACAGCCCAAATGAAGCTGACAACCTACAATCTGGAACAAGTAAGCCAGAATGAGATACACTGCAGACACCACAGCCAAAGTAGAGAAACCTTGTACCACCTCTCTGCCCTGTGCTGTGCCACAGTACAATAATTCAAAGGGATCTTGATGGTGTTGTCAGCCAGCATCAGCAAAAGAATCTTGCAGCCCTGACTGTTCTCACCTCATGCTTCACCAGCTGCAGGTGATCCATAAAGGAATAAAAAGAAGCAGATTGCTAACAAGGCTGAATCCCTCTAGAAAAATGGAGGCTTTTTCATAGAAACATCTTCATACTCTACACAAAGCAGACAGTCAGCAATACTGTTTCCTCCCTCCTCCAGATGCTTTCATCTCCAAAGGCGGCTAAGGGAGACACCATGACCCTAAAACAAAAGTGGGATTTTCCTGTAGGAGATGAGCCTGGGAACGGAGGATCTTCTCTCAATTACAGGCAATGACACATAACGTTATTCTTGTCCAACAAGTTTCTTTTGCAGGGACGTATTTTCCAAATAGCTCTGTTAGGTAGGAGGTAGGAATTCCTGGGGAACAAAATAAATAGTTTCTCTGGTACAATTGGGAATATATTATAAAGGCAATGAAGCCACGCCACAGCTTATTGGCTGTGCCAAGCTTCCAAGCTGTTGGACCTCAGCTTCTACCTGACAAGAGGCAGTAGTTCTGGGCCAGCAGAGAGGGATGTGTTAACATACAACCCCCAGCTTGCTATGAAACATAACAGGAAGGCAGGGTCAGCAACAGATCCTCAGTTCCTGCCATGTGCTCTGCCCTGGCACATGGCATGTTCCTGGCAGAGCTTCTGAGCCCCCTCCAGTGCCCCCTTCACAAGCACATGCAACATTTGCATGACTCCTAGCTGCATTTTAGCTTGCAGCTCTCAGGCTCTGAAAGGATGGGCAAACTTTCCCACCATACCAAGTTCAGATCACATCAGGAACTTGAATTCTTGCAATAACCTCAGCTTTCTTTACTCTTTTTATACAAGCCGTGATGATTTCCTTAACTCAGGTTCCTTCACAGTGGGATGCTCCTTAGAAGGAAAACTCATGTTCTAGGCCAAGCATAGAACTTAATTTCTGAAGGCTACAATTTCATCACCTTGAGTAAAAGCAGAAACTCAGTCTGTGTGAAAGTTGTCTAGAAGGGAAAAGCTGCAGAAGAGAAAGGACCTGGAAAAACAAATACTCCACAGTATTCAGAGTAAGAGGCAGCCACACAATTTGCCTTTATTTTCTTGTGCCTTTACCTGTAGTCAGGCAGGAACAGCTACTGAGGCAACTGAAATACCAAAGCCTGCCTGAGCTGGGAGAAGTACAGGCCTTAACGTCTCTGCAAAATGCATGAGCACAGTCAAACCTATCATTTTAAAACTGCTGTGGCTACACACCCACCTGACTTGATTGCAGGCCTGGCAATGACTAAAAAGTTTGGTATCAGACTAATACCTGTTGTGGCCTCAGCTAAAGCTCAGAGATTACTTTTACTCAGCCTCTGTCTTCTCTCCATTTTTGCCAAGGCTCACACTCCCTACCAAGCTTCCAACGCTAACGATTTCTAAGTACCCAGGCTCAACACAGAGCCCACTGCACGTCTTGCACTTCAGTCTCCAGTATATTTCTTTTGTTTGCTTGGTCTCCAAGCAAACACATACAGTTTTGGATATCTGAAAGCTGCCTATCAGTTGCCACTTAAAAAAAATAAAAATAAAAAAGCCATGTAACAGCACATCTCTGAAAGATGGAGAGATGAGTAATGTTCTTCAGTGGCGGTACTTAAACTAGGAAGCCACTGCTCACCTCTGCAACAGCACTCCGTCCCTTGTCTGCTGATTGTGCAGTATTTGACAGAAGACAGTAAAGCATGCTGTCTCCGTGGGGAAGGCACGACTCGCAGCACATGTATGCGTGGCAGGGTGTTCACCAAGCCAAAACTCCCAAGAGTCTGGCCAGAGCCAAGTGATTGTGCAGTCATGCAGCAGTTCAAGGCCAGCTTCAAGAACAAGTACTTCCCCAGGCCCCCTGTAAATCCAGCGAATAAGATGCTGCATTTGCTGTGAGGTTAAGCTCAACACGGTAAATGAAATTTTCTGTACACAAATGTAAGTCAATTGAAAGACTTTTTACTGAAACCTGTGCAAACCTCCCAACTCCCCATTTCATACCAAGCACTGTACTACAGAAATCTCTTAAAGAGAGAGATAAAAGGCAAATGTCAGGATTCATATAAAGAGCTAAGTCATAGGTGATAACCCACCAGGAAAGGAACAGAGCATGAGTGTGTGGTACAAGGTACGAGCTTTACAATCTGTCACACAGACCAGACCCCCAGCCTGGAGAAAGCCTTTCCTTGGCAACACAGCACTGGCAAATGGCAATTTCTCATCATCAAGGATTTCAAGCAGGTTTGTTAGTTTAATCCTAATAACGCAAATAAAGCCAGACAAAACTGGCATAAGTCACTACATGTAGAAAAACCTGCCCGTGAACCCCCCTTCATGAATCTCTCGCAATGAAGCACCAGTCTGTACAGTTACCCTTTTCTTCCTCCCCTATCCTCCACAAACGGAGCCAGCTCAGCACTGCCAGGCTGGGGGTGTGAGGCGGACATGGCTGGCACTGGTGCCATTTCAGTAACTGACTCCTCTTCCAAAAAAAAGGTGCTTCTGCACCTCTATCTAGCTGGATGTCTCGGCACTTAAGACCAAACCCAGTGTTTGCATGCAGGGATATACCTTCAGGGGCTGAAGTTTCCCCTCTCTTAAAATTCTACTCCCAACAAGAGGCTGCAATCCCTCTGTGAGGAGCAAGGCCTTTGGAGGCTCAAGTGATACACCCAAGTCACACTCTAGTTCTCCTCATTCCACTCTCTGGGGTCATACTACCACTGGTTAGGATCCTGCTCACAAAGCCAAATGCAAGGACACAGATTACTGCCAGCTGAAGGACTCAGAGGAGGGCTGGCATAAGCAAGGAGGGAGCAAAGCCCCAAGTGGCTGCCTGCTCAAGGCCAAACCTAACTCCCTGCCATCACAGAGTGCTCAGGAGGCTGAGGTGCTCTGGGCGTGAAGCATGGCACCATGGCATTGCTATGCCAGACCTGACAGACATCAACCATCATTAGAGCTTGTGCTTGCTCCAGGCTGTTTCGTATTTTGCAATCTGCTTGCACATATCTCAAGCTCAGCACTGTCAATGAATAGCTCCAGCAGGTTTCTAAGAAGCATAACTACATTTCAGAGGCGGAAGCTCATTCTGTAAGAGATGAGACTGATCCCACGTTCAGCTTCCCACAAATGCCAGTTATGCACCAGTTTACTCTTAGAAAGAAAAACCACCACAATATTTTCCTGGGGCTGGGAAGAGGGAAACCTCTTCAAAATCATCCAACATGAAACAAAAAACAAATGAGATCTCAAGGTCCCACACTTCCCCTCACGGAAGTTTAAGTTCAGATGTACCAGCTCCTGAACCTTCAGCCAATGTTTTCACAAGCTCAGCTTTTCTTGGTAAACAATTCTAAGTTCTCCTTTAGAGAAAGCAACATATATACCCCAACACAAAAAGCCCAATGGGTACAGAGTATAAATGCACAGCATAAGGAAACTAATGAGAGGAAAATATTTTTCTTTTGGCTGTTGCTATGTTTTATTAACACTATGTATTACTTTGAACAACTACATGTAGAAAATACAAATCCCTAAAGGAAAAGATTAGCAGTATTTCTATAAACAAACTTAAATTGGTGGCTGAATTCCAGACACTAATTAAATGCATCCTGTAATTATAAAACCCTATTCTTTTTTACAAATAATTCTGAGACCTTGATCTAAAACCTACTATCAACTTTACAGGGCCCAATGCTCCAGACACACAAAATTTATTTCATCAGTAAAACTAAAACAAAACAAGGCAAAAAAAGTCCCATAAAACCTCAGGAAGCATACTGCACACTAAACTGACAAAAACCACAAAGGTTTTCCAGTACTAAGTACCCCATGGTCAGCACATCTATTCTCAGAAATCAGTCCCAGGGTACACTGGCAGGAAAGGAAATAGCTCTGTCTTCTGTGGGCTTATTCTTGAATTTCCCCTCATGTCAGCCAGGGAACTCAGCCCCTGCTGTGCCCTCCAAGAATACAACCAGTATCACCCATGCAGTAAGCTGATGAAAGATATCGCAGTCACATATTCAGTGGCACAGAGAGCAAACTGATTTATAAACTCAGACGGGAAGCAGTCATGTATTAACACCACCATATACACTTCATCAAATTAATTCACTTAATGATGAATAACCATCTAATAGACAGAGCTATGCTCTGCATGGTTTCCCATGACCATTCTAAGTGCCCTCTGATAAACTATGCACATCCATAACTTGGCAACAGGTTCATCAACAAGGCCTGTAATCCTATGGGTTATATCAGTGATTTGCTATTTTCCAGGTGCTGAAGAGGAAGGGGGTGCAATGCCCTCTGACCAGCACTCAGTAAATTAGCAGTCACAGGTCTCCTTTAGTAACTCCCTGAGCTCTGGACATCGCATAGAAGGCCCCTGAGAATCTGTTACAAAATACAACATAAAGCTTTTTACCTTTTGACCCAAACAAAGTTTTTTCCCCACACCTATTACCATCAGTAAGAGGGCTTTGTGTTTGGTTCCTCCCTCACAATGGTTGCAGAGATAGCCTTCCTATAGCTACTTTTTTTCAAAAGCTCTCCATCACAACACAGGCCCTGGCAGAGCTGTGTGTTCAGTGACTTCATCAGCTATGTCAAAGCTCCAGCACCTGTGCATAGAAAGACAGACATTTGTAACAAGAGAGGCAGTAAGCCATCATTTACACAGTAGGAGCAATGAGGGCAGGGATGCTTTCATAGCAGGTAAAGAGATAAGATTCTGGAAGCTGCAGCTGCCAGCGTAGCCAGGTCTGCCCAGCCCCCAGCATCCCACAGTTGGGAGGAGCAGTGCTCCTTGCTCAGCATGTCAACTGTGAACCAACACAACTACAGGGCTGGCTGCAAATGGCATTTTTCTTCCTACGAAAAGGGACATTTACTGGCAAATGCTCCACTGGCTGTAAAGACTTTATGGTGCTTCCCAGTACCAGGGCTCTACCAGGAAGAGGCTTGCAGTAAAAATGTGGTTTAGTTATCAGTCTCCTTCAAAAGAAAGAGAAGGCCCTGTGTGTTAGAGCCAACACTTAGTTAAAAGATTACACACTCTATGGGAACACAAGGTCTTTAACCAGAGAACAGTGAACTCTCATTTGGGCTGGTCACTAACCCTCCCATATGGGCAATGCAGAGTTTCCCACTGCTTCAGCAGTGAGCTCTCGCCACCAGCACAGCCTGTGCAGAGCTCCTGCAGCCCCACGGGCAAGGTGGGGGCACTGCTCTGCTGGCCTTTTCCCTACAGGTGACAATGATGAGCTGAGCTACAAAACTGCCAAGTGGCCCCTCTTGGAGAATAACACCCTGCCAGTCTCTGCAGGTCTTAGAGGAGTTTCCATATCTGATGGAACCCATCTCCAGGAACAAACCTCCAGGAGTTTCACCTTCCTATCTGAAGGCTGTGCCTCCTCCATCGAGTAGCTCAGGCGATGAACCACAAAGTGTTCCTGGGCTCTAAGGCCACCAAGACAACTCTGCAGAAGGCATCCACTCCAGTTGCCCAGATGCAAGCACTGCTGTTGTGTGTCCCTTCTGTAGGCAAAACTACAACACAGAGGCAGAGACTAACTACAGCGAGTCTCCTCATAGCTTTCTGTAATGATTGTTAAAGCAACTGTCGCAACGGTGCACATGAACTTTTGTAAAGAAAGAATTAAGTGCTCTGAGGGCTTACAAAAATGTAGCTATCATATAAGGTGTTCCTCAGATGTGAGAATACACTTTGTTATCAAAACAAACATGAAGGGAAAACGCCAGACTTCCATGGTGCTTTTCAGCTCTGCCACAGAGCAGCTGGATGAGCAGAGAGCAAACAAGCCACAATTAGTGAGAGGCAGGCACTGATCCTGCTCTATGCCCTGTAACAGACTTCCCATCCACATACCAGGCCTCCCAAATGCCTTTGTGAGCTGGAACTTTGACTTTTAGTATCTTGGTCCAGTTCCGCCTGCAATGTCGCGACAGTTTAATTAAAAGCAGGAGACCGAAAAGCCTGCAACAGGGGAGCGCTTCTAGGTTCACATCTGGCTCTTGAGTTCAGTGCTCAGCCAAGGCTTCCATTTCTTCAGTTGCACCAAAGGCACCCAACACCAAGCTTCCAGAGACAGATAACAGGTCTGTAATTGTACCGAGCTGCCTTGGAGCTGTCTGATGAAGTGACCTGGCATTTGTCCAGACAGGCCAGTATTTGCAATAAGGGAATTGTCTTCCCAAATGACAGAGCTATTGCAAAGGCTGCTTGGGAAAAGCTGGTAGCTAAAAATGTCTCCCTGTGTTGCTTCCCACTTCTTGTTTGACACATGAAGAATACCCACATGTAATACATTTCTGCCTACTTCAGAATATCCTGCCTAGAGCCTCATTCTGCTCTGCAGAAGGGACAGGCTTTAGGAGCTAAGTGTGACACTTCCAAACATTACTCTGTGCTAATCCAGTGTTATTTTTCCAGCAGCAGACTGCTGCTCACGAGACCATTGGCAGAGATTTGCAAATCCCTGGCATTCACCCACTGGCATCATGGTCTTCCAAATCCATAGATTATTTCATACACAGGCTGCTGCAACATGCATTACCTGACAGTGGAGCCCTGCTGAAAGGTCAAACTGGAGTCAGTATCCACTCCTACAGATGAATTAGCACTGGCCACCACATTCTGCTGTGACTGTGTACCTCAGTCATATTTGTGCTTTAAAGGAAAGCAAGAGCAGTCAGAGCCAGACTTACTTTTAATCTCTGCCCTTCTCTCACGACTTGTGCTGTAGCAATCCATATAACTGCTTCTAACCAAGTAGTGTCAAATTAAATCCAGGTTTCCCGTGTCATTCCTTGATATACCTCAAAAGCCAACAGAGTAAGTTCTCTACCATACTGCACATCCGAACAGTCCAGCAGCTCAAACTTCTCCAAAGCAGTCAAGCTAAACACATATGTGGTAGAATTCCAAGTCTTGCAACCTTACGAGGACAGACAATATACGTTGCCCTCCATTTTGTTGAAATACCTAGCTCAAGGACAACTCCTGAAAAGGAAGAACGGAGCACTTTGCAAGGCTCTAAATAACAATAATGAACAAGAGGATTTGCCACTAGCTGCATCTCCTGCAGTTACTTCACGTTGTAACTTTGTATATTCACATTATTCAGATTTCTCATTCTCTTTTTCCCCTACGAGGTGTTCCTCCAAAGAAGTGTGATCTAGTACCCAGGCATACCAGCCACCTCTCATCCCACTGCCCTGGCAGGAGAGCAGAGGCCACTCCTGACAGGCTGCTCTCCTGCAACCAGATTTGCAAAGGCAGACTGCCGAGTCAGCACACAGCCCCACTAGCTAGGCATCCACATAAGTCGTAGGCTGCCCACACTAGATCCCATTTTCTAGGCTCATTCTCAATTCCCTTTTTTTCCTGGAAGCACCAGGACAGGAAGCAGGGAACGTCAGGTATCCCTCTGCAAGCAAAGCACTGAAGCATTTAGCTTGGCCAAGTAACTATGTCAGCACATATCCTGTAAGAGCCAAGCACGAGCCAACTGCGGAGCAAGAACGACTGTGACAGATGTGCAGGGGTGCTGCCAAATGAGCAGGCCCTGCTGTCCTGTGCTTCATCTCTCTGCAGCAGCAAGGCTTTGAAAACCCAACAGAGCAGGTAGATCCTATCACAAATTTATGGAGCCAAATCTAAGGATTCAGGAGGGCAAATATACCCAAAGGCAAATTCAGCTTGCTCTGAGCAAGCTTATCCTACAGATGACTAGGTAAGATCAGTTCAGATGATGGAGCTCTCTGCTCTGACATGCTCTACAACTGCAAGTGCTGCAGACCTGTCTTTCCAAAAACTGGGACAAAATTCCCATGTGCGGTGCACACTTTTGCCCTTGGCTCGAGCTATATAATGAGAGCTACCAATGCAACTGATCCACTGCTGCCTATTCCTTATTAATGCTGCAAAGGCTGGAGGTGCAGCAGTCTCCACTTCTGCATTGCTCAAAGCACTAATGCATGAAGCCACAAGCAGCACTGCATGGGTCGTTTAGATTCCAGAGCAGCTGGGGTCTGACAGATAAAAAACTGCTCCAGGAACTTGTTAAGCTTCTAAAGAGGAAGGTTAATGCCCTGCTCTTCCTCCCTTCCTGTCACAACTATGCAGGAGAAAGAGATGCGTTTGTACACACAACACTAAGGCTCCCACTCTGCATGCCCCAGTATCAACACACCACAGAAGCCTGGTCCTGAGGTAGGCCAGCACAGGCAGGACAGCAATCCTTTACTCACATCTCCTTCATACACCAAGTAGCCCCTAAGCGTGCAAACTGGAGCATAAACCTCAAGAGCAGACTTTGCACCGCCTTCCTACTTGTATAGAAGTGGCAGGACGATGGCGCTCAGACAGCCATCTCCATCCTTCTTCCTCCTGCTCAGCATCACTGAACTCAAGACACTGGGCCACGACCATCCTCTGCAAAGCACTGCATCAAACCAAAAAGACCAGGTCTCCTGCCCTCAACAGCTTTCAATTGCTAAGATACTGCAGCACACGCAGGCGAGAGAAAGATTCGTTTCCAGTTAGCTTGGATGGGAACAGCATCTACACGCTCTTCTCTTGGGCCTCCTTCCTGTGTATTTTACACAGCGACCAACCACCTACTTCATGCCAGAAATCTTGCTAGTTTTTATTTAGCCTTTGTGAACTTTACACGTTCCTTCATAGCTGTAGCACTGCTAGCCTGCCTGGATTTACACTTCTAGCTTTCTATCTCATCCCACTGGAAGAAATCTTTAAGTTGCTTGGTGAGGCTATTAAAAAATACTGCTTTCCTTAGGTTATATGAAAACCAAGTAATGCACATTCCATAGAAAAATGCTTTCTTGAGCTCCATTCCTGGTGAAGCTAACCCCCCAGGAAATGTAGCTGCCTTGGGTAACAGACAGTAGTCACATATTCAGACTACAATTGCAAATAATGTTTTTGTTTAAACAACAAAACCAAAACAACTCTGTCTTTGATGTTTAAGTGGTTCTGGCCTACAACACAGAAACTCACCATGTCTTAGCAATGCTCTAAGTGAAAATTGCCCTCAATTGCATTTACGTAAACTCAGAGAAACAAGGTCAGTGGAGTTACTCATGCTGCTCACTTTTAAACTCTTCTTCCTTATTGAAATTACTTGCTACATCTCCTTGAAAACATAACTTGCATATTACCCCATTTGAATAGGTGTTTGTAATTAAAAGTATTAGTCTCATAATGCTTCTGTGCCACAACACTTGGTGCAATAGGGCTAGGTTTGTAAAGGTGACTATGGCTGTGATATGACCACAACTTTGCACCTCACAAAACAAGGAAGGGAATTATCGTCTGCTTTGCACATGAGAAAAACAGAGGCATACCAAAATGAAGGTATCTGCCCAAGACCACACAGCAAATTAGGAGCTGAAATACTTGCAGCATGCCCGCTGTACAAGCCTTAATCTCAAGAGGCTCTTGTAATTAATGGTCTAATAATGAATAATTGCATAACTCCAAACACTGAATAGCAAAAGTGATATCCAGCATAATGAATATTCAGCTGCCTGGAAAGACAAAACCCAAGGACCCCTGACACTACTACTTTTTGGCAATTAAATATCAGAAACCAAACTAAATAGTTCTAACTGCTCAGTGACCATCAACTGTGCATCCCAGAAGGTAAGGCACTTGTTCAATAAGTTATTTTCACCTTTTAGCCCCTTTTCTTTATAATTCAGAGCACTGGGAAAGATTTACCATTGCCTTGCTGAAGAGCTGCCCCAGGGCCAAAGCACAGACTTGCATGCAGGTTCTCCCCGTCACGAAGCTGCTACCAGATCTGGTGGCCACTTTCCACCTCTACTGGGCACCGTGGACTTGTGCTGCAGTCACCAAACCTTCCTCTTCCCCACAAGACTGGGCCAGGTGTAGAAGACAGACATGAGCACCTGTTAAGAACTCACTCAAAGCCAGGCAGGCGGGCTACCTCCAGGCTCTGGCCAGAGATTCATTTCATGACTTCCAAAATGGGTCCAGCACAGTGGAAATGCATCTTCCAGGTATGGAGAATGGTGTGAACGTAGCACTCTCTGACCCTTCTCATGGTGGGTTCCTATGGGGACCCCTCACATATTAGCCTTGAGACCAACCAGGGAGCACCCTCACACTCCTAATGAGCTGCTCCCCAAAGATGCTTGGCTTCTCTCATCCCGCAGCTGTCCAGAGAACCGAGTGGCACCAAGTATTTTCTAAAAGCAGGCTAAGAAATCCTGATGACTAACCAACCTCTGAAGACAGATTTGAGGGGGCAGGGGAAAAAAAAAAACACAAAACCACAATACCATAAATTAGGTCAAACGCTCCTGGAAAATGCCAATTACTTTATATATAGCAGATTGCACTTGGATGTCATTTAATCTCAGCTTGCTGTTGTCAGATATTAGCTGAAATTCTCTGCTTTGCTTCGACTGTCATATTAAAGTGCCACGTATTCAATATTAATGAGACAGATGAAACAGAAGGAGACTAGGTTGGCATTTTCTGAGATAAAAGATATTTTCTGGCAGAAAAGCCTTCATTTAAAAGCAATAAGCATTTTTCAAGTTACATACAATAGCCAGGAAATGAACAAAACCGTTTTTCAAATGTAATGAAAAATCATCACCTTCTAATTTTGTAAGCTAACAAAAATCATATTGTTGATTCATTGTTTCATCTGTTAAAAACAACAGCAGCAGCAAGTTGAGTTACCTGGCCACAACTAGGGAGAGCTTCACAGATTAATTGCTGACAATTAAAATTTTCCCTCTCCACCACGTCTACATCTCTCTGCTTGCACACAGGCAAAAAGACTTCAGAGCACAGAACTCCAAGTGACTGAGATAGAAAAGGCACAATGAGACCTGCCATAGCTCAGCCTGGATGTGAAACAGGTTTGGGGAAAGAAAAAGCAGGAGGTGTTGGTGAAGCGATGTGATTTACCACTAGACCAAGTCGCCAGATGATCAAGCAAAATCCCTGCTCCTCTTGGGGTCTTGACATGAAGATTTGAGGACTGTGCATATGTTCAGTCCCAGATGGCTGTGCTAAGCCTTATAATCACTGCTAGCATTTACAGCTAGCAATATACCTGCTCGTAATGTGAGGACCTAATCTTTTAGCCATTAAAGCTGAGAATAAATGAGAACAGTTTCCAGTTATTTAATTGAGCAATTTCTGAAAATATCAGCCTTGACATCTCAAACTAGGAACAGAACAAAACCAGACTGATTAAGTATCACTAGCCATGCTGTTTATAAGTTCATTCTCTAGATAACCAAGAAATTTAATTCTACCAATTAAAAGAAAAGGAGACAACAGAGAAAAGAAAAATCTCTAATCAGATGAAGAAGCAAGAAAAGGAAAATCCAGCTACATTTACACACAATCTCTTTATTGGCAGCCATATACATTTCCTATACACATCTGGAGGATGTAGGGTAATCCACGTTATTGCAGGGAGATGCCAAGAATGAATGTCAGCAGTAACCAGAAACCTTCACCTTTCCAGGTTGCAAATTTCATATTTCCAAGCCAGGCTGTTGCCTGCCAAATTTTGTCCCTGAAAAAAACCCACAAAAACCAAGCCAGGATCATCACCCTGCTGTTCTTCATTCACCTGGAAGCTGCCAAAAGCTCCCAGGCTGACTCAGATTGGAGAAGGACAGGGGCTGAAAGGAGATGACTTGTGTGCTTCAAAATGCAAAGATTTGGCTGTGGTTTCAAGTGTGAACCTCTACCTGAAAGAATAAAAGCAGACTTGCCATTCAATCTCCTCTGCAGTCTGTGTTCCTGCACTTCACTGACAATAAGTCACTGTGCTCCCTCGCAGATGGGGGCAAACAGAAGCTGTGACTGAGCAAGCCACACAAGCTCTCTACCAAATCTGTCCTTCTCTCACCTTAGTTTTCTTTACAGTCAAAACCAGAGGCTGCCATCAGCTGACTGACAGAAACTTAATTCAAGCCACGTGCTTAAGCAAAGCATTCTGCATATTTGGTGCATTCAACACATCTGGCAAATAGATTCTGTAGAGTCTCTTACTTACAGGACACATTATACTTGCCTTTGCCCCTAGTTAACCCTCCAGCAAAGCACCTAGACTTTGCAGAACATCTTCAGATCCACAGACAGCCCCAAACACTCCTGCAAATCATTTATCAGGATCAAAAACACTGTTTCTCCCTCTCCACTTCCATCATGTGACAGAGGTTAATATAATTTCTGAATTAAATACATGAGGTGCATGCAGATTTCCAGAAACAATTCATATTAGAACTATCAAAGTGCACAGGAATCAGTTCTCAGGAGCCACTGGCAAAGCAGGCAGCACCTGTGGCAAAACCAAAATGTTTCTAAAACAAGTCCTTTCCTATTAACTTGTGTCAAGTGCTCATGACCAGAACTGGTAAAGAAAGAACTTGCAATTACAGTACTTCAATAACATATTTCCAGCAGCTAGATCTCATCTGAAAATAAATCTGGAATGCAGAAACGGCAACAGAAAATCCAATTAGATAACAGAAAGATCTAAAGAAGCCATAAGTTGAGATGGAAAAAACAAACAAACAAACAGGCAAAAAAACCAACCAAAAAACCAGGAGCAGTCTGCTCTTTCCTATCACCTTATGTGGGATGCTACTAAAGAAAAAAACTCTAAGCCTGCAAGTAAAAGATTAATCTCCTCCATATTTTCAGCAACTTCAAAAGCTCTAATTACAAACTCAGATCCTAAGGCTACTTGGCCACCTCTAAACATAGTTTAGAAATACAGGCGGTGCCTAAGAGTCTCAAAGACAGCTCAAGACTTATAAACTGCAGAGCTCAGCTACATAATTGTACTACTAGTGAAATGGCAGTAACACTACACTTCATGCCAACAGTGGACATCACTTACATCCGACGAGAAGAGAATGCAGCCACGGGGAAGAAGCTGGCAGAAGGGTTGGGTGTTCCTAATGGAAAGCCACGGGGAGTTTTTCCTCCTTCCCACAACTCTCATTCCATGGCCTTTGCCTACACATGCATTAATCACACCTGCCCAAGCCATGGATGAAAACAACGCTGGGGATTCCTGCTAATCCTGGGCCACATACATCTAAACCAGGCACCACGGCACAGAGAAGCGGGAAAGGTATCCAGATGTAACGAAGCAGGTTAAGAGAAACCATTTCGTATTTCTGCCTCACTGAACGCCTCACAGCAGCATGCAAACCAGCACTTATAAGGAGAAAGAAGAACGTTTGGGGTTCAGTTTTAGTTACCACTGCTCTCAGCAAAGACAGCAAGGCCCTGAACGTGGTTTTCTGTCAGTGGTGTGGAGTGTTCTCCACCAGTGTTAGTGCTGAATGCTAACAGCACCGCGGTATTTGTCTGAACCATTATTACGCATCACTTACTACAGTAGGCTGGAGAGCTGATCACAGAGCTGGAAGTGAAGGCAGCTAGATATTGTACCTAAAAAAAGCTTCAAGCATTATTGTGGGGCTTTTTTTAACCTCCTTTTAAATCACCTGGTTGCACCCAACTGTTCTAAGCTGAAATTGCTTCAGTATCTTCTCCTGCAAGAGCCACGGTAGCTTATAGGACTGAAGCCTAGAGCCAAAGTAAGCCAACAAAGAGGCTGGACAAGGCAGAAACATTTTCCAAGCCAACAGAAGACCTTGTCCCCTTGGCATCTCTCCTGCAAAGCATGTTGTGAGCTCCTGGGCATGCTCATGCCCATGCTCTCTGCATTACTCCGAGAGGAAGAGGCGTACCAAGGACACAAAAGAAGCGACAACCCCCAAACTGCCCAGAGTGGGTAGCCAGCCAGTAAAGCCATCTCTCTCTGGAGCTGCAGGGCTGGGAAGGGAATACATGAAGCATGCCTCAGCTCTGAGCAAATATTTTACTTCTCAGATTCATGCTGCTTATTTAATCAATCTCCATCACTATTTCAGAGGCCCTACACCAGACACTGAAATTGATTCCCCATGATTTCATCTACACAAAATAAGGATTATCAAGTATCTCCATCAGATCCTGACTCCAGCTCACTTCACACTGGAAAAGCTAGAAGCCTCGAGCTTATGGTGGGCTGGACACATAACTGCCATACAACTGGGGCTGTGCTGAAAGCAAAGCAAGGAGGAGGCAGGTTCCCACCATTGTTTACATCAATGGGAGTAACAAGAATTGTCTGCAAGAATTTCCTACTGCAAACAAGGCATTAAGGTGAATAAAGGAAATGAAGACTTTACAAACTAAAATTCAGTCCTGTACATGACCCCCAGGCCTGCTTCCCTGGCACAGGCAGCTAAGCCTGGATAGGCCCAAAAAAAGACACATTTTGTAGCTGTAAGCAGGCAAGGAAGCCAAAACCTGTGCCTCTGGCCATCTCAGCAGCCCCAGCAGTGCCACCCAAGCCCCACAGCCCCATGATGATCCCTGGAAGATACTGAACAGCAAGGACAGCTCAGCCTTGACCTAATTTGGAAAGTGACAACCTGAAAGGCAGCCAGGACCTGTGCCTGGCACACCGCACTCCGCTCCCTGCCCTAGGGAGCATCCTCCACTCGCCTGGTCCCCCAGCCTCTCAGTATCTGCTCTCCATCCACAACAGCTCTTCTCCCACCCGGTCGCATCTTCATCAGTGAAGATGACCAGCTGCTCAACTAGCAAGAGCATAGAAACGCTCACAGAGACAAGGGTGTACCCCCTTCCTTAGTGCTCCTCTCACAGTCTAAAACCAGCAGTCATGGTGGCCCTGCTCCATCCTCCACCACACATGGATGGGGCTTCCCAAAGGAGCAACCCCACAGCTCTTTTTTACTCCAGCGGGTGTTGGGTAGATCTGCTGCTCAGAGAAAGACAAAGCATGTCAAGTTTTCAGCTCCATCAGCCCTGCTCCACCTTCTTGTCTCTCTCTCATTCCCTGCCCTCCATGGAAACTGGCAGTCTCTCGTTATCATGTATTTTTTAAACAGATGGAAGAATACACTGTGCTGTTTTAATCTCTCAGATAACGTTTTTCACAGTTCCTATGTAAAATTTGTGTTCCAGCTTCATCTGCCATCGGTTTTTGTTTGACTTGGAGAGAAACATACATTAGTGTATATGTATGAGTGTAAATGTTAGCTTTGTTCCTTTAACTAGACCAAGCTGTGATTCTGTAAACACTCAGGATAAACAAATGAAGAGTGGGAGGCCAGAGCCCTCCTCCAGGCTCTGAAATACTGAGAAATCATCTAGAACTGGTCAAGATGCTGGGAATTAACCCAGGAGGAGGAAACGGGTCCCCTATCTCATGCATCTCAACAGTTTCCAGACTGCAAGTGGCTTATCTCACACTGAGCCCAGATGACCATATGCATCCTCCCACTCTGATGTATGTTTAAGCATATGCATGGCTTTCATCAGCTGAGAGGTCCCATGGCAGCTCCCAGCACCAATCCTGCCAAAGCTTTGCTTATGCATGCCTTTACATTTACATACCAAAATCAGTCTCTATTAAGTCAAATGAAATTACAGGCAGTGCATTACACATGTGTCTTCACATCTGTGGGATCAGGGCCTTAAAATGAAAGCCGCCCATCCTAACAAAACACACCCTGCTCGGCTACAATTAAACACAGACACTTCAGAGCAGTTTGCTGAAGTTATTTTTTTATGCATGCTTTTACAATTAACATAATGTCATACCCTGCCAGGACGTAAAAGGTTGCGACTCAGGAATGTTATCATAGTTTTAAGTCAAACTGACTAGCTTTTTGTTTCATTCCTTTTCTTTCCACCTTCCTTTAATTCTACACCTATGTTCCTTCCAACAAGACACGTGCCACCCAGGACCCTCATAAAATATGGTTATTATATTGAAAGCTTGCTAGGCAAAAGTTCATCAGCCTTGCCCTGCTTTGCTGTGTAATTAACTGTTTCTTCCAATTCCTTACCACCCCCCAGCAACACAACAGCAGCATGCAAAGCAGTAGCAGTGAGGATTAGATAAGAAAGTAAAAGATGAAACGCCCCCAATATCTGCTGATTACCATCCCACTGTCCTTTCTTCTCTTATCATCCCAAGATAAGGCAATTCTCTTCCTCAAAAAACACTGATTCTGATCCTTCCCTCTCCGGCACACACATGCTTCTCACACTGAAGCATGCTTTATTCCACAGTCAGTCCCACCGGACTGTACCCGGTGGCACATGGACATCGATTTAGTTTAACTGGCATGAAATCCTCTGTGTATGGTGTGCGGAGAGTGCTCCTGGACTTTAACCAAAGAAGTGAGAGGCTGCATAGTGGCATCAGCTTCACACAATGAAAGAAAAGCAAAGCAAAACACATACATGAGAACCAATAGCAATCATGTCTCACAATAAGCTGTGTTCCTGAGCCAATTCATGTTAGGAAGTTGCTACTCTGCACAAAGCAAACAGCTCTGCTTGGCCGTACCCTTCAGCCTGCCCTAAAAACCAGCTGAAGCAGTGACTTCAATGCATCTTCTTACACTGAAAGACATCAATTTCCAAGCGTGCTTTAGACCTTAAGATCAAGGAATCATTTCAGAAGAAGCTTTACAAATAGCTGGTATAATTTATAGCTATTCTGTTAACAAACATTAGCTCTTATTTTGCTTAGTAGCATAACTTCCCACCTCCAGTAACACCATTAAGCCCAGCTTCATACATTTGTTTTGCCACATCAGAGGAACCATACAGCCCCACAGATCCATAAGCACATCATAAATGCAAAAAGAATTTATCTTTCTGTCTCCTCCTGGCCACATCTTGAACACAGACTATTTTCTTACTACGAGAAGGAGACACATTGAAGTCCTCCATTCATGGGCAACATCTGTTTTACTCGCAAGCACTGAAAAAGTTACCAGGAAGTCGGTCAAGTCTCCCTCCCCCGGCCGACAACGCACAAAAGTGTATTCAGTGTGGTCACGGTGGACTTTCTTTCATTCACGTTTCGTCAAGCTCAATGCGAGAGAGGCTTTTTTCCTTTCTTTCTTTTTTACTTTTTTTTTTTCGGGAACAGCATCGGTTTGTTTTTGTGGGTTTAATTTTTTTTTTTTCCCCTTTCCCCTTTATAAAGGGGAAATCCTTTGTCTTTCTCAATATGGATGTAAAAAAACTCCCGGCCACCACATCCTCAGAAAAGCGGTCACGCTGGAAGATGCAAAGCACGCGTGCCTGTCGGCAGAGCAACACGCCGGGATTCCCAGGACCGGCGCCCGCCGCAGCCGAGCTCTCAGAACCTCTCTCCAGGGGCTCCGGGCACTTCCCGGCTGCCCACCCTGGGCGAGGCACGGCCCTCCCCATTCCCAAGTTCTCGGCTCGGCGGGAATTGGCGGGACAGAAACACCCGTGGCGAGCCCCCCAGCGCGGCAGCAGCCCGGAGGCAGCCAGCGCTGTTCCCCCGCTGCCCCGAGCGGCTCGAAGCGAAGGGCTCCGGGAGGAGCTGCCCGGCCCCGGGCCCGGCCCCGCCGCAACAAAGAGCCGCGGCCCCAAACTGGGGAGAAAAACTTTTGCGCGGGCCCCCCCCCCGGGCCCCGGACAGGGGTGACGGTGTCTCGGCGAGCCCGCCGTGCCCTCAGGCATCGCACCCCCGCCGCTCCCCGCGTTACCGCCCGGGCGCTGCACCCCTTCACTCCTGGGCACCGCATCCCCGGCACCGCACACCCCGCAAGCCCCCGGCGCCGCACGCCGCCTCACTCAAGCGGCTCGTCCCCAGCACCGCACCGCATTGGTCCCCTCCGCCCCCCAGCACGGCGGCCCCCGGCGCGGCCCCCGGCATGGCCCCCGCCGCCGCACCCACCGCCGGTCTCCCCACGGCCACGGCCATGGCGGTGCAGTGCGCTGCGCTCCCCGACCCGCCGCCGCCGCCTCTGCGCTGGCTGCTAGGGCTGCAACATGGCCACCCGGCGGGGAGGGCCCATGCGCAATGCAAAGGGGCCGGGCGGCGAGGCGGGACCCCCCGGGGCCACCGGGGAGCGCGGGCGGCACCGCCCCGGCCGGCAGCAGCCCCGCGCCCGCCATGGGAACCGCCGCGGTGGGCTGGAGCGGCGAGGGGCTGCGGCAGAGCTGCGGGCGCTTCCCAGCAGTAATCGCAATTAACGCCTCTCTTGGAGAGCCCTCCGAGGAGGGGCCGCGCTGCTCTGCCCCCCAGCCCGGAGGGACAGGAGAGAGAGAGCTCGGCCTGTCCATCGGTCCCCAGCCCGGCTGCTTGTCCCCATTCGCTTCACCCAAACGGGTCACTCTCTGCAGCTCTTGCAACCCCACAGCGAGGGGACAGCTGAAAGCAAAGAGACCCGGCTACTCTGGGAGCCCTTACAAGGGAATGGCCAAGCAAGGGCTAGCTGGGTTTTCCGACTACCAGTCTAGTTAAGAAGAAGGATGGGGATGTGGCAAAGAGATATTTATAACAGGGAGGCAGGCAGTACCCCTCACAACTGGGGCTGTTTGCCAACAGCAGCTCCTAATGCCCTCCTATAAAGATGCAAGAGGGCACCTCATTCCTCCTATTTGTTTGAGCTCTCTGCTCCTGCTAAACACACCCAGCCTGTGTTTTTAAATAAAGTGGATATATATCAACAGTTGTGGTGGCCAGTTGTTCTCCCACTCCAGTAAGTGATTTCCAGGGATGAAGTGAAGCACAGCTGGATCATTGTTGCTTCAACTTGCAAAATGACACCCTTTTGCCTTCAAAGATGGGGAGTCTCGGGGCTAAATTCAACACATCTGCTCACAAATCTTCAGCCAAGGAAGCAGTGAAGGAAGGGTCCTGATGGGTCAGGTCCTGCAGTGCTTTGCAAAACACAAACCCCTCAAAGGCTACAAAAGGTAGACCTGATGTGCTGCACACATGAAAGCCAGGTTGAATTACAGACATATCAAAGCTACCCCCTTATGTGAACATTCACAGAATCAAAATGAAAAAGGCAACAGGATAAAAGCTGAGAGCACCTCCTACAAGCAAATGACCCAAGGTAGTAAGTAAATAGATCTCAGGTGTACACTCACCATTTATATACACCTCAACCTAGAACTTCCACTTTTCATTCCAAAGGCTGTTTGTATACCACTGTGAAGAAACATGTGGCTGTTTGCAAAGGGCTACAAAGTCCAGGTGTTTCCTTCCTGCATCTATTATCATGGTGTTTTGAAGGCCTCGTGAACTGGTATTTGAGAATGGTCATCTATGGCTTCTCCCACAGCCCCCAGGCTGAACAGGAGCCAAGGGAGGGGCAGGAGCGCTACCAGACACTGCTGCTCCCTGAGGAGGAGAGTCTGTCCCCCGGGCAGCAGCCTTTAACTGGGCACTACAGCAGCTAGCACCAGCCAAGCTGCTATACCAAAAATGCTAATGGGGTTCCTACCAGGAACATTTTGCAAACACAGTTGACACGATGCTTTTATTACACTATTGCGTTAGGCGTTACCGGTAATATCCCAGGGAGGCTGCTACATTAGACTCCTGTGCCTGCTCTTGTAAGCAAATTCCTCCCGCAAGCGTGGCTCCAGGTGAGAAGATGCTGAGCGTGCCTGTGCTGTGAAATGTACTTGGACCAGTGCAGCCTCTAGTGGAAACCTGATGACATGTACAGAGCTGCCCTCACTGCCCTGTGGGTGAGGCAGCCACAGTTTCCCCTTCTCTGAAGAAGAGGCGTGCATGATGCTCCTGCATCAGCATAGCTTAACTAACACAAAGATCTGCATTTGCAAAGCCCAGATGTGAGTCACTGTGTCCTTCCTTGGCCCAAAGCTGGGAGAGCTGTGGCTGAGATTTTTCCATGATACTCATGCATGCAGACATTCCTGAGTATGGCTGCTCATGCTGAAAGAGTAGGGGGAAAAAAACCCATCAAAACAAAGAAACGTTCTGCAATCTTTCTAGATCTCAGCTAGAGTAGTTCCCTGCATCCCTACTGTTCAGTGGGAAGAAGCTGACCTCTCGCTCCTGACAGTTGCCTAAGAATTGGTACTCATGCAAAGGGAATTGCCAGTCACTCATTCTACAGACCTTATGGGAATTGTATCCATTCTTGCAAAGCTGTTTCCATCATTTTGCAGATACAGCGCATCACTGCTCTCATAACCTTTTGTGTCAACTGTGGGGCAATTTGTCAGATTACACAGGATGAGCAAATATGCAAGCAGATGCAGAACTTGGGTTACTTTATCACCTGTTGAAAACAAACACAGGTATATCACTCTCTAAAGGCAACATCTTCTTGCATAACAATAGGAAGCTAAAGGCTAAGTGATGGTATTTTATTTTAATGTTGAAGTAATGCTTGATCCTAGCTCCACCTTGTGATTAGAGCTAACCAAAATTGACCCAAATTTCACCCAAAGAGTCAAGAGACCTGCTGTGTCTGGAACATCCAAAGAGGGTGAGACCAGGGTAAATTCAGCCATTCTGAAGACTCCTACTCACAACCAAAAGCAACCAATTGGCAGGCACAGTAAATCATTACAGCCTAAGGGGAAAAAAAGAGTCTCTTTAACCATCTTAGCATGAAGCAGGCAATGGTGCAACTCCAGGTAGCAGGGCTGCCCTCCTCCTTGTGTCCATGCAGCACTACACCCCTTTAATCCCAAAATGTGATCTGTGTCTCAGGCTATAGGGGCAGAGACACATGCCAAGAGTTGGTCTGCCTCTGAATCAACATGTGCTACTCTTTCAGCAGATTTTTGCATGTACCTACAAAGGATATCAACAGCCATAACCAAAGAGATTACATCCCACTGCTATATTATTGTCCATCATCTGAGCTCTACAGTAAGCAACACACTCCCAGCCAGTAGTGACTGTCACATGAGATAAGTTGGTTTAACTTATTTCACTCGAACAAGCTCAGTAAGCCTTTTCCAACCTCGGCAACGCAAAAGCACCAGCACTCAGTACCAGCCTATCCTGCATGTACTTCAGCAGCTACTTAATGTTACCTGAGTGTGCTTCACTAGCTTCAAGAAAAAAACTTTCACAGGGTGAAGGCTGACATTTCTCAGTAGAAAACCCTCTATTTTTCTTTTTACACAATGCTAAGTTTATAGTAAGCAGGTAACAGCTCCAAGGGTGTTTAAGTGAAAATACAATGTCACGGAAAGCCTCCTGCTGATGCCATTAAACCCAAACAACACTTGCATAACAGTAGGCTCATTTGCCACTGTTATTTACTTGGAGTTTTTATCTTCACAATCTACCCTCCTTTCTTATTTGTGATCACAATGGTAACATTATGCTGCTTTCATTTCTTCTCATCTGCTTCCACTGGAAGTGTGCTGCTATCAAATGCAGAGTTGTGACTGCAATTCGGAGCTCATCAGAAGAAGATTTATGCCTTGAAGAACTGAACCAAAAATGTATGCAAAATGATAAAATACTAACATCAACCTTCACCTCTTCCCAGCACCCTATACAGACATACACTGCTGATGGGATGTAGCCACGTTCTCCTACACCACGGAGAAAACCCAAAGTCAGATGTGGCAGAGCGTACAGCACAGTTTCTCTTGCTGTGCCACCCAAGCAGTCCAAACCTTGGCACGCTGGAGGACTCTTCTGATATATTGTATAAAGTGTAACTTCTAGCAACTTGAAAGTTTATTTTAGGGCTGCTCCCACCCCTCTGGAGGTTACAGTTTAGCAGTCCCGCACCTCCACAGAGCAATTCCTCCTGTGAACCGGCAGGATCATAGACTGCAGAGGAAACTAAGGGTTCGGTCGGTGATCCAGAAGCATAGAGCTGTGCAACACCACCACACACAGCCACTCCTGCATGTGTTTGCAGAGTCTGAGCCTAACAAGCTGTCCTAGGGGTTTGTATTACCGAAATAGAAAACACACCTATACACATCATCTATTGCAATCTCTGGCTGGGGTTTGTGAAGGCTGTAAGTATAAAAGTATTTATGGATAGGCTGAAGCCTGCAATAGAGATTATTTCTGTAGTTTGATTTGGGCCTCTTTAAAGGCAGTGAGCCTATATGGAGCTCAGTCCCTCCATGCCTCTGTTTCCCAACAGAAAAACCAGCATGCCCTCTCTCCCATACTTTCTACCCACTATTCATTTCCCAAACTGCTTGGGGAAGGGACTGTAATTTGTTTGGTGTATACAGGGCACACTGCCCACCAGGACTCTGATCTTACCCAACCCTCTCAGCTGGAATGTACATGTGTGGTAACAGCACTAGCAATACAGAACGACATCAGATCCTCACTCTTAACACAACGCGTGTCCAACCTACCTCAGCCATGCAGTGAATACACAGATGACGGGAGATATAATTTGACTTCAGGCACTCGATATTTGTATACATGAGTATAATCCCATGTGCTTCCAATAACAGCTACCCGGAACCACATCACCTCCATGTATCTTTGTGTTTTCGTAAGTCCACAATCACAGGGCAGTTCAGGTTGGAAGGCACCTGTGGATCTGGCATGGCCCGGCCTCTGCTCAGGTGGGGTCACACCGGGCAGGATTGTGTCCAGCAGAGCTTTGAATGTCTCTGAGGATGAAGACCACAACTGCTCCAGGCAACTTGCTCCAGCACTTAACCACCCTCCCTGTAAAACACTCTTTTTTTCCTCACACACAAGTGGAATGTCTTGCATTTCAGTTTGTGTGCATTGCCTCCTGCCCATTCACTGACATAATGACTGATAAAGTGCTCTTTCTCCTAACTAATTTGGTGCATGCCACCAAATTACCCCCGCACTTCTTGGAGCACTAGCAAGGCTCCTCCAGCCCCTTTACCTTGCTCTCCTCCTTCACGGCTGCCGTTTGTCGCCGCGAAGGAGGAGGAGGAGGAGGAGGAGGAGGAGGCGGAGAGGCGCGGCGCGGCAGGAGGCGCCGCGCACCTGGGTCCAGCGCCGAGCACCGAGGTGCAGCACCGAGACGGAGCAGGGAGAGACAGCCGGGCGGCGCGGAGCATGGCGCGGGAGCTGAGCCAGGAGGCCGTGCTGGACTTCCTCTGGGGGGCCGGCGGCCGAGCCCCCAACACGGCTCTGCTCCGCCACTTCCAGCGCTTCCTCCGCGACCCGGCGCTGACGGAGCAGCAGCGGCGGGAGCGCCGCGAACACTTCAAGAGCCTCGTCAATTCTCTGGCAACCGTCCGCCCGGCCGCCGTCCCCGGCGCCTCCAAGGACATCGTCCTCCGCCGCAGGTACCGCGATCTCCTCGATGAGGAGCCGCCGCCGCCGCCACTGCCGGAGGAACAGCGGGACGGACAAAAGCAGGAGCCGCCGCCGCCGTCCCGACGCGACCCCGACCGGCGGCGCGGCCCCCACGGCGAGGCGGCGGCGAAGGGTCGTCCCGGCGGGGAGGGGCCGCCGGGGGTCGCGGGGNCCGGGCCGCCCCGCTCCCGCGCCCCGCCGCCGCCCCCCGCGCAGCCGCCCCCGTACCGGACACAGCCGCTGTCCTCGGGGGCTTGGACGCTTCATCCCGGCGGGACACCGCGCTCCCGGACACCGGTGCTGCCGTCGGGTCCCGGGGCGCTGACCCCCGCTGAGCCGTCTCGGTCCCGATCGCCGCTGCTGCTTCCCGCCGAGCCGCCGCCTTACGAGACGCTGCGGCCGCCCTCTGCTAGACCGTCCCGGTCCCCGTCCCCACCGCTGCCGCCGAAGTCCGGGGTGCTGCCTTCAGCTGGGTCGGCCCCGCTCGGGTCCCTGCCGCCACAACGCCCCAGAGGGCTGCCCCCAACCCAGTCCCCGCCGCTGCCATCGGGCCGCGGCGTGCCGGCCCCTGACAGGCTGCCTCGGCCCCGCTTTCCGACGCAACCCCACCGCGGGACGCCCCCGCTGAAGGCCCTACCACCCTCCGCAGGCCCGGGAGGGCGGCCCCTCCTGGGACCATCCCAGTCTCCGTTGCTGTCATCGGGTCCCAGGGCGCTGTCCCCCCCCGAGCTGCCCCTATCCCGGTCCCGACAGCCACCCCTCGCCGAGCCGCCGCGGTCCCGGTCCCTGCTGATGCTGTCCGCCCCAGAGGTGCTGCCCCTGTCCCGGTCGCTGCAGGAGCTCCCTGCCAGCCCCTCCCCATCCGCACCGCGTCTGTCAGGCCCAGATGCATTACCCTCCACCGGGCTGCACTTGGCGCAGTCTACATCCCTGCAGCAACTCCCCACCAAGCCGTCCCCATCCCCACCAAAGGGGTGCAGAGGGCTGACCGCCAACAGGTCAACCCAATCTCAAATCCTGCTGCCGTATCCAAGCCAAACCCTGCCACTGCCATCAGGTCCTGGTGTGCTGCACCCCACCAGACCATCCCCATCCCAATCCCTTCTGCAGTCTCCTGCCTGGCCACAGTCATCACAGTCTCAGCAACCAGCCTCTGCCAGGCCACCCCTTTCCCATTCCTTGCTGCCAGCACAGGGCCTTGCAGGATCCCAAGCCCCAGAGAGCAGTCCCTCAGCATCACTGCCTGTCTTCAAGAGCATCAGGTGCCAGCTTGCTCTGTTGGAGGTGCAGAGCATCCCCCCGTCACTGACAAATGACTGTGGACGGCAGTCCCGCACCATGTCCTCCAAGAGTTCCCCTCGGAATGTCCCAAACCGGGGTCAGTCAGTGCCACTGGGGCGGCGGGAGCACGCCTGGCTAGTGGCAGCGTCAGAGGGGTGCTGGGCTCGGGTGCGGGGGCTCTTCCTGGAAGAGCCGGAGCTGGCCCTGCAGCGGGACTTCATGTCAGGCTTCACGGTACTTCACTGGCTGGCCAAGCACGGCGACGGGCCGGGCCTGCAGGAACTGGCGACAGCAGCACGGCAGGCTGGGCTGGCCCTGGATGTGGACGCTCGCTCGGGCTGCGGCTACACTCCGCTGCACCTGGCTGCCATACACGGCCACCAGCTTGTCATCAAGGTGCTGGTTCTCCAGCTGGGGTGCAAGGTGCAGGTGCGGGACAGCAGTGGGCGCCGGCCCTGGGAGTACCTGGGCGGCTCCACCTCGGGGGAGATCTGGCAGCTCCTGGAGGCACCCCAGGGCACCATTATGTTCCCCACGCAGCCCCTGGCCCACAGCGTGTCCTCTGTCAGCAAGGTGTCTCTGTCCCACGGCAAGGCGGCACTGCCTGCCTGCCTCAGGCCCCAGCACGGCCGTGGGGCAGCATCCCACCGGACCAGCGGCAAGAGTCACTGAGAGTCAGCTCCCCAGCATCCCCTGCCAGTGGAGATGGGACCTTAGTGGCCATCCTGCAAGGGGAAGCCAGCCAGGCAGAAAAAAGCTGTGAAACAGATTCAACCAAAGAATTCATTCAAAGAATGTATTTTTAAATTAATCCAATGAACTGTTGTCTGAGCTTCTCTGCCCTCTCTCCCATCTCTTGCTTTTCTACCAGTGAGAGGATGTAATGACCGTGCTGGAAGCAGGTGAAACCCTGGGCAGGCAAGTCCTGTGCACCCCTCAGGGCAGGCACCAGCTGCTGGGCACAGCCACAGTCACCAGCAGTAGTGAGACTGTGGGTTTGGGGTCGCAGACTGTGGTGTGAAGCTCACAGCCTGGCGCTGAACCAGGGGGGAGTGCTTGCTTTTGCTTACAGTGACAGATTGTTGTTGGTTCTGGGGTTTGCAAAACACTTGTTTACATCGACTAAATTCTGGGCAGTAGCTAAAACCACATCCCTTTTAATCCTACCAGATTAAGGATGAGTCCTGCATTTAAAAATGCAGCTGATCAAGGTCCAGCCTTCCAGCAAGAATCCTCAGAGGGCAACTGGCTGTGGTGGAGGGCAGCAGCAGGAGAGCCCTGAGTAAAGGAGGATGTAACACACCCAGCCCATTTCTCAGCCTGCCTTGCCCACCAGCCCATGTAGAAAGGAATGCAGGGCAGCATCACTGTCCTGCTTGTCTCACGGCTGCCTGGGGCTGCCCAGCAGCATCGATACCACCCCCTCCTTCCTGCATCTCCAGTGCCTTTCCTCACACCGCAGGACTAGGAAGTGGGACCTGTGTTGTGGCTAGAGCCTCGTTCCCATGCCTGGGGACCTGTTCCCATGCCTGGGGATAGAAAGCATGGCTGCAGAAACCTGTGCTGGGCAGAAAAGGAGCTGTGCCTCAGTACGGGTCCCAAGCCCTAAATTGTCTCATCTGTGTTTATGTGATGGGAGAGGGTGTGGGGGTCCAGGTGCAGGGAAGAGATGTCCAGTGCAGTAGTAACTCCTGAGAGCTCACAAATAGCAAGCTGGCTTTAGGAAACTACTGGACTACATGGGTCCTGTCATGTCTCTGTTCTCTGATTTAGCATAAAACTTCTAAACAGTAAAAAATTGGAATAGGTTAATCTGGCACCTAATTTGTCTCTCCTATAGATCCTTTATGAAGGCAGGGAGAGAGCTAAGATCCATGAGACAGCACTACATCATTATGTGGTTGATGCTCCTGCTGCTGGGTGATCCCAGATGCAGAACCAGTGGGTGTCAGTGCTGGTTAAACTAGGGCTGCTGGCTCTGCTTCAGCAGGACACTTTGGGGCAGAGCAGGCCAGTAGGTAGGACTGCTCGTGTATTCGGGGCATGTGCCTAAATGGCTGCAGTTTCGGGGAGGAACAGGAATCAGGGCAGCAGAACCTGACCCTTGCATAACATGCATGCTGGAGAATGCCTTGAGTCCTTGCTCAAGCATTAATTGAGGTCTATGCTTTGCCTGGAGTTTATTCGAGGGAGGAACTCTTTCCTGCAGAAGGGAAGCTACTCTGTCTGACCCTGTAGCCACAAAAGGTTGCGTCCTTTTCCCAGGCTGGTTTTCTTCTTCTACATGGGAAAGACTTCAGTAAGCCAAGACATACCTTCTGGATGACTGTTGAGATCAATACAAGATTGGATGATCCTCTCTGAGGGAACAAGACAAGCTTAAACTCACAAGAAACTCAGCTCTGATACGGCCTCTGAGCTGTTGGTATGGACACCTGGAGGGCCTTTCAGAGCTGCCCCCCAGCAGGAGGAATCCTGCCTATCACTCTTCTTCTTAGTTTCAGTTAGAGGTTATAGCCTAGATCAGAACCAACAGGCAAGGTGGCTGCTGTCTGTATTATACTGAAGTCTTTTCCACCACAGCGGAATTGCCACAATTCATATCCTGCACCAGAGTACTTTGCAAAAAAGGCTTGCTAAACCCTTCCATGAGCCTCAGATGGAAGCTGTTAAAAGCAGTCTGTATCAGGGGGTATCAGGGATGCCACCAGAGCCTTTACATACAGTGAGCTTCAGGGAAGAAACCCTACATGAAAGAAGTTAGTGAGCTTTCAAAGAATAAGACTCTTTTCCCTTACTGTCTTCAATGTTGCTAAGACAAAGACTCAGAAGGACAGTGCTGCCTTGGGATTCTCATCTTACAGCCTTTCCATGACCTGTCCCTGTGATGAAAATCTCATAGTGCTTTCTTTGCTGTACACTACTGCAGACCTTGTCTGCCATCTTTTTCAGAGTGATTTTCTCTCCTTGGTAGTATTTAGTTCAGCAGTCTAACAACTAGTTGGTAAATCATTGTGTGACCACTGTTTGCTCACCTGTTGAGATGACACAGACAAGCTGCTTTCTCCAATTTTAAAATTAGAAAGTAACTCCTAGGAAGTCTGAAACTGAAAAAAAAACTTTCCTTATTGGATCCAGCATTCACTCTGCTTTATTACCTTAAGATACTTCAGAGGTCTTAGACTGCTAATATTAGTAATACCTCACAGCACCTACACCACACATTGTAGAAGCAGTCAGTCACTGCTTGTGAGAATAACCACTTCTTTAACACACAGAAAACCTCATCCTCTAAGTTTTCTTCCTGGAAGAATCACATTGTTGCCCCAGAGCATCATAGGTCCAGCCTCCCAGGAATAATCCACTTCTGGATGCACGTACATGCAGCCTGTGCATCAAAGTGTGTTTCAAAGTGCTCCTGACTTCCGTTCTACTTACTTGTCAGCTTGCCTGGCCCCTTCCACACCCTTGCATGCTCCTCTTTCCTGATTGCAGGTGAACGTGGCTCCTTGCCTCACACCCAATCCAGGCATCTGATTTTGCACCACCCTGAAACACAGTATATGTCATGGATTAACACACAGCTGGACTCTGCCCTCTCATTGCTTTTGGAAATACACTTCCCACTTGATGGCTGCTGATGACAAAGTCCACCCCTCTGCTTGCCAATGCTTATGTCTAACCAACTGCTTTGTACCCACAGATTTCAAAGGAGAGGGGTGGATTTTTGGCCATCACATGCCATCAAACCTGGAAACTCTGAGACTTACAAAGCTCTGGTGAAGGTAAACCTGAAAGCACAGTACCCTGCTGCCCACCACCCTCCTGCTCCCAGAGCAGGCAGTTCTGCATCCACTCATTTGATTGCTAGAAGTGAGTAGCACAGCAGAGCTAGGTGTTGATCTTCATTCATGAGGCTTGTGTTAAGGTCTCGATTATGTCCCTAAATTGTGGTTCTGGTGAGACTCATGTTACAGGAGTTGCACAGGTGAACTGGCTTGCTCAGCTACTAATGAAGTCTCTTTGTTACCAGCTGTTCTTTGCCTATAGGGTCTTTGTCACCTTAAGCCCAATGGAATGGCTTCTTAAACCAGTTTGCAAGACTAGTGCTTCAGCTAGCAGTCATTTATGCTAAATGGGGTAAGCCCAGTACAGAAGGGGTGGTGGTGGTGATGGTGATGTCAGTTTGAGTCCTCCTTTGTGGTACAGCTATTCCTTGAAGATATGCAGCTTCTCCTACTCAGAATCAGATCAAAGCTTTCCATCTGATAGGAGCTTCCCATCTACAAGCATGCAAAATGTCTGCTAAGCTTTCCAAGCAGAGAGCAGCCAGCTGGCAACACATTGCCAGGGTTCAGTTTTGGTTTTTCACAAGCCTCTGGACAAGGATCAGGTGCTAGAGCAATGGTGGGATTCCAACTCAAACAACCCAAGAGGCTTTCAAGCAAGTAAAAAAGTGTTCTTAGGTAAAGCAATAAGACATGCAGCAGAACATTGCTAACTAAAGGTCACGGCCATGACATCCTTTGTACCACAGTACTTTCCGAAGCACTAAGAGAGTCACATTGAAGAGTCCACACAAAATGCACTTTTTTTTTTTACAACCGTGACAAATATAATTTAATTTAAATAGTTTATCTACATCTCCCAGTGAGAAGAACATCTTGCACATTTTTTAGCAAGTAATGAGACAATCCCAATCTATGAAATCTTGTTAAAGCTTAATAATTTCTTACGTTTCCTGCAAGTAGTACCAGACAGCAAGTTATCAGGGGAGGTCTTACAGGAAAAAACATCAATTCATTATACCATTTTTCTCCAGCCTCTTTCCCTATTAAAATGAGAATTGCTACCTCTTTGGGGGAAAAAAAGATACTGTCTTTGGAAACTCAGTCACACTGGAAAACACTAGAAGTGGAATTAGTTTGGCTAAATTAATAGCTCTTATCCCCAACATAAGGGTATTTAAGCAAACAAACTAATTTTACCATTAACGAAAAAGAAAAATATTTTAAGATACCATCTTAAACTATTCCAGCAAAAATATTTAATGATGGTATGACAAAACAAGTTACCAAACCACTTCTTCTCAGTGCACATGGAAAAAACATTTATTAAATTGTCTGCCTTCAGAATTAAAAGCCATTGAAATAAACGATAATGGTCCCACATCAAAAATTTCTAAGTATATGTAAGAAAGTTCTTCCCTGGTGTATGCAGTCCAAATCAGAGGTATCAGCCCCATGCCTGAAGAAAACAATAGTAGCTGTTCTCTTATATACGGTCAGTGCTGGGCAAGACTTGCTTAGAAGGAGGCTGGGAAAGGTTTGGTTCTTATCACACATAGTGGTTTTCGTCTGAGGTTAATGTCTTGCTGGAGCTTACCTAGAGAGCAGCACAATGGTAAAGTAAGAATAAAAAAAAAAACCCTGGGTAGTTTTCTCTGTGTTTTGTGGCTGAGGAGATGTGGTTCTGTTTTAGTTGGGGGAGGGGGGTGGGGAAAGACAACAATTTTTCACCTTAATTTGAAGGAAAGGTTAAAAAGGAGAAATGTTTGGTAGAAAACTTTTAGTGTAAAGCATTTAGTTGTCTCAGAAAGCCCCCAACTAGTGAAAAGGAGAGGAAGGCTTCAAAAGCTTGAAGGGTAAACAAAGGTACTACAAGGACAGAAAATCAAAAGAAAAATCATAAGATTTTCTTAAAAGGTGGTGAATGGGGAAAAAGTAGTGCAGCTCCTTGCATGATCTAAAGATTGGGTTTGGCTGACTGTGGAGAAACATCAGGTCAGTGGTTGGTGCACTAAGTGCTATGGAGAGGAGGCTTGGTGCCAATGCACCTTTGGGTTAAAGACCCAATTTCTAGTGCAACAGCTTGGCTACCAAGACACAGACGGATGATCTTGCGTAGGTTGTGGTTTTTTTCATTAGAGCAGTTAATTTCACCTGGTAGAGCAAACTTCATTCTGGATGGTTTAAATAAGTTGAAGGCTCTTAGTACTTTCAATCTCTATTGGATTCTGCAAAGTCGAAACACTTAAGCTCCTAACATCTATCAGGAGTTTCATACTGTACAGCCTGTTCAGAAAATATAAGCAACGCAAAATCTGTATTTGTGGAACACAACTTTATCCTGCCATTAGTCTTCTTAGCTCTGATGGCATTGAAGAAAAACACTAAACTGCTGAGGGAGATTGGTCTCATAAAGATTTCTATTGCTTTTGTCTCTGTGACATTGTTTCCTAGGCAGCTGTGGTCTACATGTTCAAAGGCCACAAAGTATTTAAAATGATATTTTTTAAAGAAGTCATAGCCCCTGCTGTGAAGGGAACATCCATCAAAGCTGCTCACAAGTTCTTTCACACAAGTATGGCAGTCTGTGGGCGCTGGCCTCAGTTTGCATTTCTAATGCTGCCATGGCAAGCAATGATTAAAATCCTTTGAGATATGTCACAGCACCTTTCCCTCTTGCTGCTGGCCCTCAGCATAGTTCCTGGTTTGAGTCTTTCCTTGAGGAATGATCTGAGGAATTTGATACCAGAAAAGAGATTTTTTTGGTCTTTAACATAGCTCACAACATTCTTGTGAAAGTGGGAATTAGAAGATGTTGTGTGTATGTGTCCAGCCTGGAGTCCCATAATAGCTCAGCAGGGAACAAATAGCCTTGCACAGCCAAGCACAGAGCAGGCGTGATCACACCTTGTCCAAAGTCCGCAGGGGAGTTGCATGCCACTGGTAAACACAACACATTGCTATGGGGAAAAAGGAAGGTCATGAGTCTCCCTGACAGAGAGGACAAGAAATTCCTCTCAGGCCTTTCTGAGGAGTGTTATTGGCACAGGGATGCAGAAGCACTTTGCCCCCCTTATCTCCCTAGTGTTTCTTACACTGTGAGGTGATGGAGTCTGAAGTACAAGGATTTGGGCTACTCTCTTATCAGAGGTAGACGAGTGCATGGGACTGCAGCCTTTGTCTAAAGGGCTGACAGCAGCCTTGCTGTTTTGGCAACTT
Organism: Urocolius indicus; assembly: GCA_013401255.1. Classification (NCBI taxonomy): domain Eukaryota; kingdom Metazoa; phylum Chordata; class Aves; order Coliiformes; family Coliidae; genus Urocolius; species Urocolius indicus. The sequence goes on from WBNH01004850.1 coordinate 411,030, forward strand.
GACCTTGGTCACCAGGAGCCAGCACTCAGTACTGTTGTTTGCTTCTCCTGGACCTAGAAGAAATGGGGAGCTGATGGGGGTAAGGTTTCTCCACAGAGTGAGGTGGTTTGCAAGCCTGCTAGCAGAAGACAATGGGGCTCCAGAGCAAAAGCTGAAGGGAAGAGCTAATGTTGCTGCTTGCTTGCAGCCTGAAGGGCTTTGGTAGAGGCCATGCAGAGCCTTGAGGCAGCAACGGTCCCTCCCCTGGACCATCACTGATTTCCTCTCTTGCAGCTTCAGTCTCCCTGTGACTTTACCCAAGGGAAAGCCTGCCTGTCACTGTGGATTGTTTCATATTGCTGCCTGGTGATGCCAGTGACTCTGGTCCAGCCCACACATGCACCCATGTGTGCAGGCTGTGCAACCAAGGCAAGACTCTATTCTGTGACCCTGACTTCACTCCCAAAATCACACTACATCCTATGTCTGAATGAGGCCATGTGCCTTATCCAGTGTCTGTGCTCGTGCCAAGTGGCACCAAGTCACCTCAAAGCAGGCAGGCCTTTCCTAGGCATGTGCTGAATATTACTGAAGAGTATAAGATGCAAATCCATGTAAACCCTGGAAAAGGATTAACTCTTATATAAGGAAACATGTATAAAACAGTCCAACTGCATTAGGAAATAATCTTTCTTTTTTCCTTCCTGGATAGCTTCTTGTATTAAAATACTTCATCAGTTCTATGAGTCTCAACATCAGTTGACAAAGCCTGAATCTTCTTTTGGCTTTTTTTTTTTTTTTTTTTTTTTTTTNAGGTTTATAAGCCACAAACCTGTTAACTCGTCTTTGTTCTCTTCCTCTGGTCCCCACAGCCCATAGGCAAAGACAAGGAATGTACCACAGCAGTAGGAGATGCTAATTCACAGCAAGCACAGGAAGCTGACAAACCCTATCAGAAATCCCTCTATATAAAGCTTCCTCTCTGGAGAGGGGCATGAGCAATGTTGTTTCATAACACATAGTATGTATATGTCCAAACACATCTGTTTCCACAAAAAGATGAGCCACCGCATGGCACCGCATGAAGCTGTACATCTCATCGACTAGGTGTGGTTGCAGTGTTTCAGAGAGGGGGAAAAGGGAATGAAATGCTCTTGCCAAAGCAAGGTGCTTCTAGGCAAGTGGCTTTCATAAATACCACCTCCAGGAGAGCGCTAAGCCCAGCAGTCTTGCCTCCAGGATAAGATGCACTGATGGGCAAAGTCAAAGCAAGTTGGACATATATCTATGCATAAACAATCAAACTGGTTTAGTCATCAGCTGAGTGGCATGCTCGAGGGAAATGCAGATCTTTCCGTTCAGGAGTCATTTGCATCTGATTTGGGTTTTTTGTCTCTTTGCTTTAGAAATACTGAATAGATGATTTTAAACAAACACCTTACAACTCTCCCCTTGGTTTCTCATCGCTGCCTCACAACAAGCCCAAGGTTGCTATTCCTCATGGTGCTTGTCGATTGAGTTAATGCTGCATGGCTTTTCTAATGTCACATGATCTGTGCTGGCAATGAGCAGTAGTCAGTCAAAGATCTGTCTCTCCATGCATGCAGCCATGGCATCTGGAGAGTCCTTCTCTTCCTGCCTGTGGTCAAATGGGAGGGCAGATGTAGCGATGCTTCCTTTGGATTTTGATACCTTACAGTCTTGGTAGGTATGCTGCTTGTCTGTCCTTGGGTTGAGACTTCCAAAGGTGCTGTGGGACTATGTGCAGCAGAGCTGTCAGACAGCTGACTGTTTCCTCTCTGGTGCTGAGCAAAACCTGGCTGCACACTCTGCTGACCATGTGAGGTCAGTGCCTCAGAGTGTGCCTCTGGAGGCTGCCACCTCTCTCTGACACACATGGTGGTGGCTACATTAGTAGCCAGAGATGCTTGTGTTCTCCCATGGGTCCAGGGCACACTGCAACCCATGTTATGAGTCATGGCTGAGGCCTTTGGTGTGAGTCGCAATCATTCAGTTTCCTCTTTGTTGCCAGTATGGGAAATCCTGTCTGCCCTCCCCTTTCCTTGCATCTTGCAGTGGCCAGGGCTCCCCACCCTTGCCTCATTTCATCATGTTGTGGCCAGAACCATGAGACCATGCAAGAGTTGCAAGGGAGAGCACCACAGCCTTCAGGTCATTTAGGAGCGGGGTTTCTGATCTGCCCACAGTCCTCAGTAAAGATGCTCCTGCTTCCAAGCAGAACTTATTGAACTGCCACTTGTGGCAGTATACTTTTAAATTTACTTCTCAACAAGTGTGTATTGTGTGCTTTTCTAATTGACTCTTTCTTCTTCAGCTCTCAGCTGAGACGTCACCTTCCAGACATTTGAGAAGTGGCCTGTTGTCATTAAGAGGAGACAATCAAATGATCTGCCTTCATTTGTTACTGATTTACAGCTGCTGTATTAAAGGGATCCAGTAATGTTAGTCTTAAATCTGAGTATATCTTCATTTATTGCATGTCAACAGCCACTTCAGAGCTTCATTTCTGAATGAAGGGAGCCCTCATGACCCAGGATTCATTTCAGGTAAACCATGAATCTGACTAATAAACCACTCAGGGAGAAGGTGGCAGGAAAGAGAAGAAACTTCACCTCAAGTACCATAATTTTGAAGGCCTTTCAGTATCCTCGAGATCAGAGTGGAAAGTGTTAATGTTTATTCAAATCTGTTGCATCTTTATTCAGATTGTTCTTTCCAAGGCATTTTTCCAAATACTTATTGACAATTTCCTTTTGCCTAGAATTGAATTTGAGAAACTTGAGCCAGCTTTAATACAATCCCATCTCACTGTGGGTGGCTCAAAGAGACAAATTCTGGCACACACATGTTTTTGTGGGAAAGAACTCCAGATGGCTTGAGTTTCTAAACCATCCTGGCATGTTGTATGTGCTATATGTCATGCTAGAAAAGAGCTCTTCTGAATCTATTCAGCTTAAGATTGCTGGAATGCTTTTGTGGACACCATGCTGATGCAGAAGGGTCAGTCCCACCCTATTCAAAGTCACTGTGAGGTATTTTACCCCATTGATTTGAGCAAAGTTCCAAAATAAACAACTACTTTACAGTCCTTCAGTAACAAGAGAGACCTCTGCTTTTCAGGTTTTGCATAATTAGAGTGACACAAGGAAAATCAAGCCTTGAAGTCATTAGGAGAAAATATAGTTGGACTAACAGATATTATTTCTGTCAGCTGCTGGGAGGGCAGGAACCCCTCACCAGTGCCCTATGACATCTGACAGAAGAAGGTAGAAAGGCTGACTTGACTATTGCTGTTCTCATCAGACTATGCTTGCCCAAATTCCCCTGCAGCTCTCATGACAGCTTGTGGATGTGTAGCCCTGGTAGTGCCTCTGTGCCACAAATGGGCTTTGGTTAGCCACAGTGGCAGAGTTGGCAGCTCTTTGGCTTTCAGCACAGCACATCTTGCTGTTGCAGAGCAGGTAAGTGATGCTGGCCTCTGCTGCAGATGGCCATGCACCAGGGAAGCAGCTCATCACAAGTTACAGATCAAACTCAACTTGTTGAGCTAGACCACAGGACTATATAAGGCTTGGGAAGTGCTGCTATGCCTGCTGTGATATCCCAGTGAAAAGGGTCTGTTCCCTGTTGCAGGTTTGCAATGTGGTCATAGATGTAAAATAGACAAAGATGTTGTGGGGAAAAAAAAAACCCCAAACTTAAAACTGCCAGAGCTGACAAACCTCTAGACAACATGCAGTTGAAGGGTGAGTAACCTGTGATATCTGCTGTGAATTCATGCCACAGTACCAGCTGTAGCCTCCAGCTCCAGGGTAAGATCTCACTGGTTAGGGCATGGTGTCACAGGGGAATAAGGACAGGTCTGTCCCAGTCAGACGGAGCTCAGTATGGTAATAAATGGGAAAATGAGTGGCCTAGCAGGTGGAGGGTACAGGCTGTGTACAGCAGCAGGCCAGAACACTGCTTATTACTGCTTTCTTGTAAGCATGGTGTCTTTGGAGGAGATATTAATCTTCCTGCTGTCTGGCGAGATGCATAGAGGAGGAAAAGACGTACCCAGATTCCTAAGTTCAGAGTACTGGGAACCTCCAATGAGAAACAAATGCAAACAGCTCCTTTGAGATGAGGAAATAAACTCTGAGGAGTGGTGTTTGCTACCTACAATCTTAAAAGGGATGGGGAGAGATGATGAAGCAAAATGAGTCCCAAATAACAAAGCCTCAGTTCTCCTGACTAGTTAACAATTTGCTCTAGTTAAATATTACCCATTGAGAGATTGGAAAAACACAAGAGTTGTCAGCTCGGGTCAGTGTTAATGAGGGAAATAAAATGATGAGACATACTTTAAATCCCACTGAAGGGATCAGCAAGTTCCTTTCATCACTTGGAGATAGTGCAAGAAGTTCTTTATAATTAACTTAATTTATAATTAACCTGGAATAGAGGTGCTTCTCTTTTAATGTAGGGAAAGCTGAAATCCGGAAGCCCTCTGGGATAAAAGCACTGCAGTGACATGTGGCCATGCAACCCCAGCTGGCATCCAGGGTGGACCAGACCTTCCACCCTTCCTGGCACAGACTTCCCTCTGCAGCAGGGCCTTGGGAAGCTCAGGGCCTGCAGGCTTTGGGACAGTCTCTCCTCTCCTAACCAAATTGGACACTAGCTCCAGAATCATCTTTTGTCTTTCAGGAGCAGGAGGAGGATTTTTCTTGAGAATCCAGCTGTATTCCCCTGTGCTCCCCAGACCAACCCTGAAGTTTCCCCCATGGACAGCACAGGGCTAGAAGATACCATGGTGAGAGCATTGTTTTAGCCACACAAGGGACCTTTGGTGCAGAAAGCTCCAGAGAAGGCTGCAATAAAACTCTTCAGGGGGTTATGGCTACTCAAGCAAAAAGGCAGAAACTTCTCAGCTGAGACAAACTGGCATGCTACAGGACAAACAGGAAGAATCAGACACTTGAACAGCAGTAGCAGAGGACTGCTTAAGTTAAAGCCCCCAGATATTCTAAGAGGTGAGAAATAGCCTTGTCTGTGTATATAAATAGCGTGTGTATCTAGTATGCTACAATAGCATAATTTTTAGGTTGCAAGAGTAACCAGGGGCTATTGCTGAGACTAGTACCCCATCCAGACAGTATTGATACAGACAATGCCTAAAGACAGTGAAAGAAAGCGATGCTGTCTTTGCTTGATGAGCTGAGAATGGATTTTAAAAGACAAGAATAAATCTTCCCTAAAAGTACAAACTCCTCCTAACTCAAAGCAAACTGTAAGCTTTAGCTCACACTAGAAAAGGGTGACGAGTTTTTCTTGTCATTACTTTACCAGTCTAACCCTTATCATAGAATCATAGAATGGTAGGGTTGGAAGGGACCTTTAGAGTGCATTGGATCAGTTTTTCTACTTCCCTGAGCAGCCAAAGTGTTTTGGGGAGGGGGGGTGTTCCCACAGGTGCAAAGGTTGAAGCAGTGGTGCCTGCCCAGGAAGGCACATGTACAGTACTGCTGTGCTGGAGCTGGGCCGGATGCCATCTCCAAAGCAAGAGAAAGCTACCACTTGCTCAGCAAGGAGTGGGGCCTCTCTCTCAGCTACAGAAATGAATAACTTGGGGTGTGTAGTATCAACAGCTAGCAGTGTGTGTGGGTTCAGTGCAAGACAAACCAGGCAGAGACACTGAAGAGCCCTCAGCATTGGCCCATGCACCCCATGCCACACAGGCTACAGGATATACCACAGCCCCTGAGCCAGCCAGCATTGGAGGTATGTTTTCAAGCCTTCCACAAACAGGGGTAAGCCATTCCTAATGACAGGAGGGATTAGCCAGGGATATGACTTGCCAAGGGCTAGGGTGTGTTTTCTGTCATAGAAGATTAAAAAAGAGTAACAATCAGCATGCTGAGTCCTTTTTGGTATTTACATTTTTCTAAAGCAAGTTCAAGGCATTTCTAGGGAGTTACAAGGAAATCTGACTGGCCAGCTGTCTGGCTTCAGCCTGTGCAAATCAAGAGATGAATTAAGAGACTGGGCTGGGGACTTGGTGCTGGACAGGGCCTTGTGGCCTCAAGCAAGCCTGCAAGGGCCCTGCCAGGAGGGCACCTTTAATTTTCCCCACAGGGGAAAATACCTCTGGGAATCACACTCTGGATGATCAAGAAATGACTCTTCTCTCCCTGCTTCTGCCAGAGCTGCCTGGTGGTTGCAACACTGCTCCCCAAGAGCATGTGAGTGAGCAGTAACTCCTAGAAAGGGGAACACGTTTGCTGTATGCACCCCAACTGCTCTCTCAGGGGCTATACATAGTGCAATCCCTTGCTACGAGCCAGATAACAGCTAACGAGGGCTCTGCTCTGCTTTCTGTCTGTCTTCTGCCCAGATTTTCTTCTCAGAACATCCCCTGCTGGTCCTGAGGTGCAAGAGCAGCTTGCCTCTCTTTCTTCCCTCTTGAAGCACGCTCTTACCCTCTGCCTGCCTGCCATGAGCTTTACTTTGGCACAAACTTCCATCTCAGGAAGCAGAGTGTGTTTGTGACAGAGCCCCTTCTCTGCAGGCAGTACAAGGTGTCCTCTCTCTCACTTTGGGCAGAGGGGCTATAGTCACCCTTGATGGAGTGGGGCTGGGTCGTGTTGCCTTGCTTTGAGCCTGTCTCCCTTTACAAAGGGGAGGAAGACCCTTGGGGAATTTTCTCCCACTTTTTCCCAGAGGACACTGCAAAAGGGAAGATGTTCTTTCTTCTGCCTTCCCACTACTGGCTTTAATCCCTAGGAAAAATGGAGGGATCAGCATTGTAGTCTGTGAATAAACACTGATTTCATAGGGCTTAAGACCAAGCATACTTAAATCAGGGGCAAGACCAAGTGCTTGCTGTGAAACCAACTAGGCTGCAGTGTGGACCACTCAAGGAAAATAAACAGTGGAGTTGCCACATATTGTTAGCAAGGTATTTCCTTGTCTGAAGGAAAGGGTCAGAGGAGGAGACTTCCAGAAAAAGCAGCTCACAAATGTGCATTTCAGAAAGAGAGTCAGAGCGGCCAACACTATGGCACTCCATGGCCCCAGCATCACAACTTCCCTTGGCAGCAGTTCTTCCTCCAGCAGTACTGCAGCACTGAAAGGAGGAGAGAAGCCTCCAGGGATTTCACAGAAGCTCATGGAAAACAAATACAAAAGCCCAACCAACCAAACAGAATTAGCTCAACCCTTCATGCGTGGCAGGGAATGAGGAACAGCCACACAGTAACTCAGGTGCACAGAAAGGAAAGCAGGGCCTAAAGCTGGTGTGATCCCAGCTACAATGTGCTGGAGACTGAGGCACGTTTAAGGTGGAATTGCTTGGGCTTTCCCCAAAGTGTCCATGGAGAGGGCCTGCTCTCCATGGGTATGCTGCCTGCATACCCATATGCAACTGTGCTCCTGACGTTAGCTCCCAACTTCAGTGTGGCTCTTGTGTATGTGTAGGATGGCCAGGGAAGCAGTTGGAGGTGAGAGCAAGTGCAGGACTTCCCTGACAGTACTTTCAGTCAGCATTTTGCCTTCTTTTATACACCCAGTCACACGGCTCCAGTTCAGGCTTGTGACTTTCTAGTTCAACTGTAGCTGGGCTTTGATTCTCCCAGAGTCACATGGGATGCTGAAACACCACATGACTGTTCCAAAACGGTTGGGGGACATAACTGGGGCAAAGGATTGTGCTGGGGATCAGGATGCTGCTCAATAACAGTGACCACGTTCTAACAAAGTTCTGGCAGCCTCCTGTGGGACAGCATGTTTCCTCCTGCTACCTAGCCATAAATTCCAGGCGCTGTTTTGTTCACTACCCTGTGCAGCACTTCTTAAAGTTATCTGCAGACAGGTGTCTCACAGGCTGGTCACGGCTTAGCCAACAATAGCATGCTGCATTTATATAGCTCTGGCTAAAGTCCTACTGGTGGGATTGTGAAGCTGTGTCTCATTAGCACCACTTCATGTCAGAGGGAAACCAAGGCACAGAAGTCCAAGGACCCTGATAAAGCCATTCCAAGGCTACAAGAGGCACCCAGATGATGCAGGTACACAGACCCACAAAGCGCTGCAGCTAATCCCACCTTCACCTCCCTGCTCTGCAAAGACCCTCAGGGCAGTCATGCTGGGTGATTTTGAGCGACATAGTAGAGGGGGAAGCGGGCACTGGGGACAGGCTGGGAAAGCAGCCCTCTTTCTTGCTGGCTGCACTCAGCCCTGCCCAGCCTCCTCCTTCACTAACAAAGCATTTCTCTTTTCCCTCTGGAGTCTTCTGCAACTGGAATGGAACCGACGAGATGATGCTACTTTTCAAAAGCTGCAGCTTGAAATTCTCCCATCTAGTAGTGCCCCACACAACCAACCTTAACTTTCACGTACGTCTGAATTGAGGGCATAGACTATAACAAATCCTCGGGTTTCACCTAACTGCAATTAGCGATGATTTGCAGCCAGGGGCTCTCGTCAGTCCGGGCTCCTTGCTGGGCTGAGAGGACGCATACAAATATTGTCAGAGTCGGTTACTTTGCAGCAGTAACATGAGGACTCTAACCCTGATTCTAACAAAAAGCAGCCACCTCGGTGCAGGCACAGAGCCACGCTGAGGCTCCCCGGGCGAGACGCCAGCACGCACTGCATAGCAGCTAGAGGAGCTTACAGTAAGGATTTCTAGGATCACGCAGCAACAATCACTAGCTTTTGAAATCACACGCATCCTCCCTGCGAAGAACAATATGAATCGAGATCTCCCGCTGCCCACTTTAAACCGCTGGGACAGCTGGCGGCCTTGAACAGCTGCGATTGATCCGCTCTGTGCCCTCCCCGCGCTCTCCCCGATCATGTGATGGTGTTGCCCGAGTGATTTAAGCCGCGGGAGCCGGAGCTGAGTCACTGCGGGTGGAGGTGCAGGGGCTTGGAGCGGCTCGGGGTCTGCAGCATGCAGCAAGTGAGTCCTGCCTTCTAGCTGGATCCGTGTGACGGGCAGGACTAGGGTTTGGCTGCGTGTGGGGTTTGGGCTTGGTGCCAGAGGCAGGAGGGGAAAGGGATTAGCTGGGAGGAAATGGTAGACGGATGCACGGGGGAGGGAGAATGGTTATGGCTGACCAGTTTTCTTCTCTGCCTCTTCTCTAACATGTTATCTAAGTGGGAAAGCTGTTCTGATGCATGTTTATACCCTTGAGTACTCTGAAGGTTTGCGACCATTTCCAACTCTACAGTTTGAGTACTCTTTATACTTTTTTCCCCTCTAACCTTTGTATTTTCCTTCTGGGTAGTTGCCTTTTGGGTCCAGGACCGGGCCAACGCTAATGCACTGGCAGAGGCAAGCAGGATGGCAGTGTATTGTAACATACCTCTGCCCCTCTAACTTTCCTTTCCTCAAAAGCCCTCTAGGCAGTGAGGCTGTCCCAGGCCAGGCTCCGGCATTGCTCTAGGAACAAAGGCTGAAGGCAGCGATAGTGCTGTGACGATAACCAGTTTAGCAATGAGGGAAACTCGACCTCAGGGAGTGGGCAGGCAAGAGGAGCACAAGTACTGCTGAGACTGAGTGGCAGTCCTGGAGGAGTATTGGACTCCATGGCAGCCTGCAGCAGCTGGCCATGGATTTGCACTAGCCAGGCAAGAACTAGCCCAAGTAAACAGAGAAACATTAAAATCAGTGTCGGTCTTATCTGGCACATGGAGCTCAGTATGATTGCACTTGAGTCTGGTGCACAGATGGCAAAGAGTGACTTGAGTTATGCCTGACCTCACCAAACAGCATCTTCCTCTTAACTGAGGGAAGCAGGTGATGTGAAGTGCTATTCTGGGGTTATGCAGCTGGGGGAACAAATAACTTGGCATTGAAGAAAGGATCGAGCCCTTTCTACACAGTGGGAGCTTCTGAAGGGCTGTTTGTTCTGCTTTACTGTGTTTCAGCCAGAAGTGGGCTCCAGTGACCCTTCTCTCAATACACTGGCTGCTTTAAGCCAAGACAAGAAACTTTTATGGTGGCTCCTGTCCCATGGAGGCCCACCTAGGAAAGGGAGTAGGCCTAATGGTAGAATGCCTTTGTAACTGTCGTTGATCCTGTGGTAATGGCCCTGGCCGCTGCCGACAAAGACACAAGCTTACTGATGAGGATGTCTTCTGTAGCAGCTGGTAAATCAGTGTTTGTACCCTGCTTCTGCTAGACTTGCTTGGATCGCCTCCATGTCAGCTTGTGTGGCTTAGTGGGGTGGAAGACCCCAATGGGTGGTGGTGGTGGTGAACTAGGATTCCCTGGCACAGGGCTGAGACAGGCAGCTGGCCTGACACAACCCTTCCTCTAGCACAAAACTGCAAATGTGTTTGGTTCTGACAGGGCTGGTTTGTGCTGGGGCCCCAGCTGGACTGCTAGGCTTGCCTTGCAACAGACTAACTCCTGTGGCTTGCTCCTGCAGGGACTGGTGGTTAGTCAGCTGGACATCCAGCCTGGTGAGTGCATCAAGGTCAAAGGGAAGATCCTGTCTGATGCCAAAGGGTGAGTGAGGAGACGGTGACCAGATTGCTGTGGCACTGGGGGAAGCATGAGCTCCTGCTGTGCTCAGCTTGTCAGTACTGGGTAGCTGGAGCTGCTGCTGCACAGGCACCTCCTTTGCACTTTCTCTCTGTTTCCCCAGGTTTTGTGTGAATGTAGGGAAGGACAGTGGAACACTCCTGCTGCATTTCAACCCGCGCTTTGACTGTTATGGGGATGTCAACACCATCGTTTGCAACTCGAAGGAGGATGGTGTGTGGGGTGAAGAGGACAGGAAGGCTGAGTTTCCCTTCCAGCATGGTGACAAGATAGAGGTGAGGTGCCAGAGGTACATGCAAGGTCCTGCTACAGTGCACTGAAGGGGCAGGGGCACAGCTCTTTAATGTCACCTTGCTCCTCTGAGGTGGAGAAGGAGCAGGGCATGGAAAGGGGAGTAACAGAGGAAGAGTCTTGCAGCTAAAGCCAGCTGTCCAGACCTGCTCTGCTCAAGTCAATGCCCAACAGCTCTGATGTGTTAAGTGCTCCATTTGGGTCTTCCTTTGCAAGCCACACAAGTAAAAGCAATTAAAGCACCAAGCTGGGATTCAAACTAGGTCTGTCTCATCCCTTTGTTCCAGAAGCTTGGCACTGACCTTGAGGCAGAGCAAATTAACTTCCTCCTTTCCATGCCCCTGCTGTACAGGGACCAGAATGAGCTGGTGAGCACGGCCTTGACACTAGCAGCCACCTCATCTGTCCTGTGCCCAGACTGGAGGTGGTGGGGAGTGAGGCTTGTGAGCTGTGATGTCTTAGCCTTCCTTCTTGTGGCTCTCTCCAGATTTGCATCTCCTTCAATGAAACTGAGGCAACGGTGAAGCTGCCTGAGGCTGAGTTCCAGTTCCCGAATCGCCTGGGCATGGAGAAAATTGAATACCTGAGTGTGGAGGGTGACTTTAAAGTTAAAGCTATTAAGTTCAGTTAACACCTATAGCTTGGTTTGTGTTTTGGTTTGGCTTTGGTTCGTTGTGTTTTTTTTTTTTTTTTTCTCCCCTCTGCATTGTGAAATAAACCCAAACTTGCAATGGCTGCTTCCTCTGCTGTTTTCTGCACTAATCTGCTTGCTCCTGTGTGTGCTACAAGGGTGGGCAGTGGGAAAGGGGTATGTATCCAGCTATATGCCTACTTACACTGCAGCCTTGCAGCTGGGACAGAGTGAGAGCACATACCAGGCAAAGCATGATTTACTGTGAATGAAGCTACCTCAGCAGTAGTTGCTCCCTTGACTCTGCTGCAGCGAGTGATCCCTGGCTGTTTGCTTTCTAAACTCTGGGATTAGTCCCAACCAGGGAAGCTCCAAGAAGTTTGTTGGGTGTGCATTGTGCCATCTCTGACCAACAAGTGCTGCTCCTATCTTCTTGCAGAGGGGACTGACAGCACAGGGCATGGCGTTTGTTCTTGCAAACAACTTGGCTTTCCAAGAATATGCTCAGTAGTTTGGTGCATGGCAGGCTGGCACTAGTATGCTGAAGGAGTAGAGATGAGGAGGCAAGTCAGACTAACTGCTCTTGCCAGGGGAAAACACATGGAGTGAAAGGTGAAGCCTGGCAGAAAGATTTGGAGTGAGGTCTTGAGAGGATCTGGGCTGACAGTGCTGCTTCATGAACTGAGCTCTTGATGCCATCAGAGACCCAGTATCATGTGGTACCATGAAGTCAGTGGCTTAGCGACCTGTCAGCTGTGGGTGACAAGCCATGTAGCAGCCTGTGGGTCAGCAGCTGTAACACTTGGCTCCAGATACAGCCTGAGGGCTGTTTTGAACAAGGTTAGAGGTATTAAACCCTGAGTGCACAAGCACAACTAGTTGCAGTTAGACCAAAAAACCAGAAAAGCTTAGTAAATAGCCTCTTCTGCTTATAATAGTTTTGGTCTGCTTGTGGAATGTCTTGGTATGTCTGCCACTGCTATTCTCCAGCTGCTTACTAGCCATGCCTACCCAAGACAGGGTTTGAATTGGGACTGTTGCAGCATTTGAGGAATCAAAGAAAGGGGAAGTCCTGCTTGCTGTGAACGGTTGGGAGTCTGGACAGGCTAACCAGGTGTAGGAGCTGGCTCTGTGGCTACTGAAGTTACAGCAGTGCTGCCCCAGTGCAGCTGAGCTGGTAGGGTGAGGCCTTACTTGGCCAAATGCTGCTGAAGGAATGGAATTTGACTCCTCTTGGTTAATCTCTCTCAGAGGGGCTATTGTAGACTAGGCTGAGTTTGCTGCTCCTTTCAACAGCTGAGCAGTTGGGTCAGCTGCTTAGGTAGACCACACTGCAGAATATTTTAGCCATTTAAAGCCTTCTGAGGGAGAGAGAGGCTGACAGGCTGCAAGCCCGTTGCCTTCATGTCAGCACAACTGCTGCATGGCAGTAACACTGTCTGGATCTGTACTGCAGCAGCTACCCCAGAGCTGGGCATCCCCAGGAGTGATGGGAGCCATTTGCTTTGTAGGGTGGACCCTCCTGCTTTCCTGATGTTCTTGTCTGTCTGCTGTCTGATAACCCTTGTTACAGAGGCCTTCCTGCAGCTCTGACAGAAGGACAAGAGTTGTAGCCCTGTCTTGCCAGTTAGCCTGTAGGCACAGACAGAGTGACTGTAGGTAGACAGGGCTCTTTCTCCGGTGATGATGCAGCTAATGATAGGAAGGACTTGGTGTGCAAACAAGCACAGGGTTTTTCTGGGTACCTGTCCCTCTGGGGAAGTATATGTGTCTGAGGAACACCCCAAAGGCTCTGCTGAACTGTCAACAATCAGCAAAAGTTTCCACTACATACCTGCTGGGAGGGTGGGAAGGGGTTGCTGTAACTTAGCTCCTGTGTGGGAGTGGGACAGAGAGAGCGTGCTCACTGCATGGCAGCAGCCTGGCCACGCTGCAGGACCATCTCCTTTGACAGTGGTGGTGCTTATAATGCCTGGCCTGCATATACTGTGTTATTTACAGGAGAGACATCAGTCTTCCTGATCCTTTGCCTTGTCAAGGAAGTCTTGAGATTATTTTTTTTTGTTTGTTTGTTTTAAGGCTGCTTTTTGACTTGTTTCCCTCTCTGTCCCTGTGTTAGATTATCAGACTGAAGGTAAGCTAAGTGATGAAATGTACAACCATTTAAAGTACAAAACCCTTCTGTTGCAGAGGCACAGAGGAGCTTACAGCTGGTCCCTCTGCTGTCTCTGTTCCTGGCTGCCCTGGTTAGATGAGGTATAAGTGTCTTGGCACTGATGAGAGTAAAGCTGATCTCATTTTTGCCTGATAAGCTGGCAGTCCTGATTTCTAGGTAGGTTAGCCCCAAGTGTTCCTGACTGCTGTGCTCAGAATACAAACTGTGCCTTCACAGAACTACCCCCCTCTACTTTCCCCAAGAATTAATTAGGCTTATCCTGGTTTTTAGCACTGACAGTTACCCACTTATGGAGAGCACAAAACAGGAGAAAGGGTAGGAAGGAAGCGTGGCATTGCCAGCACTTCCTGCCTCTTCAGTTTTATTCTCCCATGTCTCAGAGCTATAAATAACCTCATTCCTTTAAGTGACAATGGTAAACAGGCAGAGTAAATGCAGAGTGCCCTGGCTGGCTCCTGAAGTGGTAACAAGACTTCTCCCTGCTAAGGAATCACAAAAGCAAGAAGGCTCTGCCCTGCTGCAGGTAGAGAGTCAAAGTAAGTGTACAAGCAGGGCTTGTCAATGACAACTATGCTCTCCTAGAAGTCTGTGATGAACTTGGCTTGTAACTATCTTGGGAAGGACCCTTACTTGGGGGAGAAGCAGAAAGCAACACAGCATGGCCTCAAGGTGTGGGTTTTCTTTTTTAAATGTAAGTCCTATATATGTAGTTAACCTTGCAGTCCAGAAATGCATACAGACAGAATCCAAGAGCCTACAGGAACAATCTACCCCTTGGTTCCCTGAATATTGAGACTGGGATGGGTGGCTGGCAGTTGTGTTCTTTGGCTCCTCACCTTGGCCCCAGTTTCAACATTTCCAAACCAAAAGGAACTTCTGTCACCTACTTTCAGAAAGTCAGCCTCAAACCCTGAGCTATGTTACCTGATAACTGGCATACTATTCTGCTGCAGAGCAATGCTATCCTTAACCACGCAATTCCCCTTTCCTGTAGCATGATGGAAGTCTGGCCACAAGGCTGGATGCTGCTGGAATTGGATATCAGGCAGGTACAGACCACAGAAAGCTGTCTGTGGAGAGGAGCCAAAGGACAAGGGCAAGTCCTGCCAAGTGACTGCAGGGCACCACTGGGCCTGCACACCCTGCTGAAATCTCCTGGACGTGGGTGCTGTTGCAGCCCCACATGCTGAGGACATCCCTGTGGAAACCATCCCCCCACAACGCGCCCACTTTCCAGCAAACTGGATGTGTTTTCCCTTCTCAACCCTCACAGCAGGGCTAGGCAGGCAGGCACGGGCTACACAATCTTCCTGCACAAAGGAAAGAAATTACAAAAACATGTATGTGCTTACCTTTCCTCAGCAGGCTTCAGGCTGAGGCATGTGTCCTCTGCAGTGCCTTGCCCCTGAGCCTGGCTGTCCCTGGTTAGGCATCATTACCCCCTAGCTCCTGGCTGTAAAAAAACACCTGGGGAGGCAGCATCAAGGCCTGCTATTGTGTTTGGAGATGTGGGTGAGGGGTGCTGGGGGTGTCACTATCCCCTCAGCTATCCAGTGCTCTGCTCCCTACAGCAGTGTGTGGCAGGGACAGGCGCTGGATCCGGTTGGGGTGGCCCTGCCCAGCCCCCTGGTGAAGTAAAACAGCGCCTGCTGGAAAACCAGCTAGGAGAGACAAAGCACACCTGTGGAGACAGCCCCTCTCTCTTCCAAAACTTCTCCCAACAGCTTCTTGTTTTCAAATGCCACCCTTTCTAAGCTGGTCCAGATCTTTGTTGTTTAACTGCAGTCTTATCTTAGCTCAGAAGGACAAGCAGTGCAAAAGCAGGACGCTCCTTCCTAAGACATTTTCTCAGTATCCAGTTACACTTTCACCAGTTGTTATACTCCACAGCTCAGTTATGTGTTGTGTTTTGGTGTTGTTTTTTTTTTCTTTTTTTGCAATTAGTCCTAAAAACTAAATTAGGGCTAAAACTAATATGAACAAAAGAAATCCTGCTGGCTTTTCTGGTTTTATTTGAAGGCTACCTGCTTACAGAGAAGCCCTGATAGAAAGATATGGTCTCAAACCACAAATTACAGAGGAAAAAGATGCTTAGTTCACATGTACGATGTTTTCTTTATGGTGTAGCAGAAAAGGAGGCCTTTTTCCTAATCCTAAACCCCAATGCAGGTAGAGCTGTGCTGACACCTCCCACAAGCCCAACCTGGCTGGCTCCAGCTCCACACCATCTTGCAACAAGCAATGAGCAGATTTTTAGCACTAACAAGCAGCACTAACACAAGGTAGAGTTACAGGTGTGGAGGTGATGTTACTACATGCACATAAGCAACAGCATAAACCGCATACATCTAAGTGCCTGGTAAACACCCTCTGGACTACTTGACACCCTGAATCCAGCCTGTTTCTGCAGTTTGTATTACAGAGTAGCAGCAGAATCTGTCCAAACCAGGCATGAAAGGAGCCTCTTCTAGGCTGAGACCACTCTGGCCACATAAATACCTTCAGTTGCCCAATACAAACAACATTTCAGTAATGCATTGCTAGAAATACCCTGTAAATACATGAGGAGTGTACAACACTTAAGTTTATGTGCAGAGGCACCACCAGCAGTCCTGTAGGAATGCAGCCAAATTTTAACACCGTGCCACAGTCAGCACACATCCCCCCTGGAAAGGATATGAAGGCTGAAACACCTCTTATGTGAATAAGCACAGATGTAAACACTGTTTTGCTGGATGGCTGAATAAGGCACAGAGAAACCTGGGGATCAGGTCTCTAGATACGCCTTTAGTTGGCTCATACCAATTTAAAGCATGGGCTCTCCTATGAGAACTTCACTGTTTCCCAATTTGCAAATGACAAGTCACCACTCATGTTAATATTCAGGATTGGGTGGAATGAGTATGAAACGTTATCTGGTTTGGTTTCCTTGCTTCTCTTAATTACTAGTCTAAATAATCATGACAGCAGCTGAGTTGTCAAAATGATCGATCAGGCCTGACACATAAACTGTTTTGGTACTCTGTGACTGATTTTACTGGTAACCATCACAAAAGATCTTGTGTATTAACTTAATGGACTCTCACATGTAAAAACTCTTTACTAGATTTAGTCTTGAGGAAAGCATCTGACATTAATTCTTTGTGACTACCAATTGCCTAAAGGCTCCAAATAACCAAGCAAATTTGGGATCCAAGCAAAATTGGATGACTAGATTTTCACAGGGCTTCTATCATGGCGTGGCATGGCAAGGCAAAGTAGACTGTAGGCACAGCATGTTGCTAAAAGCATGGGAGGGCTTACTGAGAGCTAGGATTAAAATATAATGCTTCAATATTCTGCATCACAGACCACATCGTAGTGTTAGTGCATGGCTCCATCTTTTCCTACTCCCCCATGCTGGGTCTGGGTGCTATGACAGCAATGAAACTGGATTACTTTAAAGCCCAGGAAAAGTGCACCCCAGCTCTTTAGTGCCAAGGCTAGAGCCTGAGCAGGAGCCTGTGGAGCAATGACTTGTATCTGCCTTTTTCCTGAGAGGTCCCTCAGAAACTGCCTGGAAATTAATAATAAGGAATGCAGTCTCAGGAAAAAAGCTGTAATGTGCAAACACAACATGAGGCACCCTGTTGCTTTTGTACAACTAGTTTTTACTCGGAACTGGCAACGTATGTCAAATGTGTAACTGCTTTGTCCTTACTAGGATTTTTGCTCAAGCTAATGAAGTGAGACAGCGCACTTCACCTTGTGCTGGGCATCAACTGCAGCCGGCTGGACATGCCAGGGAGCTGTCTGTTGCAGGATCCTTCAACAGTTGGCGGTCTTCTCTGGAGAAGGCATTTGACTCAGGAATTCTGAATGGACTTGGAGTCTCATGCGCTGCCACATACACAGCGAGGCTACACAGGCTGGCTGGCAAATTTGGCCACTGCTGCTGTCCCGGCAGCAATGTGGGAGGTAGAGTATTCCACTCCAATATCCCAAACAGATGTTTCAATTATAAAAATAATGCTCATTTTTAGCAGAAATGCCCACCTGTTGAGAAGCACTGTTTGTTGCAAGATTATTTTGAAACATTTGTTTTTAATGTGCTGTAACATTTAGTCCCTGCTGCAGTTGCAAGGGGAAATAGCCCAGCTCTGGCATGCACAGGATACTGCATTTTGGGGAAGCAGTAGCAATGCAGGTCATGCTTGCTGCATGTAGCTTACTGTCTTTCTCTACTGCAGCCACACAACTACAAGTTCAGATCTAAAAAATCTCATGTAGCCAGACCCAAAATCCAGGTTTCTTTCAGTAAGTTTACAAGGACTAGACAGTAAGTGTAAAATTCTGGCCATGCTATTCCTGTCCCATGAAATTGTGAAGTCACCGCTCTGGGAAACAAGCTTCCATTATACTCTAGCTTTAAAAACACAAGAGAAAAGCCAGGTAGGGTAAGGAGCAATGAATAGGTTCCCCCTTTCCCAAAGGCATTAGGAAGTAAATCTACTGGTTTTAATAATGTTTCATTACCTTTAAATACATGTGAAGATATGCTTCTACCAGACTCAGCAAACCTTGCAGTTAGGAGAGCAATTTTGAACAAAGTTGTGCAGAGACAGTTTCCCTAATGATAAACTTAGCAGTACTTAGAACAGAAATAAAGGCTTTAACTTATTTTTAACTCAAAGATCTAAGCTGTTATAAAAATGTAAGTAACTATCACTTGCCTCATTAGCTGATCCTTGTGTGTACAGTGGGAGCACACGTATAACTTTCATCATGATCCCCTGAATTTGCTGGACTGCAGAGCCAAGCCAAACATCTGAAATTCTTGTAAACCACAATGAACCTCAAATTTTCTATTTGGAAGCCCAACAAAAGAAACTGTTTCACACACTATTTAGTGAAGCCATATATACCATCAACGACAAGGTTAGCCAGCTCCCTACCATGTTCCCCTAAATTAAACCAACTTCAAGTATAATCAACTTTAAATATAATAAACTAAAATACTGTGTCAGGCTTTTTTTTTTAAAGGAAAAATTAAATGTTTTGATTGGCTTGAAAGAGCTCCCCTCGCTGCTTTCCTGAAACCCCACTCAAACAATTGTTCTTGTGTGACCCCAAAAATACTTTTCCCTTAAGGCATAAAGACCAGTTCCCCTGCACAGGATTCTCAAGAAATGCTGCACAAGCCTGAACAGGGTTCAAGCTCAGAAGCAATGAGAAGGCTATTTGCTATCATCACAGGTACCTGGCTTGCTGCTTCTAAAAGCATTACAAAACCAGGCAGATTTTCTTTTGGATATTGGAAAATTGATGCTTGATACAACAGAAGTGCATTGGCATTTTCTTTAGTCTGCCAAATTGCCTGTGGAAGAGCTTTGATGGGAACCACTAAAAAGGGGGGCTTTAAAACTGGCACTGAAACAATGAATATTGTAATTGTCAGTCACATGCCAGAGTTGAAACTCAAAAAGAATGAATGGGCTTAAAAACTACCTAGGTGACTAAAAACTCTGCTCTGGTCCTGGTGGCATGATAGGATGGGATAAATAATGCAATACCTGGAGAAAGGAGAAGCTTGAGTCAATGCTGCTGCACCAGAAAATCTCTGCAAGGTTGGAAGAGAAGTGACTTGCATCTGGCTTATCAACCACAGTGGTCATCTGTTCATGCAGCTTCTAGCCCTTTTGTTTAAACAGTGATGCAGCTCATTGGAGAGGAAAGCACTGGAACGGGCTGCCCAGAGGAGTTGTGGAGTCTCCTTCCTTGGAGGTCTTCAAGACCTGCCTGGACACGTTCCTATGTGACCTGATCTAGGTGAACCTGCTTCTGCAGGAGGGTTGGACTAGATGATCTCTGGAGGTCCCTTCCAACCCCTACCATTCTATGAGTCTATGATACAGAATAAGGGTGTCTGCCTCAGCCTGCTTTGCTGTCTGCAAACTGGCAGCAATCCTCCAGCACTTGGTAAGTTGATACAGTAAAATTTCTTTCAGGCTAATTTAGTTACTCCAGGCTGTCCTGACTAGGAAATAATCCAGTTGTTTTTTTACTTGTCTCTCTATCTAACCAGGGTGTACAACATTACCATTGCATGCATGTGATTTCTGTGGGTAGGAAGGGAATACCAGATTAACGCCTCTTATAGCTTGTAAAACCATTTCTGATGAAGTGGGTTCAGGCAAATGAGATACATCATCTCTTCACAAAACCAAGCCTATAAATAATGCATTTAGTGAGCCCTCTCACATCTCACACATGTACACACTAGCACAGACCACAGGTTAGAATACCCAAAACACGGATGGATTCCTTCACGCTCCCACAGTGAGTCCAGACCTGATTTGTTACTTCATGCTAACTGGGACTCCTAAGATGTGGATTCTCATAAAAGCATATTTAAACTCCAGATTCAGAAGATCACAAGATCCAGGAAAGGAAGGATTGTATTTTCCTGGTCAAAATCTCCTTTGCAAGGCCACCGAGTGGTTCATTTAGGACGTGTTGAAACTGGTTGAAGCTACTTCTGATAGCCCTTTATTATATTAAAAAACAACAACAGCAACAAAACCACAAAGAGGTGTTCCAAGCTAATGCATGACTATCTTTGGGGCTCCTTCTTTTAGTTAAGGTTTTCACAAAATACAAAATTAAATGTCTTTTCTACATACAGAACAAAGTAGAATCAAGTAACTGATTAGAGTATGTACAAAAACTTACACATTGTCTTGTTCTTTAAAAAATATAAATATCAATAATGTTCAGTAGAATGGGTTGGTTTGATTTTTAAGGCTTCATTGTTTTAGATCCTTCATTATTTAATGAGGTGCCAGGTAGGTAGGAAAGGGAGGGAAGAGGGGAGCTCCTGGTTTTTATTACAGGTAATGCATTTAATTCTGGTGAGACTTTTCCCCATCTCTGGCAGGAGGAGATTTCCCTCCACATTAATTTTAAGTTTCCAAGAAGCAGAGGTAGAAGGAAAGGAAAATAAAAACTTTATTACTGGTTTGTTTTTTTTTTTTTCCTTCAGTAAAATCTTGTTTTAAACCAGTCTTCATTGGTTGTAGAGAACCATCTGCCAAGTACTTGGATTAAATAGACTGTACCCCAGGTCCACCTGAGCAAGGTGACAGTGAGGAAGAGACTGCTGGAGGTGTTTTAACACCGACCCCGCCGGAGGTAGCAAGTGCTGCAGCAAGGGCAGCTGCTGCTGTTGCATCCCTGGGCGTGAAGTCTGTGGGGAGGCTTTCCATCAGGCACTTGAGCTGTTCCTGACCCAGTTTGATTTTATCGTCTAGCTCTCGCTGCTCTATGAGGAGCGCAGATTTCATCTTGACAAAGTGCTGGTAATCCTGGAGCTGTTCCTCAGTGAGGTAGTTGCCCAGGATCTCCAAGACCAAACGTTCTCGACGGTCAAGGTTTTCCTTCAGTTCCCGGGCATCTTCGTGCTGGCCAGCCAGCAGTTTCCTCTTCTTGTTCAGAGAATTCTGCACACACCAGAGAGAGCACTTCAGTATCAGCAGCATCAAACTCACCGATCCCCCCTCTCCTTCCCAACACCACATTTGCCACCTCTGGGGAAGGTGGGATGGCTGCTAAGCTCCCAGACACGAGGTCAAAAGGCCTTGGGGGAGGAGAATGTATTCCTCATTATGGACTGAATGTGAATCCCAACAAATGAGACTCTGAATGTGCTGGTCAACTGGGGCCATAAAGTGCTTCAAGAAAGTCAGTAAAACTTGCTTGAAAGCTACAGCTACCAGGAAAATCTGTCTTTCTTTCTCACAGTCACCCAAAGAATGTTAAAACATGGTTTCACGTGAAGCAAAAGGCATCAAGTTGTTCCACAATGCACAACACCGTATACCCTTTCCTCCAGGCACAGATCATAAATGTCTATGAATGTCCTGAAAACAGACATTCTGTTTTGAGGCAAAACCTGCAAGATTTGAGATATTTATACAAACCAGAACCAAGATTCCCAGGGACGGAACCATATTTGCTACTGCTTAGACATGAGCACCAAGACACTTGCATTCCTGTGAGCCCTTGGAGGTCCCAGCTTGCATCAGCGTGTCCCTGTGACTGCTGCTGCCCAGCACACTGACAAAGGCCGAGAAACTATGGCTGAGTAGATACGTACCCGCTCCTCACTGGTGGCATTTTCCCCAAGACTACTCAGAACGTTCTCTACGTGAGCCAGGCGTCCCGAGAGGGAGAGCAAGAGGTTCACCAACTTATCCAAATCACCAATGAACATCTTGTACTTGTCAAACTCGTTAGGTTTGCAGAGTTTGCTGATCAATAGCTCCACCTCCTCTCCAAGAGCATTATTCATCTTAATGTCGTCAAGAAGGCCCTCCTTGGCTTCCTTCAGGACTTCCAGCTTGTGGGTCAAGCTGCCAATGAGCTCAGCCTGTTGGAAGGGAAACATTGACACAGCGGTTGTTAGGACAATCACCCTGGTCATATGGATGATGACAAGAAGAGAATAAGGCTACAGTTTCTGAGGAGAAGGGTCAAGTCAGCAACAGCTGACAAAGGAGACATTAAGGAGGAAACACAGAAAACTCTGAAATTCCACATCTAGGCAATAAACTGAACACACGACCAGACTGCATGAAGATATATTTGTTCTACCATCAATGAACACTTAGAAAAGAGACATTTGATTTGGTGTGCCATATTCTGACACCTAGAGACTTTAAAGTCTCTGAGTGAAAAGAGCTACAGCCACATCTCCTGCATGTCCCCAACTCCCTGCCCCAGATGGAAATTTCTTGTTTGGATGTTCTATTTTTTTATGACTCAGAAGCATACAAAACAACTGGCAGAAAAACGAATTCAAGCTGTATTAATGGCATGACGAGAGGCTGAGCTGACACTCACTAGTCACATATGGCTCATGAAGAAAGAAGGAATTGCTACATATTTCCTACATTGCTTCTGTAGTACCCTGAAACTACTGACTGCTTCTTACTTGGCCACCTCAGTGTTGAGGTGCAAGTCGCAAATTCAGCTGTGACCAAAACGCTCTGCACTGCCTCACATGTAGGCATCAAGAAAGCTTTTACATTAAAGATACTCCAAATCTACTCAGTGGTTGGGTGAAGACACGCAGAGCACACACTCATTTTGTGAAAATGCTGGCAACTGTTTCACCACTGAAGAAAAGGAAGCCCCAGGGTTCAGTTACTCTAGAAACAGCAGCACTGCACTTGTGCTGGAGATCCTAATTTCTGTTAGTATTCAGCGGAAAGATCCATGCAAAAGCAGAAGTCTATGGCCTAGGGCTTACAATCTTGCTTCCATTTACTCAGAGCTGAGAGCACAGAGAGTGGGAAAAGGGCTTGTATGAGGGCTGGGTATTTTCAGTTTATGTACTGCTAAGGCACCATTACAGGTACGTTAAGCTGCTCTGCACACAAACACTGAAGGATGAACTAGAAGTAAGGGTGTCTGAAAGTATTTCCTCAGAGTCTTCTTTCCATCAAAACTGATGGTTATTTCAAGTAGGAAGACAGTCTGCTTCAAAGGAGAAAGGCTCCTCTAGGTCAGGTCAGGCTGGGGGTTGCTCTGAACTGGGGCTGGAAGGCTGGTTTCGGGCTGGGCAGCTCACAGCACTCTTTAGCCAGGCACCACTGGATGGCAGACTGTGTGCATCCTCCGGAGTTCACAGGCATGTGGGCTGCACTGCAGTCTATTGTCAGCTTCCACATACTTTAAAGACACAACAGCTGCCAGGCTTGTGCTGGAATGACTGCTAAGTCGTGCTGTTTGTTAGCAGGGTATTTCAGGGGGAGAAGAGAGCAAAAGTAGTACTAAACCCCACCTGCTAGGATAAGGAAGAACAGAACTCCTTTACTTTGATTCTCCCCTCAGTAAGACAGGTAGCACTCAGAGACAGGAACCAACACTTGTCTTTCCCTGTGTCTATGATGCTAATGCCACATTCAAAAGAAAGACCTCAAGTCCTCACCAGTTGATCACTGGACCAAATCTAGAAGAGCAAAAGAAGAGATCCCTTTTTGATGACTATGATGACAGGAGAAAAGTCTATAACAGGACTCTATGGGCTGGGCAGAAAACCAACATTACCCTCCACAGGCTTTCAGGAGAACCAAGCTGCTCAGAACTGGCTGTTTTTCCTCCCTGCTCTGGGACCTTTGCTCAAGGTGTAGACCTGCCCTCCAACCATAGCAGGAGGCTACAGGACTGCTGGGAGCGAGGTGCCTTTGTTCTGCAGGCATGGGGTCTGGAACTGGACCGGGACTGAAAAACACTTGCTCTGTGGTCATTAATCAGTGACCCTCCTGCGATCCCAAATGCCGATCAATACAGCTCCCTCACATACTTACAACTAAAATTAGCTTGGTTTATCCAAATGGCCTCTCAGAGTAGCTGCCTTCTCAGACAATGCCTATGCAAATGTTCTTTCACACAGACCATGATGAAACGTGACAGGCAGATGTTGCTGTCTGGGCCAAATCACTCCCATTTATTTCTGGCTTTCCATGCAAATGTAACCTCTGAGGCCTGCGACTTGTCTTCCAAGGCAGGCTCACATCTCCTGGCAACCCTGTCAGATGCCCTCAGCATGTGCACGGACTCTTTGGAGCAGCACCCTGGCCGTATTTCGTCACTCCTTGGCTCTCGTGTTGGTATAAGCAGGGAGCTGGGCTTGAGGGGAACTGCAGCCCAAGAACCGAGTGCTATGGACACAGCAGGTGGGGCAGTCCCCTTGGGAGCTGAGTACTCTACAGCCAATGGCTTGGGACAGAGAATGACAGCAGCAAAGCCTCTAGGGAAATGCTTTTGATTAGCAACACATGCATGATCTGCCTATATAGACTTGCTACTCAGAATGTGAGCAGGGCCACAAAAATAAGAGATGTCAGGCACAGCAAACATCTTTAACCCATTCCAGTGGCACCATATGACAGCTCTGAAAGACTTGACATGGACCTGCCTGCACCTCTGATGCTCCACAAAATAGGGCTCACTTAGCACTCATAATTTGTGTTACAGAGCACTCTGATGGAGGTCCCGCTCTAGCAGTCATTGTATTAAAGGCTAGTGGGGAGCAGACTTTGCATTGCTGATAAAACCTGAAAGCAGAAACACTAAGGCAATATGAAAATGAGCACTGAGCTCTCCCAGCCAGGGCAGCAGGACAAATTGCAAACATCACTCAGCCTCACATCATCTCTCTGCTTTTTTTTTCCATGGGACATGGGGATGAGGGCCCAGAAGGAAAACTTGGAATTGTTCTAGGGACACATGAATTCTCTGCACTTGTATAGAGAGGTTGAGTTTGGGAGTTTTCATGCAGGAAGAATTAAGTACTGTATTTACAGCATAAGGGATTTGCACAAATATTTGTATCCTTCAGTATGTTTAAACTCTGCTGTTGTACAAACAGCACGAAATATGGGCTGTGCTACACTGTCCAGTACAATGTGGGATGTTTCATATTTACAGGCAGGCAGGCAGAGCTGCTTTTGATACAGAGGTAGTAGGTGTGTAAAGGGAGGCACAGACAGTGAAGTATCTGCCTGTGGCTCCCTGGGATTTGTGAGCTTTGCAACATGTCTGTAATTATCAGGTAATCAATGTGAGACAACCACACAGGTAAATTAGAAGGCCCTGCAAAAGCCCTGGAAGATAGAGCACTCAAGCCTACAGCAAGAGCTGCAGGGGCCATTCCTCAGCGAAATGTAGCCACAGTAAGAGAGGAAAATGTTTCCTCCTCTCCTTCTCTCTTCTCCTCCTACCCAAGTCATCACACTGAGGTTGTGGTGACTGAGCTGCTGAGGTGCACATGGCTTTCAGCAGGTCAGGGGAACAATAAAGTGTGGGGAGAAAAAAGTAACCAATGTTTCTTTAAAGGCAGTGAGTGCAGACAGCAGGTAAAATGAGTGAATTGGCTTGAAAATCCTGGAGGGAAACCTCATGCACTCAATGCAGACACTAGCTGGACTGTGTTCCGCTTTCTAACCCGAGCTGCACTTGCTCAAGTCACTTCACCTTTCCCTCTTCCTTTCTCGCTGTGAGACAGGGACTGCCTCTTACAGCCTGTATGCTCAGAATTTGGCATAATATAATACAGGCTCACCTAGGAGTAGGGCAAGATTTGCACTCAAATGTGCAGTAAGTACTCTCTTAATTCAATCTGGACCACCCTAATAAAGCTTCACAGTTGACCTGAACACACTGAGACCCCTTACAACTTGGGACTGTGAAAAGTTGACATTGAAAAGAAATGCACTTCAAGGCTTATTATTATTTCAGGAGTGTAACCAGCAAATGGCGACATGTGCTGAATTTACCTTCTTCTCATTGATGTCCAGCAGCTCCTCTTCCTCACCTGCTTCTTCTGGCAAGTCCTTGATTTTGTTCAGCAGTTCTGCTTTGGGTGCTGAAACACTGTAATAAGCAGGACAGGTGACCAGGGTTACAGGTACTTCCTTTTCTTCTCTCCTACACCACAGTGAAGGAAAAGGAGTTCAGTCTGAGTCTGACTTTTTCTCATGCCTAGATGGACAGCTTTCCAGCACTCCCTCTTTGCTACTCTCCCAGTGTTAGAAACCACAAAGGAAACGGCCCATTCCTGCCATGAGAGGGTGCATGTCAGCTGCTTTCATCTCTCTCCCCTGTGCAGAACACCACAGCTGCTCTGTGTAAATGTTGACCAGTTAACAACCTTGTGCAGGATCAGATCCTAAGTTAAATCAGCACAACTCAGCTGGCAATGGCCAGACTGACCATCTTATCTGGCATGATGCATTACAACTTATTTCTATACGTTTTTCCAGCTGTCACTTGGGAGTCTCTGTCTTAAAAAAGCCCACACTGGAGGACTTGGGCTGATCTTTGCATTCCCCTGCAATAAGCAGTTGCCTCCATCTCCAAAACTTGGCCTCTCATTATCTTTCTGCTTGCAATGCTTTTGGTCCTGATTTTACTCTCATATCTCTGTTACTGTGCTTTGGACTGAATTGCATCAGATTACAAAGGTTAAGATAGCAAAATCACTGTAACACCTCCAGATATGGTGTGTTTCCTGCCCTGTTACCAAGTTCAGCATTGTTTTCTACACAGCCTGGAGAGGTAAGCTCAAAGGCCATGCACAAAGCAAAACTCATGAGAAAGGGCATTTCTGAATGCCCTGCCAGTCGTCATGCCTGGGAACAGAGAAACTCAACTCGCTGCCAGCATCCACCTATACAGTTTCTACAGTGTAGAAAAATTCGGCATAAGCTTGTCCTTAAAGCCAGCAAGCAGCGAGTTCTGCTGCAACATTAGCTCACAATCCAACAAGCAGTGTGTACCTGTCGTCTCTGACTGCTGCCCTGCTAGTTTTCTTCTGTGTCATCTTTCTTTTCATGTTGTTCTCCTTGAGCAAGCTGGTTCCACTGGGGAAAAGACCTTCCATTAAGTCCATGGTCGTCTTCATTTTGGAATCTGGATCCAAGATATCAGCCAGAGACTTGTCTTTATGAACAATTTCTTTTGCTAGAGCCTCTGACTTAATATCCTCCGGGGTCTTTTTCTTTGTCTTCTCTGTAGGTGCTGCACTGGGTACCTCGGAGTCCAGGCTGCCATTTTCAGGCCCTCCGGTGATGACTGCTGGCTCTCTGTGGTCACCTTCATGTTGAGTTAAGGGCTGTCTATCAGCACTCTGAGGTCCTTCAGAAGAAGGAGGTGATTGGTGTTGCTTATCCCCAGCCAATGGAGAGACAGTCCTCTTTGATGGAGATGGCGAGAGGGCCCAATTATTTTCACCAATGCTGGTGCCCAACCTTGTTATCACCCTCTCAGTTGGGGCTTCGGGAAAGCTTCTGAAGTTACTATGGACAAAAAATGATGTGAGATGAAGATAAACTTAGCACACAGGACCATTGTGAACACATGGTGAAGGCAGAAGACAAGTTTTCCTTCTCTCTCACTTATGTTTATGTCTTATGTCTCATTTTATCAGGGAAAGGCCCACAGTATGAAGCTACCAGCACCAGAAAGCACATTGTCCCCTCAACCTGAACACTGCTGCTTTGTCATTCCAACACAGAAAGAACTAGTGACAGACAAGTCCCTTGGTTTTCTGCTCGTAGGCTGGGACACGGCATCTCACCACCTGAGAGCACCATCCTTAGCAGCCTGTGCTCATTTGTCCTTTTCACATTGGAAAAGTCAATTACTGCCACAGCCCTGGCCAGATTCTTCCCAGATGGAAATCAGAGCAGCTCCTTGTGAGCGAGGGAAGCTGTGCCGAGTTAAACCAGCTGGGCACCTAGCCCAAAGCCCTATCCTTCAGGATAAATTCACCATACAGTGGGACTGTGACAGATTTGTGTTGTCTATTCTTGGCAGATGGTCACTGTTTCATAACAGCATTATTTTGTGCCAGGTCTAAAATGTATTCTGAGAAATTGTGTTTGGAAAAACCATCATAGACTTTCACAGTTCTCTCTCAAAAACCAGTAACTGGAAGGAGTCAGCAGCCATTTTAACTCTTCATGCTGGAGTAAGGACCAACTGCACTGAAATCTATATGGTAACCACAGGGAGAACAAGACTGGGATAAATTCTTGCCCATAACCCCCCTTGCCTTACCAGCTGAGCATCTGTCAGTGCATCTGCTGATGGGTGCAAAACTTTTTGCCATATTGCTTTGTGCCCTGCCCTTGCCACAGCATTTGCCAACGCTCCTGGCAGCCAGCAAAGCCTAGGGGCAGTGAGACTGTCCACTTGGCCCTCTCCCCTTACACCCTGTGCACTGCTCTGCAAGCTTCCCACTGGGCTAGCAGCTGGGGGCGAGTCGGTGTGGCGCGCAGAGCTCGATCACATTTGTCTGGAGCCCTGCATACCTTACTGTATATGGCCCTACAATGCCCGAGACGCTGCCCTACAGCCCTCCCTTACCTCACTTTGGCCTCCTCCGTGAGCCTGGTGGATTTGTCTCCAGCTGCCTCATTCCCCTCAAGTTCCACTGCTGGGGGAGGAGGTGGGAATTCCTCTATGCCATTGGCAGAAGTGCAAGAGCTCAGTTCAGAAAGAGGGCAGGATGGCAGTTGGGGTGAGAAGGGTGGAGCAACAGCCCCAGGCTGGGAAGGCATGACAAACACCTCATCGTCTTCATCATCTTGCAATGATGGTGGGGGTGTGAGCTGCAGGCCCGACTCTGAGATCCGGAGAGGGACTGTTCCCTGAGGAGAAGGTGTCTCTGGGTCAGAAGAAGTGCTGCTCTGTGTCAGCAGGGACTGCCACCTCTGGGAGGACTTTGGCCCAGCTGCTGCAGAAGACACCATAGCCTTTGTGTAGCTGTTGTCTTTGAGCGAATGAGCCCACAGCATTTTGGGTGGGAGGGATCTGTGAAGCAGCCCGGCTTGCTTTCTCCATATCATTTCTTCCCCAGGAGTCTCAGGGGATCTATCCTGGACAGCATCCAAAGACTGTGCCTGAATATTGCCATTGCCTTCAGCGAGAACAGCATCTCGTTTGGCGTGCTGCTGTCTCAGAGCCTGGCCATCACCTGCGCTCTGGAAGTCTGAGGGAGTCTGTGTGTGCGCATTAGCAGAAGACTGGCCAGAAGCAGAAGGAGAAAGGTTAAGAAACAAGGGTTTAGAGCCTTGCTTTTGCTCAGGATAGTGACTCCTTGCCTCTGTTGTGGATGGGACAAATGCAGAAGTCCTGCTATTTGGCTTGGAAAGTTCTGAGAGCTTGTGTTTCTCATTCAGTGTGGCCGACTCGGCGACAACCTCGCTGCTGTGGCGAGGATGGGGATGATAAGTTGGGAACACCATTTTTTCTGAGTGGCTTCTTTCTTTCTTGCTGAAAGACCTAAATACCAAGTGACAGACCGGTAATTATTCAATGAGCAAGAAAAATTATTGTGCACCTCCTAATGAGCAAATCATGCACCCATATCAGAGGCCCGAGTCAGTGCCTGCTGATCTACATGAGGTGCAGTAGTGCTTTGACAGTGGTAGTAAAATCCCGCCTGCTAATGCCAGGGATACAGAGCCAGGTCCTTTCCCACCCACCAGCTCCTGTCATATTCAGCACGTGCTAGATTACACACCATGTGCATCACAGCAAAAACTTGACAGGAAAATATCAAGAAAAACTAAGTGCCTGGCTTCCTTTCCAGCCTTTCTTTGCATTTTATTCGCTACAGATGGGCCTAGTAGGAACTGCTGTAAGATAGACTATTTGACATTACCGACCATCAAACTCCATCCTCAATTCCTGATAATTTTAAGAATTTCAGCTTTATAGGCAAAAAATTCCCACATTATCTGCTCCTTTTGGTAAGGTGCCATTGAAATGATTTGACTGACTCCAAGAACAAAGTGAGGCCAAAAAATGTACTATTTTGACTCCAGAGAAACAGAAAATAAAAAGCCCTTACAACCGTGGAATCCTGCTAGAAAAAAAGAAAAAAAAGAGCTCCAGTCAGACAGGCAGGTGTTACACAAATCAAAGCCAATACACTTCAGCTGTAAACAGATGGGAAGGCTGCAAAGCCAGCAGATTATATTATTCCTTCCAGGTCTTTTAAGATGTTCTCATGTGAGTCTGAGAAACAATGCCTGGCCTTTGATCCTGCTCAGAATACACAGCCAGACCTACTTGCCCGTATGGCTATTTATCTGCAAAACCAAAAGAGCAGTAATTATAGCACTAGCAGATGCAAAAAAGATGGCCTAAAAACATGAAACCATACTATAAAACAATAAAATACAATAAAGCTCTAACGCCAATACATTTCCTGTTCTTGAGACGCATTGCTCAAATAATCCAACACTGCCAGTCTGTGACTTTTGAGACCTGGGCCTCAAATTTGTAGTGGTACAAATTAAGAATAGCTCTGTCAAAGACATGGCTCGTTCCGGCTTTATTCTGGTGTCACTGAGAACAGAATTTGGCAGCCTTTGCCTGGGGGTGGGGACACTTCCCAGACAGACTGCTCTTGGTATTGTCTGTGGTGCCTGGACAGTAGCAATGTGTATTCTTTTCAGATGCTCAGTGTTTGTCAGAAACACCAGATGGTTATTCTCTAATTGAATGATCTCTCCTACTGGGGAAGCAATTGTGGATTCTAAAACTGATGCAGGAAGATGCGATACCCAGCAGCGCTGCTGAAATCGCTATTGTATGACACCTGGGGAGCAGCGCAAGAGCACGGGACATGACTCATAAAGCATGTGTGACCAGACCAAGTGAGGTTTACGTTGGATATTAGGCAAAACTTTTTCACTGAGAGGGTTGTTAGACACTGGCACAGGCTGCTCAGGGAGGTGATGGAGTCCCCGTCCCTGGAGATATTGCAAAGCCGTGTAGGTGAGGTGCTGAGGGACACAGGTTAGTGGTGGGCTTGGCAGTGTCAAGTTAGTGGAAGGACTCGATGAGCTTAAGGATCTTTTCTAACTGAAATGATTCCATGATTCCATGATTCTATGATTGCTGACCAGGGTTTCCCTAACTTCACCACTTGACTGTGTTCCTCCTTGAGCAAGAGAGGTGATAGGAGTGGTTTCATCTCACCTCCAGCACATTGGAACAGCTGTGTTCCAAGGAAACCTAGAAGCATAACTCTTATGCCTGCTGTTGCCTTCCCCGAAGGGGCCTATGTATGGAACATGCTGCAGACAATACAAGGATGGTGATGGTTAGATGCAAGAGGAGAGATGAGAGTGATGAGAAAACCAGCTACTTTCTGCTGAGAATCACAGGACAAAGACTGCACCACTTAAGGGAGAGACTAAAGATGCACCAATAATCCCATATGAACCAGTCCGTGAAATACACTGGGGAAGGGGGACATTCAACAGCAGCCTAATAGTATAACTTGTTCTGTGAAACCCTGGCACACGGGTACAGTCCTGGTCTACCCGTCCCTTTCGGTCTGCAGAGGATTCTGATCTCGTTCTCACTGGGAATTAGATGTAAAACTTCCACTGGTTTCAGCAGTGCACAATCTGAGCCCTTGGGCTTCCAAAACTGATGACCATTCTCTTTCAGGTCATTTCAGGTGCAGAAACATAAGAAAAACCACTCAGCAGCTGAGGCTCCTAGGGAGTGATTTACAGCCTGTTTAGTGGGAACCTGTACTGTCAGAGCCAAGGGTTTTCTCCTGTCTTCTCTCATCCTTTCATTCTATCTTTTGGGAAATCCAATTTTGATCAAGAAGGGAATGAAACCTCTTATCTCTTAGAAGAAATGTCCTTGCAGAGCACACAGGATACCTACACTGCAGAAACACCATGAAACTGTTAATATCAATAATCTTTGTGCAGAGAAGCGTGCGAATAGGAAACCTACATTTCGTGCCCCAATAAACTTGTTTTCAGTCTGGATGTTCAGTTCCTTAAGTGGAAAATAGGTTGGGGGAAAAAAACAAGGATGCCACAAGCAGTTATTTAGAAGAATGATGAAATGCCATCCCTAGAAAAAACAGGGAGGCAGGATGAACTCAAACAGTTATATTGTTCTCCCAGGAAAAAAAGGGAAAAAGTTATTCCAAAGTGAAGCAAACGAGTGTGTTTTAAACAGTCATAAATGGATGTGCCTGAAGGCAGAACAAGTCTCTCTAAAACAATATTATGTTTTCCTAGGGGCAAAAATGGCCAACTGGTAAGCAGTAAGATCCAGCTAGACTAGGAGCCTTCCTCTACTTGTAGCTGTTGCTTCCTGACCCAGAGCTGCACGGCAAAACCTTTGGAGACAGTGGCGACTCCCGCTGTGACAACAGAGTGGGCTGACATTTACTGCAAGTTTGTGAGAAACAGAGCTCCATTGTGAATAATTCTTTTCCTCCCTCTTGATGGTTTTTACTGTAATATGAGTTAGCTGTTTGGGAACTCAGAGCTTAGGGCAAACATCTATTTATTACTGAAATGTAAATACAGCAAGATCAACTTCAGTTCTAGTTAACTTCAAAACAATCCACTGCTAAGCGGATAGTTACGTAAGTCCTAATATGATGAGTTTCATGATTACACTTTTCTGTTTTTGAAAACGTTTCTCTCTCCTCTGTTGCTGAGCAAAATATCCTGCCTGCTCAGAGGAAAGCAGCCTAAACACAAGCTCCCAGTTCAGCAAGGTAAATGAAATCTCCTGGGTTTTGGTCCACATAAATGTTCACTTGCTTTTGGGGAGACAGAATCCTAATCTGGAGAAAAACAAACAGTGGAAAACATCAAGGTATTTTTCTTTTGGAATCCTTCAGTTATGATGTGAGTTCTAACAGCAGATCAAACACACTTTGGAAGTTACAGACCTGGAAATTTGCTGCAGATACATGCTCCAATATGACATGAGGAGGACTTGATAGTGAATTCACGTCTGTAGTGAAAAAAAACTTCACAGCAACTTACTCCTAATTCTGCTGGGCACAGCCCAACCAGAACTGTGTCCCTGGAGATGTTTTCTCTAGTTTGGTATCATCTCTCCATTTACATAAACAGATGACACCTGCTGCTGGCAGCAGGATGGCAAGAGCTGATCCTGCAGTGACAAGGGAGACATGACCATATACCTACCTGGCTCCTGTGCTGACCGTATAGAAAGCATCTCTCATCACGGGGCCAAATTCAGTGCTTTCCCTTCTCAGCAGGTCCTGGAGTGCAAAGACAGCAGTGAACAGAAAGCACAACAAAATAAAAAAAACCAAAACACTGGTGTTTCCTATCAAGGAAAGAGCACAGCCTGTGCCATATACAGATGAGTGGAAAACTCAAGCGTGGCGTACCACTCTCCAGCGTTGTATCTCCTGCTTACAGGACCTGTCTGCCTTTTCCTGGATGGATTGTGGGCCAGACTGAAGGCAGACTTATTTAGACAAACAGCTTTTCAAAACCTCTCAGCAAGTCCCAGCCTCTTCTAAAAATGTCTTCAACGGTATCAGTGGACCCTGAGCATTCACCTCTGGTTTACATACAGGCAAGAAGCTGAGACATCACAAAGCAGCTTGAACCAAGGAAGTGAAACAGTGAACAACCTGTGCCTGAGCCCAGTGCCTGAACAGAACCAAAATGCTGCACAGAGATGCTGAATGTCACAAAGGTTGGAAACTCCAGCACAGGTAGAGGTGCTGAAAAATATCATAAAGTCTGGCACCTAGTTCTTCTGAAAACCAAAGTGAAGGAAGTACTTCATCTTTAGGCATTTATGTCATCTAAAACCAGATCAATTTTGCAGCTGAAATACCTTTGTGAATGCAACTCTCTGTGCCCCAGAGCTCCAACAATAGGCCACCAGGCTATTATGAGACCTGAAAGCAAATGCTAAGCCTGCTTTTGAAGAGGTGGGTATTTGCTCCTGAATGATCTTTCCAGCAGGGAGCACTTCAGTGCCCCCTTCCCCACACCCTGAGCAATTTGGTTTTTTTGGTCAGTGTTGTTACAGAGGGAGGGTAAGTGTAGATCTTGATTTAGGGATCTGGGAGCTGGGAGATATGCAGGCTGAGACAGCCTAAAAAAGCAGAGGGGAAGGAAGGCTGAGAATGTGTTCTGAAGACTGAGAGCTAATAATTCCACATGGCTATCAATTTCTTTATATCTTTAAACAAATTCCTACAGTGACACTGCAATGTGATTTATATGCAGCCTGAAAGGAACATTAGACACACTACAGAAGGTCCTGAAAAACAGACTGTGAGGCACAGAAGCCTGCTGCTAAACTGGAAATCAACATTTCCCACAAAACAATCTGAAAAGGCTGAGAAAAGTAGAAAAAAATACATCACCCTGTTGCTTTGGCTTTGACCCCATTTTTATAGCTGTCTTTCTTTGTGTTGGAGACAGGTCAGAAACAAACCTTATTAAGAGAGCACTTAAACATATACTTCCCTTTCAAACAGACACTTATGGATTGGTGTATACATTGGAAGTCAAACACGCTTTCTTGAATTAGGATTTAAGAACATGATTTTCAAAAGTGCCTTGCTGCCTGTGAGACTGAATCCTCATTCCAGAAGTGGATACTGCTAAATCACTCTAGGAAACACCAGTAAGGACTTCCTCCTCTTCTAAACTTGAACTAAGACCCTGTGAGCAGGTCTGTAGTGCTGTTCATCATCTTCCCTGAGGCAGACTCCACAGGCAGAAACTCTGTCTTGGCTGCTGAATGTATGCAAGATTGAAAATGAGCCAACAAGGGGAAAATAAAGATCTCAAGAACTACCTTGTATGTCCCTTTCCCGAGAGAGCAGGCTGTGTAAAAATGATCTAGGGCTACTTGTCCAGCCTGTCACTGACAAGTACATTTTAGTGATCTGTCTTTTTCTGGATGCCTGATTTTGTTGCCACTCTGACTGTTCTGGGAAGCAGAGAGAGAGTAGCAGCTTGGCCTTCACCCTAACTCTCTAGGGACTGCCCTTTTACTGAACACAAGGCTATGCCTAGCAAGTGTGACAAAATTGCATGGATGAGCCTGATACTTGGCTGGTGTGGAAAAATACTGATGATGGGATGAGACAGCAATGGCTATGGAAATGCATTCTGGTCAGTTGATATTCACGAGCTGTTTTTTAAATTCTATTAAAAAATGTGGCATGGGATCTGAGTCTGTCGGGGCAGGACATTCAGAATGAAGTACACAATGAGTATGGGAGGATAGCTCCTTTCCCTGCACCCCAGTTCAGCCTGTTCTGAGATGCTACCCAGAGTCTCCTCTTGGAGAGGTGCTTGGTTGCACCTAGATCATCTGTTCTGGGCCAGTAGAAAGTACAAGAGTAGAATATGTCCTTGAAGTGAGGAGCCTGGCCTCACATTTTGGTTGTCCCCTCCCTCTCCCTGTGAGGAAAGGAGCCTGGCCTAGAAACCAGGGTAGGGCAGCAGACCCACCACTGCTGTAAATCCCTGCGGCTCGACCAGTTGCAGTTACCTAAATAGGTCTGAACAGACTTCAGCCAGCTGAAGAGCTGGCCTGGGCAGTTGTTCTTTAAGAAGTCAGCCCGCTTCTACTATTTACCATCATCAGAGTCAGTTGAATTCCCCGTTTGTGACATCAGTGCAATGTTCCCAGCCGCCAAGCAGGGGACATGGAAAGAGCAGACAGGGTCTTCACTAAGTTTTCTCTGCAATATTTCCCTCCAGGGCTGGAGGCAAAACATAATGGTTACTTGGCAGTGTCTCTGCCAAGCCTTTCCCAGCACTGTTGGGCACTGTGGGAGCCAGAGCAATTTCAAGCAGCCTTTAATCTTCTCTACTTTGAAGCATGCAAGTGGACTAAAGCAGCATAGCAGCAACAGCCTATCCCACCTTCATGGTGCTCAGGTCTTCTCCAGTGATGCTGAGAGGTAAGAACAGGACACAGATGAGGTGCCCAGAGCAGCAAGAACGCACGCACACTACCAGCATACGCACCAAAATCCCGGCATCTCTGCAATCCCTCAGATAGACCCAGCTGTCAAAAAGCTGAACAGAAGCAGTACCAACAAGCATTTAAGCAGCATCCTGGCAATGTAAATGCAATAAACTGTCTCTATCTCAATTTGCCTTTAACCTCTCTCTACCTGATGGAATAACTGTCATGAATGAACATCAGCTCCTCCTCCCACCCCCTCCCCTCGCTCCCTGGCCTCCGTGTGTCACCCGCTTCCCACATACCTGGTGTTTCTTATCCACTGTGGGAGAGGATCTGGAACGTACGTGCACGGGGACTGTCTGATTGTCGTACCTATCAAGCAAGTCTTCCACAGACACCGATTTCCCAGATTTCCTGGTGCTGGAGGGTATTTCAAAGACCTGCTCCTGTCTCCTGTAGTGAGGCTGGCCCTGCACAGCCAGAGGGTCTGTCTGCGTGCCTTTCATGAGTTCCATTTTGGCTCTGTAATCCCAGCACCTCTCTGGTTTTGATCGGCTTGTGACTCCGCTGTCCCGATGCCCTGTCTTCTTCTCATCTCCGCTCATATCGCAGCAGCCCATCAGCCCAGGAGGAAGAGTAGAAGATATCCTCCTTGTCCTGGATATCTGCTCTATGGACTCTTTCCGGCGGTAAAGGTTCTGTTCCTGGAGGGAGTTCACGCTGGAGGCGGAGGAAAGGCTCTGGCTGTCCGGGCCAGCTGCCTGTAGGTAGGAGCTGTGGGAGCGCTCCCTCAGCAGCCCCACATCTTGTGAGGACGGCCGTCTGCCTGTCTTGCGCTCGATGTAGTCGGCGAGGGCATTCTGCTGGAGCTGCTTGAGCTCTGGTTTGGAGAGGCTGGCTGCAGAACAAGCTTTGCCGTCCCTTTCGAAGAGCTTACGCCGGTCAGCCACCGTATTCTCTGGGAAGGCAAAATGGATGCTTTTCTTCTGCAAGGAGAAAGGCGATGACTCCTCATCAGAGATGCCCACCTCATTCATCTTCTCTGGCTCTGAGTAAGACTGCTTCTTCTGCTCCGCTGTCAGCCGCCTTCGGCCCCCGATGCGCATGATGTGCTGTGTCTTGGCATAGTCCAGAGCAGAGAGGCTGTCTTCTGTTGGTGTGATACTGTGCCGTTCCTTAGGGGTGTGGGGAGACACCGCCGTGCTCCTCAGACCCACGTGGACTGAGGCAGGCCTCTGGGTCACTCTCTTGGGCGTGCTCCCAAATGGGGGGCTGATACGACGGAAGGAAGTGGCCCTCAGCACCCTGGACTGAGCATCTTTGATGCTGTTCCTGTAGGCCCTGTTAAACGGTGTGTCCAGCTGTGACCCATGGGCATCCTGGATGTTGTCCTTCCAGAGGATCTCCTTCTCAGGCTCACCTTCCAGCTGGAACGTACTTTTACTCCTCAGGAGCTGAGGTGCCCTTATTTGCACCTCACTTTCAGGACGCAGGCTGTAGTACTCACTGTGCCTCACCTGCTTTGCCGCAGCTGCCATCCGCAGCTCCACAGGGTGCCAGTCAGCCTCTTCCAGCTTCCTGGTCCTGACGGAGGGGCTGGAGGCCCTGCCTGGCTCCCGGGGCAGCTGGCCGGGCTCATGGAGCTCACCCCCTGTGTCCTCCAGGCTGTGTAGAGTGCAACTTGTGCTAGAGGGCTGGCTCGTCCTGCTTGGCCCATAGTGCTGCCCAAAGCTGGGAATGCCAGCACTCTGGGACCAATGTGTGCCTTTCTCTCGCTGCTCAAACTTGCTGACCTTCTCCAACACCGAGCAGTTGGGCTTGCCAGCCTCTGGTTTGCCGTAGGGGAAGATCTGGATGCTACTAGAGCTGAGCCGGCTCCTCCCAAAATCAGAGCTCTTCGGGTGTGGAGGAGAAGGGGGTGCTTTGCACTCTGGCTCGGCAGCACAGAATGGAGTCACGTTCATGCCTTCCTCCTCCTGCTTCACAAAGGCCTGTGGGTCTACATCACTCCACTGTTTGTGCCCCTGTCCCCTGGGATCCTTCTCCTCCTTACTGCTGCTGTTCAAGAAGGATGGTTTGGTGTTTGAATGACCCTCACCTAACAGCATCTCTTTTAGCTCGAAGCTGCTTTGCCTCCTGGAGCTCTCCGGGATGTTTTGTAAGGAGGAGAAGCCATAATGCTTGCCTTTGCTGTGACCCCACTGGTGCTGAGCAGCAGAATCCCTCTCATTTATCTGTGCGTTGTCGTTTGTGTCCTCTAGGGATTCGGCTGTCCAGTCTTCCTTGGGCTGGTAATGGGGTTTCTTCTCACTAGCATCCCTCAGCTGGGGCTGTGGAGGTTGAAAACTCTGTTTGGAGACCGGTGCAGTACTTGTGGTCTCTCGATCGCTGTGTGCTACCTTGTAAGGGGGTAGCAACTCCTCCTTCCTCGGCATGGGCAGGCAGATTTCTGGGCCTGCTGTGCTAGGAGGCTTTTGATGAAGTTTTGTTGCAGCATTGTGCTTTCTCTCAGCTGCTGGGGGCTGGTAGAAGACAGCTGATCTGTTTGTAGTGCTT
Organism: Urocolius indicus; assembly: GCA_013401255.1. Classification (NCBI taxonomy): domain Eukaryota; kingdom Metazoa; phylum Chordata; class Aves; order Coliiformes; family Coliidae; genus Urocolius; species Urocolius indicus. Next base: position 449,520 of record WBNH01004850.1, read on the forward strand.
TGGTTTTCATTCTCATCAAAGCCCAGGGTGCTGCTGGCTATGGCCTTATCGTGAGAGACTGGAAGCGGTGGAGAGTACCCGCTTTCTTTGGCCAGAGCTGGGTAAAGTGTCCCGTTGCTGCTTGCAGAAGGCTGGGGCACCTGGGCATAGTGCGGCTCTGGGGAAGGTACTGGGTAGACTCCAGTAGGCAGCAGAGGCTGCCCCGGCTGGGCTGGCTGGGAATAGCCCTGTTTTGGCTTCACAGTGGGACTGCTTTCTGGGCTCTTCTCCACCACGGTATGCAGATGCCCTTCTCCAAAGGAGGTTTTTGGCAGTGGCCCCTGGGATAAGCTGCTGAGAAGTGGAGGCCAGGCCCCCTTCAGCTGGGTTCGACCAGGCTTGTTCAAGTCAAGGCCACCACATAAGCTGGGCCTCTCGTGATGCCTGATGGCTGCGTAGCTGTCACTGCGAGCAGGAGGCAAGGGAGGTCCCCTGGGAGACTGGCTCTTGCTGTCCAAGGATCCCTGGCCAGGCTGTGCCCAGGAGGAGGCTGTGTTGTGCCAGCTGAGGACACGGAGCCTGCCATGGCTGCGACTGTCCAGAGAGGCCCGTGACTCGCAGCTCGGGAGCAAGGCGGAGGACTTCACCTCATACTCCTTGGAGATCCCTCGCTGGGCATCATAGACTGTCTTGACGTACCTGATGTCAGCTTGCCTCATGCCCTCCTGCAGGCCGCCTCGCGACTGCGTGCTCTCCGTGGAGCAGGAGGGCTCCATGCCAAAGGGAGGAGCAGGGTACTCAGGGATGCTAGAGTTGGTGGAGAAGGAGCTGTAGGCAGAGTCTCTCTTGCTGTGGAGGTGGGACAGCTGGTCGATGCTGTTGGTCGATTTGTCCGGGGACATGTGACAAGGGTGGTAGCCAGGGGAAGAGTGGTCCAAGCTCTCCATGCTGCCCCAGGAGCTGTACTGATCAGGACTTCTTCTCAGATAGCCATGCTCATAGCCAGAGAGATCGCTGGTTGAAGAGCTGGGGAAGAGAGAGAAGAGTAAAAACTCACTGTCAGCAGAGGAGAGGCACAACAACTTATAAGTGAGCTCAGAAGCAAGATGTTTAGTTTTGAGAAGTGCAGATGAAAACCCATATTTGGGCCTTACTCTGTCCCCTGTTTGCAGTCATCCCAGTTCATAAAGAGAAGCTGTTTGACATTGCAACACGTGGCTCTTCTTTACCACAGAAGGGTGGGAGGGAAATACAGACAGAAGGGCAGTGGATCTCTGGAGCCAGGGAGGATCAATCCCACCCATCAAACCTTTCCAAAGCACTTGGAAAGCTGAATGAGTGCCGACGCCACCGAGGAGGAGGAGAGGAGCACAAGAGGCAGCCTGGGGGGAATCTAATCTCTTTCTTTTTTCCCCATTTTATTTCTTTTTATGGAGATGAAGGCTATGCCCTGGCAGGCTTCCTGGAAATTCATCTGTCCCAAGGATAGTTTGTTTGTTGCAAGAAAACTAAACTGACAAGACAGAGAAGAGATGCATGTGTCTGTGTGTGGAGGCAAGAGAGGGGGCAACAACAGCAACAGTTTGAGAATGCCCCAGGAGATCTTCAGAGTCGCCTCATCATGCAGCTCCGCAGGCACAGGTACACCTTGGCACCTGCTCTGACACACACGTGTATGGAAAGAGGAGTCGTGACCGACAGCAATGTGTTCAAAAAGAAGAATATTCAGAGACCTGTCCATCAGTGGAAAGGGATCTTCTTTCTTTTTACAGCTCACAAGGGGACAGCACAAATTTATGCAGAGTTTCCCCTGGCTAATATCTCTTCTCAGATTCAAGCAAATACACTGAGGACTGGAGACTGTAGCCTGAGGAGTTCACTTTTCTTCCCTCTGCTCCCAGCTCCACTCCCTTAGATATTGCTTGGTGTAGTTCCCTGTGCAACTACATGTGCTGTCCTGGAAGAGCCACAGGAAAGCATCAGGAAACAACAGACTGCTGTCCCACATGACGAGTGGCAGGGCAAAGCTCAGGGCTGGAAGTTGAAAGGAGAGTAGCCTGGGGTTTGCAAGGGTGCACACTGAAGCCTCAGCTGGCACAGGGAAAGGCAAGTTCCATTCCTGTGTTGCTTTGCTCCACTGAGATAACAGCACCAAATCTGCTTCTTGCATCAGCGGAGCTGGGGATGCAGAGCAGCCCTGGCAACCAAGGCAGTTGGAGGTGTGGTAGGTACCCTATGCCCAACAAGAAGATTCTGCTCAAGAGCCTAAAGCTTGCTCCAGATCACACCCCAGGTGCAGTCACTCCCACTCTGCTGCATTCACACCAACAGGCTCAAAGGACAGACAGGGAGGGAAAAGGCTGTGAAAGATAAGGCAAAACAAGAGGAAGCCTGATTGCAAGGGGAAAAAGCAGCAGCTGTGCAGAGAGATGCAGGGAGACACAGAGACAGGCAGAAAGATATAGGACAAATGTCAGGATAAAGCTGATGTACTCATCTAAACGCATCACTATATTTTAGTTTGAAATACCTATCTCCCTGGCAATGCCCTGCGCAGCCCTGGCCAGCTGGCCACTAGATGTTCCCCGTGCTCCTCTTCAAACACCCGGGAGACAGAGCCCTGCTGCTGAAGTAGCTGGAAGGCAAAACCCCTCGGAGGGAAATAAGCATGCTACAGCCTGATCTGTGCTGAAGGCCAAAGATCAACATACATTTTTTCTGCAATCGGCTCCTCACTTTTTTTTTAATGCTCTGTTTTCTTTTTCCTCTCCTCTGCTAAGGCTCAATTTCACCTCTAGAAGAAATGACATTTAAATCCCAGTATCTATGCAGAGTTCCCCACTTCTGAAATTCTCTTTCCAGAGAAAATTCTCTCAGGGCAGTATTTAAACTTGTCCTCCCCTTGAAGCTGCCCCAGTCCAAGCACCCCATGGGGCTGCTCATGAAGAGCTGAGGGGCATGTTTGTCCCAAGCAGCTCTCCCCCCAGAACTGACACACCCCAGGACCTCACAGCCCACAGTTGAAACCAGAGGCACCTCATAACAACTTCTTTTTGTGCACTAAGGTGAATAGTTTAGTCTTTTTTGGACTGAAAACCACTGCACTAACTTCTTAGCAAACTGACAGCTATGATAAAACTGCGGAAAGCAATTGCCAAACCCAGGAAAACCCTCACTGACCTTCTCACCCTGGAAGCAGTGTTGGAGTTGTACTACTGTCAGCTGTTCCAGAGAGTGGCTCAGTTATCCTGGCAGGCCCCTACCTACATCCTTTTTTTCTAGGCTAATTTTGACTTTGGGTTTCGTCTCCTTTGCTGAGGAAACAACCATGTCACATTTCTACATGGGGCCAGTCTGCAGGATGCAGAGTAGGACTGCAGCTCCTGCATCCAAAGCCACAGAAAGCTGCATTCATATCCTGACACTGAACTCCCATCTTGGTGCAAAGGGAGATTGTTAAAGCAATTCATTTCCAAGCTGTTAATCACCTCACAGAGCACTTAAAGGGGGAAAACATGGTGACTTTGTCTGGGTAACCAAAGAGGAACTGAAGCCTTTCTAACTCAAACCCTGACTCTGGCTGTTTGTGAACCTCTCCAGCTGTACAGAGGTGACTATTAATGTTTTTCCACCACATCTTTTGTCCCCTCCCTTCACTCCTGGCTCTAGATTTAGGCCCTGATCTTGTAGTCAGTACCATCAAGACACATTCTTGTGCATGAGGCAGAGCTTCCCTGAAGCCAGCATGACACTAGAAGCAAGGAAGGACACAGGCCTGGGGAATTAGTTTAGAGACATGTCACCTTGGGAGTCTGATTTCTACACTTGTGGGAAATATGTGAAAACAAGGTAAACGATAGCAAATTAAAACTGCCCACTGCTTTACATGTCTGCCTGCACAGCACAGGACCACAACTGTGTAGCACTTACCTGGAGTGGTAGGACTGATGCCAAGGGGTGCCAAGCGTACCCTGAGATATTTGCATCATGCTGGGATCGGGCTGGTTCTCCACAAGTTTGGTTGAATGCCAGGAGTGAGGTCGGCCCGGAGTTTCACTCCACCTAGGTAAAAGCAGAAGGGTTTTGCATGTCAGTAACAGGCAAGTTCTCCCAAGGAAGATGAACGAGAAGTAACACCAATAGCCACACTGAAAATTCCTTCTGCTCACTTCTGTTGCATGAACTTTCCTTCATCCCAGCCCTTGGGCTCTTCCTATATCCTCTCTCTGCTTTTCAAGGAGGATCTCTCCCCTTCCTCTAGTGCTCAACTCTGCAACTTCTAACTTCCTGTGAGAAGGAGGAGCAGCACTGGACCTGTGTACCACTGAGTCTCAAATGTGACAGTCTGTAGGACAACCTTGACTACCTATAACACATTAAAAACAAGAGGAGGATGTGACACATCTTTAAAGTCTTTGCTGCACTGAAAGTTTCATGGAACAGCACGTCCTGAATAAGGCAGCAAATAGATTAAAATGCTCACTGCAGATGTAAACCAGACACTGAAAGAGGACTCTCCCAGTGCTGCCTGAAGTTGTGAAAAGAAACAATGCAGGAAAATGCACAACATTTAAAAAATTACTGTTAGGGTCAAATCCTTCATGAGCACAAGGTAACACTGGAACTGACATTCTATGACATGGAAAAGCATTGGCAGACAGTGGGAGGCAGAACCATTTCACCAGTAGTTGTTCCAAAGAGATTTCCGAAGCACAGGTCATCCTCTCATTGCCAACTAAAAAAACATTTGTTGTGACAGGATTGTCTTAGGGAAGCTGAACTGAAGGTTTACAGAGGCTGAGCTGAACTGAGCATCCTTTTACCCTTACACGTGTAGGTGTGTTCAAAACAGGGCCCTTTTGTTGAGCTCCTTTCCCACAGAAACAAGGAAGCTGAATGCTGCAGAGTGGGAAGTTGACAAAACTTCTTACTAAGAATAACCTGCATTCTTGCCTTTGCCATTGCAGAGATTTAAAGACACTCTTTGTATTTTTGAGTTTTATGAGCCACCTGCGTTATTTGTCTTTTCTTTTTTTTGTGTGTTTTTTTTGCTTGGGAAAGTACACTGAATGATCACAAGCAAAGCACATTATCCCCTCATTTGATCAGTAAAATGCTGCAAGGGAGATATGTAGCCAACCTTCCGAGCCACAGGTATTTTAAATCCTTTTGTTTGTAATAATACAACACGTGCACAGCGAAACTGTGAATTTCAGTCAGAAGATGTGCCATACCACCTCAGTGTGGGATAACCTTGCATTGTTTCCACACCTACCTGATCCTAGAAATGTGGATTAAGAGTAACTGAATCTTAGTTGAGCTTAAGTCATGAGAGGAAGCACCATGGTACACATGATCTGTGGCTCATGTTGCAGACTCACGCAGGCCATCTCTCAGGAGGCAGTAGACAGAGCATGTCACTGTACACACTCACAAGCACTGAAAGGCAGAGAACAGGGAGCCTGATACAGTCTCCACTGAATCAACCGAAAGACTCTCCTTAAGACAGAGCTCTGAGGTTGTAAAAAAAAGGCACAGTCAATGTTGCCAAGTGCCCGTGTGTGGGCGCTCGGGACACACCAAGACGTTCCTAGCTTCAGCCTTCTGGAACACCTGAAAATAGTACCTTGCTTCACTCTACTTCCTTAAGATTAGGTTATAATTATTACTGCCTGTTATTTACTGGAACTGGAGTTGTTGACTGGAACTGGAGTGCAATAGGACAGTGAGCACCACAGTACCTAAAGCAGAACAGCTATCTCCTGTTACAGATGGAGGAGGAGCTGAACATGATTACATCTGACAATTTTGCAACAGCTTTTGGTTACACTCGCCTTACTGCAGAGCCCAGCTTTCAGGAAACAATAAAAACTAGTGCAAGATTAAACACTGTCTGGCAAGTGGAGCAGAGCTGTTTTTGTAAGCCTACAACCTCACATTCTGGTTCATCCCAGACAAACTGAGTGATAAAACTTGCAAATGCAGCAGCTAATTCGTGACTTCAGTGAAGACAAATAAATCATTAGGTCTTTAACTGGTATAAACTTGGTGTAGCACAGTTGTCTTCCACAAAAACAGGAGCAACAGCTAATGCTTTATTCTAGAAGATTGTTGGATTCCAAAATGCAGAACTGTAACAATAATAAAAACAATGAAACCAAAATTACCTCATCCCCTTATTCTTTATACTAGTTCCTCACAGGCTGCACTTGTATCATACTTGCAAAAGCAACTGCACAATCTTATTACTAAAAAGTTCTCCACTTCAGATAATGGACAAAGCAATCCCTCTGCTGCAAATGCCAAGGCTGGAAAAGAGACTTCTCGTTCCTCATGGACACCTCCAGCGATCAGATAACCTGGGCATCCAGGTCAGGTTGGCATTGTGATAAATGTTTTGAAGTGAAGATACCCAGGGAAGTCAGTGGATGTTGATGTAATGCTGGCCTCTAAACAAGCTCCACAGCAGCTGGAACACTGATTACACACCAGAGACTGCCAAATACATACTGTAAACTGGGCAACCAAAGCAAAATCTCGTCCAGCTGCTCTTATCTGAGTGCTTCTTGTTGCTGTACTAGTCACAGCATTTTCAGACAGAAACGTGACAGGCACATTAGTAGTCTCTTCTAACGCAGTCTGGCAAAGGCTTGATGCAGTCTGGGCTGCAAGGACCACACTGACATTTCTGAGGCCCTTTACCATTAACAGCTCTGTACCTCACACTTACTAGGAAGAGCTGAGCACGTTCTCTGCAATCTCTGTAGATTGGTTTTATGTTTTGCATGCAAAACACTAAGGGAACTTTATAAAGATACCTTGGCATTAACTCTTTGAATGAATTAGCATCTAAGGAACAGCCATCTGACGCTTTCTTCACAGAGTTAACTGAAACGCTGATTTATCTTTTTCCCAAGGTTGCAAATTGTTCCTCACCAATGCCCAGAGCACATGCACCACCTGAGAGCTCTGCAATTCAAATGCACTCCAGGCCAGTGTCCTCCAAGAGTGAACAGGTATTTCTGCTTAAAAAAGGCCCATCCTTAATCAAAGTGAAACACCCAGTTTCTTCAAGTTGCCTTTTTCATTGTTTCTACATCTGCCTAGAAAAGTTTGCCTTTTCCCAAACCTCCAAGTGGAGCAGTTTGAGAGGGAAGGGCATGGTGGACAGAAAGATGTTCAAACAATCTCTGCAGATTGCTCTGCTCCAGGTTTCTGACAACAGCCTCCAGGGAGGCTGAGGAACACAATACAGCAATACCAATCCCTGCTGCCACGACAAGAACTGCAGGTGGATGACTGTCCTTACACCCAATTTACAGGACTGGTTTCTGCATTGGGATGAGAAGCAGGAAGTAAGCAGTTCCCTCCCCTCCCATACTTCATCCTCTTCTTTCCTGAGGATCCTGGGGCACATCATGGGATATACTTGCTGCACAGATTAGACATAGTGTGAGAGTATCAAAGCAAGGTGCTGAAGCTACAAGAGAAGGATTTCACAAGGAAAGCACCTGCTCTTAAGAAACACAGACTGAATTTTATCCTTGTAGATAATAACAGGATGTAAGTCAGCCTTTGAAAAAGATAATGAGTTAAATTCAGGGAGGTGATACTGTGTCTGTCCAATTATCAACCCAGAGTCATCAATGCTCCAATAAACTGATCTATTTGTAGTGCAACACGCCCACAGAACTTGTAGGTAGTTAAGTTTTCATCAGTCTCACATCTGTCAAAGATCATATCATCAAGCTGAATGGCTTCTTCTACCACTGACCTTGTGCTCTTTTCTTCTCTCTCCCAGTAAGCTTCAAAATACCCCTCAGCAGAGAGGAGAATACTGATGACAAAGGCAGCCAAACTTTTCAAGAAAAGCACTTCTCCCCAAAAAGCAGAATCTACCTGCAGATCCAGGATAGTTTTGGCTAGCTGTTGGTGTTGAAATGCCAAAGAAAGATGAAGAGACAGAGAAGAGACCTAAGGCAAGAGAGTCAGTGCAATCACAGACAACCACAACCCCTGTGGATGTGGATGTGCTTTCCTCCAGCAGTTCTGTGGCCCAGGTGGCTGTGTGGGAGGTTGCCAGAGCTGGAAAGGATAGCCATGGTCTGGCCCGCTCATCTGGGGAGGTGGGAGGTGACAGGGGCCCCACAGCAGAGAATCTCCTCCTCTAGAGGAGAAGAAAGACATGGACACAGATAGCAAAGCTTGTGCCTCTTGGCAGAGGATAGTGTGTCCTGAACCATACCCTGCTGCATGGTGCAGTAGGCTCTTTCTATATGGGGAGATTCTGATCATTGCAATTCACTGGTACCCTCCCAGAGCGACTGTGTACCTGCATCAATGGAAAGTATAAACAACCATCTGAACTTTCACTGGTGCAGAGCTGTCTCCAAGATAGCCACATCTAAAAGGAGTATTAGTGTGACAAGGATACCTTCTACAGGCATCCTCATGTATCACTTCAGTCCTTGTGCCTAGCTATTAAGCAGGAGATGAAGGAAAAATCTAAAGCACTCAGAAGCCTATTAGTACTTCAACAGAGCGAGGCCACAATCTACTCAAAGCAATGTCACTCTTAATTAAGGTTCGGTCATGGTTCTAAAAATAAGCATAAGAGATGAGGCCAATTAGAAAGGAGTCAGACCATACTGGAGGCAGATCGATGTGTCTTTTAGTGAATCTGTCTTTTTAGGCTCACAGAGCCCTTCTTGTAAATTCTGAGGCAGATGTGGCGTGAGCTCTGTACCTTCACAATTTTGACCAAAAAGAAAGAGGACTTGTTGGAAAGATTTGAAGAATATGAAATGATAATTCACGTCATGGATCTTGGGCAAGAATGTCTCCTCACCTATAAAGGAAAGGGAGAATCACATCCCTTGCCCCTCTTTATGCTCAGATTAAAACTTTCTCTAAGTAAAACATACATTGAAAAAATCCCTCACTTCAAGAACACTCAGGTAAAGTGTATTAATACCAGGATACAATCTTCTTTTCCACAATATATTAATCTCTGCAACTTCTAGAGAACAACCCTGGTGTCCTCCTGGCCCAGGGACTCTCACAGTTTATAGCAGTCTCCATCTTAAACAAAAAAAAAAAAAGAAGAAAAAGCCTTGAAAAATTCCCCAGCTGAGTTCAGGGCTCTACCCCAGACCAGCCCACCTTCATTTCTCTCTCCAGCCCCTTTCCCAGTGACATAGGCAGAGGTTGTGCCTGTGTGTTGTTTGCAGTTGACGCATCAGACGTTATTTGTTTTTTCCCTTTGACAAGCATCACTGGAGATGTCTGGGTTGCATCAGACCAGGTCCTGAGTGCCACGTCAGAACTGGGAGACAGGTACTCAGCTCCCTGAAGCCTCTCTGGGGTGAGAAAGCAGAGATTCAAAGGTTTCTGCTCAGATTCCTTACCATTACCATGAAAAAAACAACTCCAAACCACACCACTGGAAAGAAAAGCCACGTGTGAAAGCAGAGGTGACAGCCACCTATGTACATATGTACATACCACCTATGTACATGGATGTACATACAGATTTTTTTCTACCGTGATCCTCAATTCCACATGCAGGAAACAGCCTGTCTGTCTTCCTCCTCTTCTTTCCCTGACATCAAAAGCAGGCAAATAAAAACAGTGCAGAAAGATTATTTTGTGGATGGGAATGACTGAGAGCACAGCCAACCATGCTGCCTCCGTTAAGAAGTAAGTTGTGAGTGGCTGAGGATACATGAAAGTGTCAAGTACTGCAGTAAAATTTGACAGTTTGCAGGAGATCAAAGGTGGCTTTTCTTGAAAGAAATGCTCTCCACCCAGGCTGCAGAAGGAAGTGCTGGGATTGCTCAGAGGTGATGGCAGCTTTGAGCAATGGTCACTCCTTAGTTGAATTTAGGAACAGTCAAACATTGTAATTAATGACTATTGGTGTTGCATGCCACATCTCTGTGTTATCACATTTCTTTGGTAACCCCCAGGCTGTCTTATCTAAGAAAAGAGCATTTATCCATTTTCCAGAAAAGGCAATAAAGGCCTGGAGAGGTGAAGTGACTCACATCAAATCACCCATTAGGCCTACCGCAGCGCACAGTGCTAACAACTGTGCCATGCACTGCTGCTTCATCTTCCCTTCATCCAAGCACATGTCTGACGGGCAATATTTAGATTGAGCATTTTGCCCTACACAAAGAAAGGATCCCACTGACATTCTCTGACACTAACCAGACAACAGGCTTGAATACGAACAGCAGGGCTTTGGTTATTAACGTGAGAGGTGATGTATCCAAGCTTCATTCTTGTTGGTTACTGGAGTCAAAGACTTTGTCCTACTCGGATCTTTTGACAGCTTTCTTTTTTTTAAAGAACGCATTACCAAGCAACATGGGAAATATGATTTAAATTGCAAAATAAAGAGTATTTCAGATGTCTATTTTCAGAAAGTACTTGCTGCCCAGATGGTCCATTTGTGTCATTGACATAGAACTGCAGCTTAGATACGTGAAAGCTAAGTATTAGTACATGTGTAAGCTAGGAGGAGATGGTGAGCACTGGATTAAAGACACTCTGCAACTTTCCTCTCTCCTTGCTACAATTTTACTCTGTTTCCCTTGTTGGAAAAAAGAGGAAGAAAAAAGAGACATGGAAAAGAGGCAGCTGGGTGACTTAATCTCTCAGAGCAGGGCAGAAAATTTAAGCAGCCAGACCCCACAGTGGCTTCCCTTGCCTGTGGCTTTGCAAAAGTCACAGAGCTGCACTGATTTATCCATAACGATGAACTGGCCCAACTGGCTTAATTCAAATAATTTTTCCTCATTCTTCTTCAGTCAGTAAATTAGTTTAAAAGACAGAAAAACAAGCATAGCTTAGATTCTTTTGCACCCTGATATCAAACACACAGCAACTTGCAACAGGAGAGACTTAGAAACAATGGAAGGAATGTTTTCCTCATCTTGTTCAATGCTTAGGAGGAACTCGGTGGCTGGCAGCAGAACCACTGCCCTGTGAGCCTGATTATCCCAACGTAACACAGACAACCAGTCACGACAGGTAACCAAGGGGATTTTCAGGGCAAGCATTTCAGACAGTAGCTGGGTTCTCCTCTGAGTTACAGGGCTACATGTCACAGGCAACGTTAATAAACTCAACACCAAAGTGCTACTGTAGAAATGATAAACAGGACAGAAGATACTTTAGGTATACGTGCTGAATGTATGCACATACACACACACATAGACTCAGGGGATGTTGAGGTGTCTCTTCACAGAATGCTTCCTGAGGTACTTCAAGTAAAAAAATTGCAAAGGGTACCAAGGGGAGCTTAGACTTTTAGCTAGTCAGGTGGACTTGTGATCTACCCCTAGGTGGGAATTCACCTCCTCACTGTTCCTGCAGGAAGCAGGGGGAATAGGTGTCCATCCTTGAGGGAAAGAGCAAATCTGCAATGATCTCACACAATTCAAGCCAGAGAATGGCTAATGAACCTGTCCTCTCCCTCAGGAGAACTTGTAATCATTTTGGTATTAAACATTCTTTTGGTGAAAGATACCCCTGCACCTGGATTTCTAGGCCTAACTCTTCCCTCCTCATCTTAGAGTAACCCTTACCAGCACGTAGAGCTGTGGTAATGTGGCTGGCAATACTACCCTGCCCTTGTTTATTTAGCACAGCAGAGGAAATGAGGCAAGCTTCAGTGGGCAATTTTCAAGTGTACACTTGGGAGGGTGAACTGCAGACTGGTGCTGTGCTGTTCCTTTCCCTCGGTGCTCCACTGCAACACCTGAGAAACCAGTCCCAAGCTCTGCATTTCCCCTTTGACTGAGGACATTCATTCATCACCCCAAACTTCAGAAACTGACTGGGACTACTGACAGCCTGTTGCCTTCATTTCTTAGGGTGAGTCTGCAGAAAATAAGCAAGGGAATTTTATCCAGTGCTATGGTCAAAGCAAAGCCCCCTGAGCCCAAAATACCCTCCCACACTCAAATTCTTATAACATTAAAGCAACTTCCTGTTCATAATCAAAGGTTCAGCCCAACTTAAACTGAGATATGCAGACACAGCCTCCAACAGTTGCTGGAAAAAGTAAAACAAAACATTGGCTCTGCATCCAAAGGCAAATCGATCCAAGTAAAAAACTAAACTTTGGAGCTTCAGGAGACATATGTCAAATGGGAGCTCCTTTCCCAAATCTGCTGTGGGTCATATAGAGTCATAGAATGGTAGGGATTGGAAGGGACCTATATACCTCAGAACTCCAGAGTCTCACACTCCAGTCAGAGATAAACCTCTCCCTGATAAATATAGCTTGAGGAGAGATTTTAATTTCTGAAGTCTGCTCCATCTGAGAGAGATATTGTTTCCAGTGCAAATCCTTATCCCAGAGCAATACAAACTTAGTGAGGTTTCATGTATCAAGACTGCTTGGAAGGGCCAAGCCCTTCCTCTTCCTTTTGCAGCTGCTTCAGCTGTGCAGGGTCAGCATCTGTAACTGCAGTGCCTAAAAGCTAGAGCAACTCACTAAGGTCAGTGAGTTTGCTCCAGAAGTGCATCCTTGCTTATAAGATCAGAACATGACCTCAAGTTATATTCCCTTCCCAGCCGGGCCATATTTCCTCCAGCTGTAGGAAATCAGTGGAGCTTCTTCACTTCAAACATCTCAAGGTCTGGCCTGAATGTAATGCTGCCAATAAAAGTCACTGCTTTGACTTGGTGGCGCAAATCTTGGAAGACTGAGACACAAAAATCTCTGAGGTCATCCAGATTGTCATCTGACTGATGTAAGAGGTTCTTCTGATGCCACCAAAAGCTCAGCCTGAGTAAATGCTGTAGGATTTGGTTCTAGACTGCACAGACAAAGGAAGGAAATCAGGCTTTGCTGCAATACAGAGCCAATACAGAGCAATTCAGGAAGCTGACTTTTGAAGACATTTAATAATAAAAAAATGTAGATAGGTACTCAGGCTTACTGGCAGCCAAACTATTTTAAACCCAGCCCTATGTAGATGTTACTGATATCCATTAATGGTGACGCTTGACTCAAGGCCCAAAAGGTCAATTAATTTCCCTGGCACTGTGCTGAGAGCCAGAAGACTTGGGAAAAGGTAGACGTGAGGTTAAGAAACTGTCCTGGACCCCTTCCACCATCTACATGCCACAGGTTCTGGGGATTGACATTGCTCCACTCCAGCATCACTGCCCTCATTCCCACAAGAGGGAAGTGGAGTTTGTCTGCTGCTCTCCAAGAACAGTAGCCAAAAAACACACACAGCAGGCAGGAACACAGATACACACACTCTCACCTGCTCTTCAGCCGCAACTTGAGTCCTCCTGACCACGTGCTTTTGTTGGGCTGAAAGTCAGTGGTCATGCAGTTCGGGCTGAGTGGGTTGGGAGACAGGTCGGTGCATCCCTTTGCAGCATGCGTGTCCCTGTCAAAAGAAACCAAGGCCATGTAAACACTGACACAGAAAAAAAATCAGCTCTTGTCTCCTATGTTTAATAAGGATTTTAAGAAAGAAGGCAATGCACAGACCCAGGGGGCAAGGCAGGGACATCAGTCTAGTTTTTAAAAAGTGCAAAGAAAATGTGATGGAAACCAGGTGCCTCTCTATGCTTCTCTATGTCATTGCCCAGGCAGGCTATAAGAGTGAGATTTTGCTCTCCTTTATACCCAGGCAATGCTCAGCCCCTGCAAGTGCCCCTCACAACTGTTTTGGAGAAGCTGCACAATACTGCAGCACTGCTTTTCGGCACACAGGAGGGAGATCAGCTGCAGCATCTGTGGTACAGAACTTGTTATCTTTCATCTGCATTTTGAGACTTTAAATCCCTAAGTGTGGAGTTCTAGGGTTTCACTGTGGGATATGCCCTTTCTGGATACAACTACCTTACAAGAGCTCAAGGAACGCTCTGAACACACAAGAGAAAAGCTAAGAGAAAGGTCCACACAGTGAAAGTAAAACAGAGAAGCCTACCCCCCTCTCTCTACCGATATTTCCACAAAGTTAGCAAACGAATATGTACCCTGTTTCATCACACACATGCAGAACACACACAAACATCGTGTAACCATTGCTTCAGCTCCTTCCTTCCCTCAGGCACAGTATCCTGTATTCCCACTTGCTCCTGTTTTTAGCACTGAAACGTGGGAGAGATTTGAAATTTCTGCTTGCTCAAGGAACCCCCACGCTGAACAAAATAAAAGCGGGTGTGAAAGGCCCCCCTCCGGGCCTCCCTCCCAGGGCCCATGTAGACCATGGCCCGAGGTACGTGGTAATTGCCTCTCCTTGTCTGTGTAGTGTAGCAGGCTGCAGGCTGAGTGCACATGCCGGCATCTGGGGCTTTGGATAGCTGAGATGGCTTGGATGCCATTCCGGTGAGAGGCTGGCTGTCTTTGTGTCCAGCTTGGTTCTCCCCCACACTCCCTCCCCAAGCCCCCACGTGCCAGGCAGGAATGTTAAGCCTCACATTGCGGAAGAGATATACCAGGGAAGCACAGCAGCACTTTCACCTAGATTAGGGAAAGCGACTGTTCCAGAACTACCTTTTTGCTCACCCTTCATCCCAAGTTCTACCCCAAATCCTGCCTTAGCTGCCTTTTCTTTCCATCTGCCAAATCCCGTTCGGCTTTGTCTTTGCCACTCCTCTCCTCTGAGATGATGTCAAGTCTCTCACAAACTAGAAATATCCCTCTCTCTGCTTCTATACCAGGCTTGCTATATGCCAGGAGCACTACCTCCTCTACTGCAGCCCTGTGAAGTGCCCACACTGCTAAGTGCTCCAATTCTCTTTGCTTAGCAAGTTTACCATGAAGAAATTACTAGCTTTTAGACAAGATTTCACTGCAAGACAAAGACAGAAAGCTTGCTACAGATGTGGATTTAAAAGATTGTACATGGAGAATTTTTATACAAACAGGTACATCATTTTAAACAAAAATTTCTTTCCAGATGTAGCGTTTAGAGGACAAGGTCTTCTGTTGAAGGCTTTTTATGGAAACATCACAGAGATGACCTCAGCCACAAAGAACTGCACTTCTGCTCCTACAACACAAATTGATTTCTGTGACAAAGAGCCCCACAAAGTCCCTGGGAGAGTTTACGCACAGCTCGAATTTGTTGCGAGGCTGCTCCATATCATGCTGAAGCCTAATGAGTTGTCTCTCTGACAGCATCATGGCAGGATCCATTAGAAGGGAAAGGGTCACAGAAGAAGCACTTGTCTGAACTCTGGGGCAAATCCTGACCTCCAGGCTCAGGCCTCATTTTTTACAGAGGGAACTACCATCCCTTATATCTCCCTGGTTTGCTAATGGAGCCATGAGAGAAGATACCATTTACTTGAAGACTCTTCCCAGGCAGTAGCCTCATGTTGGAGTGACACTGCCTTGGTTTAAAGAGGAGGCCAGGCACTTGGCTGTGACCATACCTCACTCACTGGGGTAACCCCTGCACGAGTCAGAACTGTCGTGTGACTGCTGGGGGCTGGCCTAGCAGTCTTATTTGCAGAAGTGCTGATGCCTGTGGCTCCTGCTGATTTTGAGGGTCAATGCAGGTGTTAATCCCTTTTGAAAAACGCATCTGGGTGTCCTGAAGTGCCACCAACTGCCACAGAGCTATAACCCTCATCATAACACCAAAGCACTTACAAAGTCAAGGCAATTTCTCCAAGACAGTTCTCAGAGTGCAGTTTCAACTTGTTTGAAAGCACATATGCAGTAGAAGATCTTTGCCGTGTTCATAGAAGATGCCTTGCATCAGCACTGACCTTTCCTAACACACCCTTGGCAGCGCTCAGGCATAACTTCCCTATTCATTTCCTAAATAGCAGACTTTGGCTCTCCCCAGCTACGCAACAGCTGTGCTCCTGCAGGGAGTAAAGCTGCTCATGTTTTCTCTCCAGTCAGCTATCTCCAAAGTAGCCAGTAACGATATTTAGGACTAGGAAATTGCCTCTGTGCCAAATACATTAAAAAGAGTAATCAGCAGCCTGAGAAACTGATATAAAGGATTAAGTGCCTACAGCTTTCCAGTCACCACAGCCTAGGCAGCTTTCAGCGCTTGGGGTCTTTTTTTTTCTTTTTTTTTTTTAATAAAATCCTCAACTTTTGAAACACATAAACAAGAGACAATGTGGACTCTAACCTCTGCTACGAGCAGAGCTTTCTGACCAAGTCACTTCCAAGCATTCCCATATGGATCCACATAGATCTGACCCTCCCAGTCAGCGGCGACAAGCAACGGGAGGGTAAGCAGCTTGGGTGTTCCCCTTGGCACAGTGAGAAATCCCTGTGTGCCAGCATGAATAACTTGGAGCTTTACCTCAGAGACAAAGAAACATTAATTAGTGTCTGCATGGGCTCTGGGGTTGTTGTTTGGAGGTAAGAAGGAAATGGAACAGAGTTTTTCCCGAGCCTCTTAAACAACTGTAATTACTGAGCTCTGTGTGGAACGGCGGGCTCAATAAGACATTGAAAACTAATCAGCCAGTCTTTAAATAACATCATTAATCAAGCCCAGAGGGGAACACATGGGGATGAGGATCCTTCCATCAGTGAAACACATGCACATTAGGGATAGAGTGCAGCAGCTCTTCAGCAGCAGCCACTGCTGAGTGCCTTGCCAGTAAGGATGATGCCCATGCAGGAGTGCCTCCAGCAAAGGCACAGCTGTCTGAGCAGGGAAAATACCCAAGGCTAGCATCACGGTTGCAGCTGCAGAGCTGGAGATCCAAACAGGACCCACAAACACAGCAGCCTCCCTCCTCTTCTAGCTTTCTGCTTCATGCTCAGTCAAGCAACCTGACTGCTTATCCCAGAAGATTTTCTAAGGCAGCTTAGTCTAACAATCAGGAGTCTGTTAATCTCTGTAAAGATACTTCTTCAACTGAAAAATGGAAACAATCCACTTAGATGTTGAGAGCCTACCTTGTATCTTGACTGTCACCACTCACAGCTTCTCCTTAGAGCCCAAAGCTCGAGCTGGCCCCAGGACAGCATGGCATGATGGCTCTCTGCAACAGCATCCAGCCTGCTGAGACGCTCTTTAAGGACAGGGCTGCATTTTATTTCGGGATGTTGCAAAGTGCCTTACAATTGCATAGCTAAAAAGTATCCCTGGCAAGGAGTGGCCTGCAGTTGTCCTTTTTGTTATCATGTTGTTTCCAAAGCTCGCAAGTGGGAGACAGGAAACCTAGCGCAGTCTATTTAAAACTCCTTTACCTCCCACCTGAGGCTGGCAGCTGTCTCTGAAATCTTTCCTTTTCTGCAAAGTTTGTGTTTAATTATGAATTGTTATTTATATTTGTTGCTTCCATGGTGCCTTTGGTATTTAATACCACACGTGTTAATGAGTAGCTGTACAAAGACACTCTGCTCAGCTTTTCCTTCAGCTAAAAATATGACCTGTTACAATTTTTTTCTTGATGCTTGCTTGACAAACAGCAAAAGAACACAGTGCCTGCTTCTCAGAAGTTTCATTGCCTCACAGCTTGGATGCCACTGCCTTGTGCAGAGAGCACCAATTGCCAGAAGATGCTCAACCAGAAGCATCTCCTCTGCACATCCAGCACTGCTTCTTCTGAAGCAGATTTCCATGAAACTTTCCCCTATTTTTTGTCACCCTCTTCAGGGCTCTTCAAAAAAACCATGGGTGGCCTTATATTATGTTAGTCAACTCCCTACAAGACTGGTTTGCCCATTACTGCCATCCGATGTTTCATATCTTTCCCAAGCTGCCACAATCCTGGCAGAAATCATTCGCAGTTTTAGGGAGATCCTTTTCTTCTGACCATGGCTGACTCTGACCTCCTCTGGCTGCCTTACCTGCCTCCTGTGCTGACCTCCTGTTACCTGTACAGACTGGTTTCCTAAAACAAACCTAGACAATAAGTGGGGGTGCGAGCCTCTGCCCAGCAGATCCCTCAACAATTGTTTCTGAACTGGCTGACCAATTTCAGCCAGAGTTTGCAGAGATATTCTCATCAATGAGCCAAACTCTATGTTTCATAAAAATAATCCCCTGAATAATGGTAGTAGCATAAATCATTGCTCTCATTGAGGAAAGGCTGAGACATCAGCTCAGCTTCCTGTACAATTCCCGAAGAGGAGAGAGGTCTTAGACAGGGAAGCCATACAAAACCAAACATCTCAAGTTTTGTCTGTGCATAGCACAGCACATGTTTCCTAGCACATCAACTCTACACTTACTCTGTCTGCACTGCCATCCTACACTCTGCTTTTCTCCTGAGACAACTGTAGTTCCAGGTATGAAGGTATGAGTCTAGGATATGGCTGAGATCATCCATCAACAGCACTGAGAACTATGCTTAAAAGTTACTAAAGTTTGTTTTCGGGGGTTTTTTTTTTTTTCAGTTTTTCAAAATGGATATTCTTCTAATGGTTCCACCTCTTGGAGTCATTACTTTTTTTAAACTAGTGCCAGATTTGCTGCCATGGTAACCTGCTGCTTAGTTTAGAAGACCTAAGTCCTGAAGGATCAAACCCCAAAATGTTAATAGGTTTAGAAATTTTTAATGTCTCCTTACTTTTGAGCCCAGTGTTATTCCTAGAAGAGAGGATGGAGCTTAAATTCTGATTTTTGAAGCATTCATAATTAACAGGACTGTTCATAACAACTATCAGAATCAAAAGCTTTCCTAGAAAAATAACTTAAGACACTGACGCTTCTGAAATTGAGATTCTACAACGTAAAAACTGTAGAAAGTGAGTTCTACAGCTACTTGTAGGCATTTCCTGACATTTTTTTCCCTTTGCCTTAAATCAGAATGTAAGAGGCAATCCTCCTCTACTACAGAAATAGCCAACAGCACAGCACAGACACAAAAATAAGGAGAAGCAGCAGTAAAACAGAACTCAGCTCCAACAGCTCTGCAAAAAGAGAGACGAAGGGGTTAAGCCTGCTATTTTATCCTCATAACACCTCAGGTTACATGGTGTCACAAGGTGTCCTGACATCCCCAGCTCAGCCCAGGGACATGAGAGTTCAGCAGCTTCACCTCTGGCTATCCTCATCCTGCAGGCTGCGGGTAAGCTCTCAGCAGCTGATGAGCTGAATTACAACTCCTTGTGAATGAAAATGCCATCTCCACGCCAATCTCCCATCTCCTGGCAAACAGGAGGCCCTCATGTCTTGTCCATTCTGTCAATGAGAGGGCTCTCTCCAGGCAGGCTAGCAAAAGGGGGAAGAGACCACAGTCATCCCAGGGACCAACCCTGCTCTCTTGCCTGTGCACACATTGCTTTGCAGATCCTCCTGCTCTGCCTGAACTGAAAAGCCTGGACTGCTTACGTATTTTTCATTTGGTTACCTCCTGTGGCTGGTCCAGAAATAGCCTGTAATCCATATATCTGTCACGCTCACAGAATCGCCTTTAGCTGAAGTGGAAGTGACCTGTGTGTCAGAGCACAGAAGTCCAGGTCCTCTCCTGGACAGAGCACACGTGTGTTTTAGCTCGTAGTGTCAACGTCTGCACAGGTTTGTTAGTCTGTGCTAGCAGGACCCCTGAGCCAAATAAAGAGCCAGGACCAGCTGGAAATATGTGGGCAAAAGACATATTCCATTAGAAAAATTCTCATGAATTGAACTGAAACTTCTCCTTGGAGGACACATAGTTTGGACTAAAGATTTTGCTGGGAAAAGTGCCTCAGTTCCTGGGTACAACCTCCAGCCTGCCACCTAGGACACTCACCTGAGACAGGGAAGAGACAGGTTCAAGTCCACAGTCTAATAAGGTAGATAATGAATTCAAGGCTGTTTCATGGACACCTCAAAATGCAACAAATTCCCTCTGTGACAAGTGGTCCTGGAAGGACTTTTTGATCTGAATGTAGAGCAGTTTGGAGGTTTTGAAATCTCAGTAAGGCTCACTGAGCACAAAAATCTTAGGACCAGATTAGGTATTCTCCCACAGTTGTGCAGCAAGATCCAAGCCTCAAGCAGAAACAATAACATCCACGTCTTGGATTCAGATGGATCAGTAAAGCTCAGGGAGGAAAAAACACAGCCCAAAACCATCCAAAGTGCTGCTGATTGCTGCTTCTAAGAAAGGGGACTATTAAATACTACATATGAAATTAATTTTTTTTTTGTATGCATCACAGGTATATCCATGCTGATGTCTGTTAAGAGAGGATTACTAGAGATGCTATTCCTGCTATAAACCGATCACCAAAAGAGAAGAGAAGAAATTTTCCATGAACAGCGCAGAGGCAGCTTGTGCTTTTCTAAATGTACAGGCCATTGACTGAAGGCAAATTAAAGGGCCAAGAAATCACTTTGCTGTCTTGAAATGGCAAATTTTAGATGGATACAGCCCACATTCAAGCACTCATCACTTTCAATCTAAAGGTTTCTACATGGTCAGGCTGACCATGTGGTATTTCAGAGCAAAGAAACAGAGAGGCTGAGAAATCACTTGGAATTAATTAAGGCACACAGCGTTCCTTCTAGAAGGGCTCTTCACTTGTGCAACTCCCAACTTAAACAAATTCAATAAGCGACCTTCAGGTCCACTGAGAAAAAAATCTGGAGAAATGAGACTGTGCAAGTCCTACTTGTCCAGTGTTTTTCTAGCTTTTCCTTTTCTCTGAGAATGGATGGGGTTTATTTGACCTGACCTCAGTCCCACAATCTGTCTGTGCTGTGTTTGCACAGACCCGCACAAATGCACAAACAAGCGGTTTCTGCGAGGTACCTGTTTGCAAGCACAGATCTGAAAGGAGTATTCACATTCATTTGGGTTCCTCACTTCATTTGGTATTGGCCAAGGGATCTTTGAGAAAATGAACTCTCCCTTTGTCTGCGAGAGAGACCTAATCCTCGTTTTGCCCTGGAGGATTACTGAGTACTTAGAAAGGCACTCACATGCACATTTTTGGTTCATGCCAGCTGCATTTGGGTCCACAATATGTAGCTGTTCTTTGGTCTTTAGGTTTGACAATAGGCATTCCACTGCACCCAGACCTCGACCCCACAGAATGCCACCCTTTTAAAGACACCCTAAATTGATGCTTTCTGAAATGTGGGCCTTCCCCTGCTTTGCATGAGTAGTTTGCCCTCAGACTGCACGTGTGAATTCAGTGGGCAGGCAGGCAGCTGGGCACACAGCCCTGAAGACCAGAGTCTTTTCTTGTGCTGCCGAGCCAGCAGTCGGAGCTCACGGTTCCCTGCCTGGCCCTGCCAAAAAGACCTTGGCCCTAGCTGGATGGAAGAACCTGTAGGGCTGAGAAATTAGCTTTTATCCCTAGTCAGCTCGTAGGCTTTTTGTAATAGAAGCTTATGGTCATACTCAAGTACAGCTGGAGCCCACCATTCCTGAGTTGTAAACACTGATGTATAATAACAGGTCATTTCTTTTATTACAGGAATAATTGCTACAAGGATTTCAAGTGCCCACCAACTCTGTGCACAGCTGGGCTTTTACTGTTGTGGTTGTCTGTGCACAAGGTGGGTTTGTCAATGGCCAGGATTCTGCTCTACTCATCAAGCTCAAAGCCTTTACAGCCTACCAGTGTTTCCACACAAATAAAGTGTGCCCTATGCAGCTCTGGCCCATATCTTCCTAGGATCGTGTCTTAATTCTGCAAAGTAGTAATTCAGGATGTAAATGAACGGAAGTAAAGGACTCTCATCTTCAGCTGGCATAAATTAGTACTGACTTGAGCAGCACTCTGCCTGACCAGTTAGGATCTCACCTTCTCAGGAGGTGAGACTTGAGAGGTTACAACTGTATCTGTCAAATAGTACCAACAGAAAAAAGTGGAGTGCAATCCATTCTGCCCCTTAACTCTACTTGTAAGTGAAAAGCTTTGACTGTACTCAGAGAGTTTTAACCCCCCCTAGAAAACAGGTCTACCTACTTACTGTGCCAAAAGTAATAATCAGAGAAATGGCATTTTCATTCTGTTCTAGCCCAGGACTAACAGAACTATCTACAGACTTGCTCCTGACCATCAATGACAATCTCCTGAGTTTTTTTCAGTGACATTAAGTCACACTAGCCTTTGGAGACGCTGGGGAATTTGCTTGGGGAATCAGTGTCACTCCTCTTCATGGGCTCTTCAGGACCAGGAGGCCACTAGGAATAACTTTCAGACCTGGCCATAGAACATTGGGATCAACTCTCTTTGAGGTTCAGAAGTGCTCAGATCTATTAGTCAGAGGTGCCTGAAATGATGTACTGCAGAGTTCATGCAAGAAGAAGCATCATCAACACACCTGTCCCTTTAAGGACCATGACTACCGCACACGGGTGAAACAATATTATCTTCACAGGTCTGATTCATGCTGATCAGAAGCCATTCTGTGTAAGTTACAACATTTTCTTACAAAACACAAAACAAAGCAGGAGCCAGTTCAAAAGGACAAGTATAAATTAAAAAAAAAAAACAACAACCAACCCTCAACTGTAGCTCCTACAAAGAAAGGTAGTCATACAAACAAAGCAAAAGTCATATAAAATAAGGACTGGTTTCCATTTTAGGATTAGAGAATGAAAATGATTCCATGGGAAAAGCTTACAAGCCCTCCATGCTAAAAAAAACAGTTTTGTTCACAGAGATTTAATAAGCAGAAGATATTTTCTCAGAGTTACTCCTTTTACACTCACCCTTCGGAACAGTGCTATTTTCCAGAAACAAAACAGCCATCCAAGGGAGGGGTCTGAATGTCAGGCGTCTCACCTAGGACCTGGCCACAGGGTGCAGACATGAGACCTGAAAGGCAAGACTAGTCCTCACCAGGAACCTTTCCCAACAGCACTAGGAGCTGTGACCAGACTCGATCTGCTGGTGCAGCAGTTTGCGTGAGCACTTCCTAATATGTTACAGGCAAAACAAACTAGGTCAGTTCAGACCAGCAATTTAAATGGTTTAAAGCTAAAGATTAAGGGAGTGCTTACAGGAACTGTTCCAGTGGCAGATGGATGAGGACTCTGGCACCGATGAGCAAGTGAGGGCATTAATCTCCTTCGTCAGCACAGCTGGATCTCTCTTCCCGGCTTGCACACACTTTGCACTTTAAAGGAAGGTGTCCTCAAATTTTGCCCTAACAGCTCTTCTCTGACAGTACGAATGTTACTGAAGTGTTGGAACAGTAGCTCAGCTGTTTTTTGAAAACTTGTCTTGGTGGTTGGTACCAGGCAAGTGACAACCTCCACATCTATTCAGAGGGGGAAGAAGAAAGCCTCATATTCACATTTGTCACAGCCACAGGGGACATTCAGCATCAAGAAGTGACTCAAGTCTGCAGCTAAGTTGTCCCTCTGCTCTCTAACCTGATTATTTTGCAGTGTTTCCAGGTATGCCAGATTGTAATTGCAGTAACTTGAGGGGTGGAGTGCATTTTACAGGCCTAAATCAGCTTCACACGTGTAGCAATATCTAATACCCAGTATATGAACTACTTCTTATGAGCTGCTTCTCCATCCCACTCACCCACCTCTTTCAGGACAAATTCCTATATCCCTTACCCAACACAGCATCTACTTATTTGTTGGGACTTTAGCAGGCGATTTGCTCAAGTGAGAAATGAGTACAGATTGACTAAGGAAGTAAGGATTTGGCCAGCTGCTTTACAAAACACAATCTCTGCAGTACCTGCAATAACATTTTGCCAAGAGTTCAGAGCCTTGTAGCTATCAGGGACTGTAGTAGAGAAAAACAAAGAGAAAAATATGGTTACTACAGAACCCAGTTGTGCATGGTAGTTGCCCATCCATCCTTGAGGCAAGAAATGGTATCACTGATCATTCATCATGCTTCCTCTGCATCATGTTAACTGGACAGGTCCAGTGGAAAACCAATCTACAAGAAGGGCACACAAATAGCCTGGTAACAGCAGAAAGCCATGAGCTTTTCAGATACATACAGAGTCCACAGAGTGTGCAGGAGGCACAGAGCAAACAAAAGCCTGCTAAATACAGCTGAGTTGCATTCTGTGTGATCACCTCCTTGCATTTTGATTTTTGAAGAGTTCAGTGAGCTTGCTGTGGTTACTGTCCCCCTGCAGCAGTGATATCACAGCTTTTTTAAAACTTCAGCCATAAATGTAGCTATAAATCCCATGGAAGTGACGCCATGCAAGTTATAACAGTGTGTCCAAGCTAAGGCTCTGCCCTCTTAGCATGTTCTGATTCTTTGACTTTCGATGAGAGTGCCGAAGGCAAGATACAGAGGTGTTGGCTGCTATAAGCTACTCAAATTAATTCTAGCATCTGCCAGTCCGGCAGAGATGAGAGCTATCTGACAAGAGTTTGAAGAAGGATGAGGACTGCAGCCATGACAAGACACATCAGATGAGAGAAGAGCCTTCTGCCCCTCCCGCCTGGTGCTCTGCCTCAGTGCATCTGCACTGTGCTCACACAAACCACCTCAAAGGAGGAATCGGCCTTCTTGAGTCTGCTCCCTCCCTGCAGCGCCAGAGGCCTCTGGCACCTTTGGTTCCTGCAACAAAGGCACGGGCTGACCACAGGCACACACCCCTGCCCTGCGGAGGCAGCTGGGCACTAGGCCACAGCCCCCGGAGCCCAGTGCCAGCAGTGAGGGCTGTGCCTGAGGGATGTGCACAAAGAGGGCAATTTTAAAATGAAGCAGGAGGGAGGTGAAGACTAGGGAAGGCTTTGACAATAACACAATGATTCCAGCTTCAGCAGCCTGGGGAAGCATTGTAAGGGTGGAAAAGACAAGTGGGCTCGAGTCTTCTGATTAGCATCAGATATGGATGAGCAACTAACACCAAAGCCACAAAAAACCTTCACAGTTACCAGCAGCTGGGTCTCAGTCCCCAGTGGGACACTGCCTGTCTATACAGCACACCTAAGTAAAGATTTAACTCTGTCTACATAACGGAGACTTATTCAGCCTACATTATGAACAGGATTAGTAACATTGTCACCATCATGTGAACAACTGCTTAGAAGAGAGAAGTCATGAAGCTATTTCTTTTAATCACAAGATGAGGAATGCAGAAATTTCAGGCCATTTAGGAGCATAAATAGACCTCTGCCTTCTTCCTGATGAAGAAATACTACAAGCATCTTTCCTGTACACAGCTCTGTGTGTGGGAGCTTTTCCATGTACCCTGATCTCTTCCCCATCGACTTATCTACTGTGTTTTGATCTGACGACCCTGAGTCCAGACCCAAATCATTCCTTGGGCTCAAAGTAAGATCTGAAGTTGGAACTTCAGATGTTCTCCTGCACACACTGCAGGGTTGTATTAGCCCCCACAGAGACTGGGGAAAGTTCATGCCCTCACCTGGATGAGATCAAGGTCTCCCTGTGGATGCCCCTCTTCAGTACCTATGGGGCAAAGTGCCTCCAGGAACAGCTAAGATAAATTATATCCCAGATCAGCATATGGCTTTGATTTCCAGGTAAGTGTCTCCAATCCTGCTAGGTTCCCAGGGAGGTGCTACTCTCTAAAGAACTTTTCACAGACTTTGGGAAACCTGGAAACCTCCACTTAGCCTAAATGTCTATCACTGTGCCTATCAGCTTTTAATGGGACTTTCTTTGCAAGACACTTAAGACACATCTTAAAAACTCACCCAAACCCACTCTGTTTCAAACAGTGTGAACTGCTTTTTCTTAGAGCAGCTTCAAGCACATTAAGAAAACATGGAGAGGATGACTGCAGTGCCAAGTGGCAGTCTGACTTGAGGGTTTCCACAGCTAAGCAGAGGGTGGCCATTTATAAGTTAACAAACAATAGCTCGTATGAAAAAATATTCCCCAGTGCAAACAACAGCATCCTCTCTAAGGAAGCTGCATCTTTGCTAAGGACATGTAGTGATCTGTAGTCACAGTCTGGAAATTCTTGCTGTGCCTGTCAATAGGAAATAGGGGATGAATCCATATCCTCAATCTCAGCCTGTGCTCATACACAGGACATGCTGTGACTGTCTTCATTGAAAAAAAACAACAAAAAACTCCAAAATTAGGTCTTGGTGGAGCCACTGCCAAACATAAATTGTCATTTGAGTGAGAAGTGACAAACTCTTTCACAGAGTGAACAGTAAACCCAAATCCTATTAAGCAGCCATCAATGTCAATATTTATTCCTCACAAATCAGAGACAAGTAACTTAATAAATGGTGTCAGACTGAGCTTGGTGAGTTGGAAGAAGGGGATACCCTTGGGGAAAGGACATGACATTAATCAGCATCACCTCTGCAAAACCTTTGACAGAAACAAGGTAGTAAACTCATTAGCCACTTAGAAATTAAGCTCCTTTTTTGCTTCGCATGGCTACAGCTCACAGTTTCCAGCCTGAAGGTTTGACATCCTTCAAAACAAAGCCACTGAGACCCAGAAAATCTTTTTCCCTTCAATCTACCTCTCAACACATACGTGTCTCTGGTCCACAGAGGCTTTGCTGGCTAAACCGCTCTCTTTCCCAAGGCAAAGCAGCTCTGTCTTGAGGCCTGGACTGCAGTGCATTAAGCACTCAAATTAGCAGAGTGTAAGAGAGCTCCCAGGCAAAAGATGTCTACACAGGAAGACAAACAGATAAAACAATGACTTCACAAAGCAAACTCCTTGGTCACAAGAGCCACTTCAAATCATGGCTTCCCCTTCTCCCTCAGATCACTCCTGCCCCTGGGTGGTGGTGTACACTGTCTCTTTGGGTTCACTACCAGCAGCATGCGTGCAGCCGTGCTGCAAACCTGGGAGGGGAACCAGCCCAGCCTAACTTCTGCCAGATCACTCTGCTGAAGGTGCCTGTGCCAGAGCTCGGACACAGACACAGCTTTCCTCTGCATCTCATCACAAAAAGGAGTTCACACTGGGTGAAACACAATGATGATGCCAGGTCTTTTGACTGGTGTAGCTCAGTAAAGATATCTGGATTTATATGTGCAAGTTGCTTAAGACACAGGCAAAATTTTGGTTGTGTTTATATGCTGTTGCTAGGCCTTGTTTTACCCCTGCATCTTCTTGTTTCTCTTTAATGCTTGCTGGCCTATTCCTTGTCCTCTGCACCTGGGACCTAGTGACCTGCCTGGAACAGCCAGGACTTATACATACCCGTAACAGACAAACTGTTGGGAAATCTGTCTAAAAAGAACTTGTGAGCTTCCTAACAGTATGGTTTTCTTCTCCCTGCCTAGATGGAAAATCACAATATTAAGACAAATATACCCCACAAAGATGGAACATCTTTCCACCAAAGCTGTAGCTTACTTTTTAGAGTTATGCCTTACAGTACATATTTGCTTCCATCTATCCAGGGAAACTTAAGCTGCCACAGCATGATTAGGATGCAGGCATCTTACACGGGGGGCCCTGTCCCCACTATAACTGTACTGTGCTCTGGCCATCAGTTATCATCACGTACTTTACTTAAATTAGTCTGAAATGGAGTCTGTCTCCAGCCTGGAGCCTGTTTGTAACTGCAAAGGAATCTGCGCCCTCCATAACACACGAGACAGGATCAGGTCACTGCTGGAGAGCACTTGGCCTGGCTATTTTTATTGTCTACCCGAATACTTTTCTTTGACACCGTTTTAAGTTGCTGAAAGAATAGTAAAGATGAGATTTTTTAAAAAAAAACAGATACATTGGTAATCCTTAGGAACTGCATCCTTTTGACTTTTGGATGTTTCTCAAATCTTTGCCCTTGTTGCCAGGATGCTGAAGGCATTCTGAAGTCACAACATAATGAAATCTAATCAGGGTGAAGTGGGCTGGTTTCATTTTCATCAGATTCCTCTTTCAAAGGCACACATTTACCCTTTTGATCCTTTTCCCTACCACTACAACTGAGCCGCTACAGCAGTCACTGTTACATCAAAAAAATACCCACCCAATCCTCTTCCATCAAGAACAAACCATCATTGAAATTCTTCAAGTTTCTTTAAACCCAAAAGACAGTGCCACTAATTCAAGCACTGGTGCAACTAGAATGCAAAGGATTAAGGAAGTGTCTTTCAGCTGAATACAGGCAAGCATGCACTACATCATGTTCAGCCAAGCTTTTCGCTCAAGTTAAACGTAGTAACAACTTCCCCTAAATCCTCACTTTCAAACAAGCATACTCTTTTTTTACATGTCTCTTCTCTCCACTTGGGTATCACAAAGTTTTAGATACTTATATCCTCTTGCAGCTTTGAGTTCTTTGGAGTGAATCACCTATTTTCAACACATCACTTGTCAAGAAAAGGGAAATGCTTGCAAAGATGAGCATGCAAATCAAGTTTTCATCCTTCTCCATCTCCTCCTCTTGGGGAACATCCCTGTTGTATTCACAAGAGAGAGGCAGCCACAGGGTAAGGTCAACCCACTCTCTGCTTCATTGCTACTATCAAACAGAGGGACGGTGCCATCCTGGAGGCTGTCAGACTGGATGGCTGAGACAGCGGGAGGCTGTAAAATCCTGCTTTTGGAGTGGAGTCAGGGCTTGTCTAAAACTGGTACAAGAATTCAGGAAACACAGGCATTGTCTCTCCCCTGGTTTACAGGAGTTTAGCTGAGCTATAGGTATCGTTCTTTGAGGGCAATACGCTTTATCCCCACTGAGCAGCCTTGCTTGTATGCCTGGTGATATAAAGGTAGTCTTTGTGTGGTGAGACTCAAGACTTCCAACTGTACTCTTACAGGAATCCAGAGCAGAAATAAATTTCTGCTTGGGGACATTCATTACTTAGCATTTGTAATAGGCAATTAGCACTTAATTTCACATGTCTGACCTGTCACAGATCTGGGGCTAGATCTGCAGTTAGCAAAATCAGCTTCATTCCATTTCTGCATTGATAACAGGTTTTCCCTCCCAGGGACTCAAGAATCTGATACGCTATGAATAGTGTGGCTACAGCAGGCCTGGTCCTGCTGACTAGAAGGCATTCTCATTACAGTCAGACAGTCTGCCACAAACTCATCACATGAGTTCTGCTGAAACCCATGCTAAGGGTGAAGTCAGCTTACCCGAGGTTTACAGTTGAGTGCATGTTGTTGAATTGGGGCACTTCAGCCCTCACCCCTTTTCCTGCACCTGTAACATCATTCCAGAAGCAGATTCCAGATATACAGGTGCAGTATTCACCTGTACATCCAAAGGTCTGACATTGAACCATGTCTACCAAACACACAGCACCAGCCATCATAACGTTTTGTCTAAACAAATGTTAGCCAAGTTAGGAATTCTGGTGGGAATCATGCAGGGCTAGGGAAAATTTGAATTATAAAATGCCCTGTTTGATGTCATATCCTGATTATTTATTTACTTACACCATCACTGAGATGAGGAAGCCCGGGAGCGGATCAAATGCTCTGTAAACACCATGGTGAAGAATGATTGTGCAGCAGATTGTGCACCCAGAAGGCCTACCATTAAAGTAGGGTCCACCCTAACTAAACAAATACAGGAAGGATGTTTTCCCCATCACTGCTATACCCTCAGCATCCGCTCACTGATACCAACCGCATCCTACTGCAAGGAGCACAGCTTTTCTCCCACTGCTGCCAGGAGCTAGGTCACTACACAGAGGGAGAAGGGCTCTACACCAAATCGCTTTTTTTTCTCACAAAAAAAATCTGAGGGCTGTTTGTTTGCCATCCACTGAAAACAGGGATGTTTGACAAGGCTCTTGACTGCTGCAGAATCACAGCTTCCCTGTCTCCCAGAGGCAGGACTTCCACCTGCCATGGTAGCGGCCCTCTCTGGAGAGCGATGCCAAGGAGGCTGGAGCTGACTGTGTATGTAGTTGTTACTTCTTAGCAATGTTTTATACCTAAACTTCTAGCCTGCTGACCTCTGGAAGAAAAGCTTTTGTGATTATTAAATGATGGCCTGAACTTTCCCAGAAAGCTTACGGAAATCCTTATTTCGGTAAAATTGAACTTTTCTCCTCAGTTTAAGAACCATAGGTGCCAAGCACCAATCAATATGGGACAACAAGCTCTCAATCCGCTAAATCCCCGTATTAGGGACCTGCAGGAGCACCCCTCACTGTCTCACACCTGGACTTCCTCTTCACTGCTGAGAAAATACATCAGGGTTCTGGGAAAAACAGGGCAAAACATGACTGAGATTTGGGATGAAAAACACATATGCTTCAATGGGTGCTGCTGATGTCACCTAGCGGGCAGGGAACGCTGAATAGGTAGGAAATTTAAGGGTGGCTATAAGCTGATGATCATGCAGAGGTCAGTCTTTAAAAGGTATTATAGCAAGGAATGGGGAAAACGGACCTCCGGACCCTCTGGTAAAGGAAGCTGAGGAGAAAACTGGAGTGAGGGCAAACAGGCAAACGACGTTTGTGGGTCCCATTCCTCCCAAATTTACAAAGAAAAATACTGGTTGATAATGTTACGTGTGAATATAATTCTGTTCTTAGATATTTTAAGGCGTCTGCGAGTCATTCCAACCAGGTGATAAAATTTCTCAGCTCCTGTCCCAGTATCTCATTGCAAGGTGCCTGCCAATAGAACGACCTCCGGGAACACTACACGACTTACTAAAACATGCAGCAGCCACGCGGTGCAGTGCACACAACCAAGAAGCCTCCTGCAGTTCAGATGCCCAGCAGTTTGCTCTAGAGAAAGTGCTGTACAGGGACGTATAAAACTCAGCAGTCCTGGCCCAGCTGCAGCATGGACAGACAGGACACTTAACCTGATGGGGTTCTAGAGGTTTGTGTGCAATCGGATCAAAAAGACGCGTTTTAAGTCACACCTGGAGAATTTCTCCGAGTAACGAACTTTCGCGTGTGGACAGCGGGATGCACAACACGGCATGGTCTGATCCTACACCCCTTCCCACCCTGCCGGCTCCCTCTCTGCATCCAGGGTCTCCAAAAACACCAACGAAGCACCTGGAGCGGAGAGGGGGGCCGCTCCCAATCGCCTTCCCCCGGGACGCTCCGCAAATGCCAGTCGGGCTCCGGGACCGTCGCCCTTTGTTAGCCTGCCCTGCCCTGCCGTGCCCTGCCCGCCACCGGCGCCTCTGCCCTTGCAGAGACCGGGAGACTGGCCCCCACAGCCCCCGGCTCCCCGCTGCCCGCCGGCTGCCGTGCAGCCCGACCTGCAGCCGCCACGCCGCCCCTGCGCTCCGCTCTGTGCGCACCGCGGCCGCCGTGCCCTCCCCGCAGCCCGGTCCCCGCGCAGCGCCGGCCGCCNCACGCGCGGTCTCGCGGGGCGAGCTGCAGCCCGAAGCCCCCTGACAGTCCGCGCCGCTTCCCGCCCCCTCTCAGCACCCGGGGTGAGGAACCACCGTGCAGCCCGCGGCTCTGCCTGCCGCATCTCACCCTGGAATCCTACCCGAGCCCGCACGGCCCGGCTACCGGTCGGACGTCGCCGAAAACTTCGTCGGCCCTGAGTGAAGCAACACCGACTGGTGCTGCCTGGCGCTTTTTGTGGCCACGGTGTCTGGGCAGAAAATCAGTAGTTGCACACTGCAGAGCTTGGCTGGGTAGCGAGCTGTGCCTCGTCACACAGCTCCTCTGGGGCTGTGCCACTAGCAGTAACTCTGCCTGAGATCCTAACCCACCTCAGAGGACAGCCTCCCCCCCGCCTCCCTCCCGAGCACTGCCATCTTTTCCCCCAGACTCCTCACGATAAAAGCACGGTCCCACCATCCCATAAATGAGAGATTATTGGGCTGCATTGCGGGTGCCTCTGATGGCACACTGATCCTGCACCATCGCGATCACACCAGCCACAGCCAGCGAGGCTAAAGCATGGGTGGCTTTAACAGCACCAGCTGTAACCTGCCAGAGTTGTTTCGTACAGGACATGCAATCAGCAAATGAACCATATTAAATCAATTTAAAGCCATATGAAGCTGAAGTGTTGTATCTCATGAAAGAAGATGACAGGTAAAGACAACATACACAAATCTTTCTCATTTCTCATATTTGCTATGAATAACTAAAAAGACCCTTTCAAGCTGTAGAATGATTCGTGTTATGCACAGGAGAAGGAATTAAAGTTTAAAGCAGGAATTTGTACTTCTAATGCCCTGATCTTGGCTAGTATAACAAGGCAAAGTGCTATTACTGAGCTGAGTTGGTTTCTGTCTAGGAATTAAAGTCTTCATGGCTGAGGACTGCAGGGATTCACCTTCTAGTTCCCAGCGATGACAGATTTTTCAGGTGAAATGAAATTGGTTTCTGCTTTCCTTCCCTGTCAGATGCCATCTGTCTTCCTGCTCTTTTGATGCCTAACACCTGCTTCTCACTTTCTGCTCTTTATCCTCCTTTCGGACTCCTACTTTTTTTGTCCGGTAAAAGTTCCCTCTCAAGAAGTGGCTCCACATTCGCTGTTGTTCTTTGGATTTGCACACAGATGTGAATACAGTACCTGCTCCTGACCCTATGGCCTAAAGCAACATGATCTCAAACTGCTCTGTGGGCTGCTGGAAACACCAGAGCACCATGCAGAAGGAAGATGGCAAGTCCCAGTGGCCAATGTGATGCATAGTCACTGAAGGAAAAAAAAAAAACCAAAACACAACCTTTTGACTCCAAAGAGGTGAGTGAAGGAGATGCTGGAAAAGCTGCTCTTCACAAATGTATCTGGCCCATAATAGATCTTTTATCTGGTAATATCCAAAGGCCATCCAAAAGGATGCCTATTTTATAGAGGCAAAAATTAGCATTTTATAGAGGGAGGAAAAAGGATTTCCCATTTAATTCAAGTAGAAAAGGATCCTGCTCTTCAACGTGCACTGGCTTCCCTGAAGCCGTTTGTTCACCCACCGTTAGGCTATCATAAAAAGTTACACGGATGGTTTTATTTCAGTTCATAAGTAACTTATTCTGTCTTAGCTTAAAATAGCTCCAGTCAGTCCTATTTGAACTAAAATATCGTACTCCCCAAAACCAATAAAAGTGGCTTAACGGCCTTTTGCATGGGTACATCTATATCAGGTTAAATTATGCTCAGCCAGTGCCACTTCTCACGCTGACATCGCCTTCTGTATCTGCTAACTCATAATCACCAGCCTAAAATGCTTAGTGCTTCACAAGTTGCATAAATCACAAAGCCTGTGATGAACCACAGAATGTGAGATGCAGACAAAACACTTGAGGTGATGTTATAAAGGCAATGAGCGATAGCTGTGACTCTTAATTACAAAGCCCATTACGCAGCAGCACCTTTCGCAGCAGAGTTAAGTACCGTTTTCTGTATTTTTTCTCCATTTGTGCTTCCTCGTGAAGAATATTTGTTTCTGTAAAAGCTGGTGTGCTATCCCACACCTGGATACAGCCTGGATTATGATGACTTTGAGCACACTACACAGTGAGCATGTCCATCACAGCCAGATTTCCATCAAGGGACAGTAACATACTTCTCCTGTGCATGTGCTTAAGGAAACGTGTCATCAAAATGGGTTAATAATTTCAACAAATTGCTATCTTACAACATGAAAGGTCAGGTTTTGGAAACAGGATTAAACAGCCTGGCAATAAGGGTGAGGCAAGATGACGCAGGTGACACCTGCCCTTCAGTTCCCTTTCTGGGCAAGGGTCCCTTTCTGATCTGAACCAAATACACCCGTTGCCCAGCTGAAAAGCTGATGGCTTTATCCACAAGCCAGTACGACTGTCTGCTGTCAGCAGAGTTCCTGCTTGCAAACGTCATTCAGTTAAAGGTATGGCTGCTGCTACCACCTCTCCCATGCCCCATTTCTCTCTCTGACTGGAAAGCTACGTGGAAAGCTGTATTTTCCCACATCAGTACATGCAGTATGTCACCTGTTCAGGATCATTCCATTACGAGACAGATGGGCCTACAATAATTTGCTTCATGAAAATATTCCACATGGTTTTATTGAGATTTTAAACACCTCAAGTGTACTTTGCATCTTGGCCAGCAACTCTGAGAGATACCAAGAGGTAAACAGTTTCTCATAAGTTACCAGGCAATGAAACAAAGTCCTTTTTTGGGATGTAATCATCAAAGCTCATGAACACTTGTCCTTCTCTGATAAAACAACAACAAAAA
The DNA here is from genome assembly GCA_013401255.1 of Urocolius indicus. NCBI lineage: Eukaryota > Metazoa > Chordata > Aves > Coliiformes > Coliidae > Urocolius > Urocolius indicus. The sequence continues at coordinate 483,454 of WBNH01004850.1, forward strand.
AATACCACCGGTAGCAGAAACCTGAGGCTTCCTATAACCTTGGAGTGTTTATTTAAGCATGATGTACTTACACATGATGTACTTAGCACAGGTACTTACTCACCCTGAGGCAGGTGACAGGCAGCGAGTCCAAGTGAGAATTAACTATGAGGGATCATAACAAGCTCATATTGCTGACAAAATGAAACCTTCAACACAGCTTCCATCCGTGCCACCCTGGGCCCTGGGCCCTGACCACAGCTTCCCTTCCAGACTAATAGTTGTGGGCCAGGCAAACATCCTCGTTGGGCAGCTGAGGTGCTGTGGATACATACACATCCAGGAGGTGCTTGGTGGCCACAGCTCACCTTTTGTATTTCCTGCACCAACCACACTACTTCTAAGCTGGGGCTAGATGGTAATGCCTTTCTAAAATGCACGGACCATTCTCCTGCAGGATACACCCAGGCTGCAAGGGAATGTGTAATCTCCTGGACCTGTGGAGTGCTGGTGGCAGTGTCCTAGCGAGGCTGTCTCATTGGCCTTACAGCTAAACCCATTCTGCTCACATCTAAAGCCACGTTGCATTTTGCTGGATGATACCCGGTCTTTTCACCAAGTGCCAGCTTAGAAAACCACACTTTGATCTTTCTGCAATTTTTCTCCTGATCCTGCTTCAACAGAAAAGTGATTTTTTTCACTGTTTGATCAGGGCAGCCTTCAATGGCAAGCTGTCTTGTACGTGCTTAAGCAGCTGCTGCACCCCAAGGTAGTTTGTGTGTGAGGCAGCGTGCAGAGCAGGGCCACCTCCCCTGCACAGCTCAGCTTCCACTGAAATACTTCCATGACTTTTTCCAGTAGGGTCCAGAAAATGGTCTTTAGACCCTTTAGCCACCTTTAGACTAGGCTAAGTGCCAAGCGCTTCAACACTCACTCTGGGAAGAAAAGCCCTTCCATACACACAAAAGAATATCTATAGCAAAGGATGATTTCTCAAAGGTATAACAAAGTATGATTTCTCCTCCAGGTGACTTTTGTGACACCAGTATAAAATGATTTATCCTACAAGAGTCAGCGGGAGGACTCAGAGTGCTGGTTTTAACATTTTTTTTCCCCCAGGATTTTGGTTTCTCTCCTGGTGTTTGGTTCCAATTGCAGTTTAATCCTACTTAAGCACCAAGAGTTGAGGTCATACAGTCTCCCTCAACAAACTACAGTCATCGGTGTAGTGGGTTTTCCTCAGTCCTGCTGGTGTTCTCACTTCCTTTGAAAACACGTCCTTTGACTTAAAAGAAAAACTGAAGAAACTAGACCTGTACCCTCCAGGGTCCAGATGGCTTTCCAGGGCATTTCTCCCAACTGTAGCCAGCTGCATTAGAAGCTGAGTGAAATATGGCAGAGACAGATATGGGTGCATGTTTAATGGGTGCAGTGCAGTCCTTGCTCATCTCACTACCCCATCCTCATTGACAATAGTGGGAGTCAGATCGAAAGCAGGCAGGCAATTTCATTTTATGTCCCACGTCACAGCAAACAGCCAGCATATGCACTGCTGCCGTCAGGCCTGGAGCCTGACAGCTGGATTTGCATGTGGAGACATACCCTAAGAAAAACTTGTGTATACACTGCCTGGATGTGCATTTGCTGTGTTTGCCTTTGGGAGTAGGTGCAGATGCCCTAACATTGTGTTTGCACCATTCTTGCACATAATCATGGGGAACTAGTTGCAGGAGCCATCACAATCAGACCTCTGGATGATACAGGGGGAGTCAGCCCATGGTCGTGATGACTGGAGGGTCAGGTTACAGCAGCCTGCTTTGTGTGCCGTAAATGTGTTCACTGTCAGTGGCCACTTTGAAATAAAATCTAGCATTCTGCTCAGCGGATGACATGATACCAGCTGCACACCCTGTCTAATGCAGACCAGGGTCACTTCTAAGGGGCATGGAGGCTTTCAAGCTGTTACTTGTTCATGGCACTGATGGACTTGGTAATGGAGTTGGAAGAATAAACTCTTCAGGTTTCCTCAAGCTGAGGCCGTTGTGTATTAGCAGGATCAATGCATGTATGTGGTAAGTGGGTACAACTGCCCTAGACCTGCAAAACACTCAAGCATATTTTTCAATTTGATGCCATGAATCACTCCACATACCTCCCCTTCCCTGGGTATTTCACTAGAGATGACAGGAATAACTGTGCTGTGAGGAAACAAAGGACTCAGACATTCACATGGGAGTTTTTATCTTTTGCATTTTTCTAGTTGCCACAAAGAGAAAAACGAAACAACCCAAACCTCCAAATGAACAGCAAAAAATCCAAAGGGAAATAAATATTGAGAGACTTAACAGAAGATCAACAGCAAACTAAAGATACAGGCTAAGGGGCAGAATGAGGAAGCCCAGGTATCAGAGAATGTGAATGCCGGGTGCATTTATAGGAGGCTGTATTCACCCTCCTGCTTCCAGGTCCTGCATTGCCACAAGGCTCAGCAGCATCGGGGCCAGTGGGAGCCAGTGCTCCTGCTTCCCACTTCCCTGGCCACAGTCTCCCTGGCGCCTGGATGCCAGGTGCTTCCATGCTCTGTGAACAGGGTGCTCTCAGGGCATTGGATAACTGAGAGAACTTCCTTCTTCCTGTTTAAATAAAGCTACAGTGTCTCCTGTGAGGTGGGGGAGTGCTGCATGCCCACGTGTCCCAGCAATGGCACTGGAAGAGCAGCATGGTATTGGAACAGCACAGAGCCCCAGATCCCTGAGGTCCCCTCATCTCCCACCCCCTCCCTCCCTCTCTGTCTTTTTGTTTCACACAACACAAGCTGCTGGACGCAGAGCTGGGCTACAGCTGGTTCACAGAAATGGAAAAAAGATCTTATGTCAAACGCCCCAAAAGGAAACTGTCTTATGCCTGTAATTGATGTCCTTGGCTTGCTGGCTGATGCAGATGCCAGGCTACAGTAAATTTGGATTGGTTTGTGCATTTGTTCAGGCAGTTGATGTGAAATGTGAGACCTGTGTCACGTTGCTGGTGGAGGAAGGGAAGGTGTGGGATGAACAGAGGAAATTAGTTTTTGAAATAAGGCATAGGCTTCATTGAAGAAGGGTGATTTCCTTCGAGGAGTTGTTTGCAATGCTGACCTACCCACAGACCATGGAGAGAGCAAGGAGGGGCTGGAGCCTGGGCTGTCCATCAGAGGAGAGCAAAACTCCAGGGGAGGTTCAGGTTTTGCAAAACATGCCCAGTTGCCTTTCAATTTTGCAAACCTGAACCACAAGCTGACTTGAAGCCAAGGACTGCTTGAATCCAAGCCCATAAAGCTGGGGGAAGTTTAGAGAAACACCCCATCTTTGACTCTTCTCCAATTCAAATGAACTCCTGGAAGGTGTGGAGGTGTTCAGAGAAATATCAGAAATTACTTTCTAATGGGTCAAGGCCATTTTTTCCAGTAAACAAAAGTGATTTTTCTTGGATCTTTCTTAAACTATATGTCTCAGACTGAACTTAAGATAGCTGTGAAAAACATTAAGAAGCAAAGAAGTCCAAACCCTGCAGCAATGAACAAAGTCTATTATTAAATTTTCACATGGAGCCTTCTCCCAAATGAAAACAGTGACAAATCAGTTTAAGATATAAATTAATCTGAATGCAAGAGGTTTCTAAGGAAGTTTACTGTTATGTTAAAGGGAATTTGGAAAGAAATGAAAATTCTCATGTATCAGCTCAGGAAACTTCATTCATAATGATTTTATCTGACTATCCTGTCCTCTGCACTGAAACTTTCTAGATTACGTCCCTAAGCTTTTCCCCAGTCATGTTCTTCCACAGTCACTGTGAGCACTACTCTGAGTGGAGATATCCATAAGAAATAAATGATAATGATGATGGAATAAAGAGGAAATAGAAGACAGCTTCTTAAACACACCAAGGGGAGGAAAAGGCCAGAAAAAAAGATGTGCATTTACTTTTCCTCTTGCATCCTGCAGAGGTGAAAGGAAGGCAGAGAGAATGACAGTTTTCTCTTGCAGTGAAAAATCTCCTCTTTCCTTCTGAGCTACTGACAAGCCAATTTAGGGAAAAGAAGAGGGAAAAAGGACATTTGTACAGTGAAAAAAAAAAAAGGAGGAGGCTTTGAAGACCTAATTAACAGACTCTGTCCCAAGTCACTTCAGTTCAGCTGTATCACAAAAGTCTGACAGAGATCCATGGGACCACAACAACCTGCCTAAGAGAGTAAGACACTGTAAACAAAACCAATCACTCCTAAAACCCACCCCCTTCCAAATTCAGGGGGCTGGGAAGAGGAGGAAGCTGCAGCTGAAGTCCTGTTTTTTTCTGTTCACTAATAAATTTAGTTTACAAAACTCTTTGTGGGTCTGTTTTAAGGTTGTTTGTTGATTAAAGCAGCAAACAACAAACTTAGCCTTAATTTATGCTTCTTTTAACATTTAAAGCTTGGGGGGGGATGCTTTTTATAGGAGTTAATGAGGCAGAATAGGTTCTTTATGGGGAAGATATTTTCTCACCAAATTAAAACCTGTATTGAAAATAAAATAATGAGATGAAGGTGGCTTTTCTTTCAGAAGTAAATAAATCTCAGGGTAGGAAACTTCTCACGCACTTGGAACTGTCCTTATCGGAGAGATCTGAGAATAGCAGGTTCACAAGATGTTCTCTCTCTTCTTTTTCTGTTTTTTTTTTTTTTTAAATCTGCCTTCCTCCTTTCAGCAAGACATTAATAAAGCATTGTTTGCTGAAAACATGCAAACAGCTCCAGTACATAAAGGCACGGAAACACTCTGAGCTCAGTTAAAGAGAAAAAGTCCAGTTCCCCTTGACTACAGCACAGCTATGAAAGCCCATGGCAGGGCCTCATCCCTACCATACCCATGGTGGTATCCCAGGAAGGGCAGAGAAGTGGGCGACAGCATGCCACCTTAGACACCCTTGCAAGTCTTACAGTAAAGATCCCGTGGAAAGGATAATTTTCTAAATTAAAACTCCATTGCTGCCTCAAATCTACTGCATTTTGCCACTCTGGTACAGCAGTGCGAGTGAAATAATGTACCTGTGTGGACAGTACTGGAAGCTGCTGTGTGACACCAGTAATCAGCACAGGATGTTGATAATCGGGGACAAACAGACAGAACAAGGTCCCTATGTGACAGGAGAGCATCAGCCCTGGTTCCTCTCAGCGACGGGAATAAAAGCCTTCCTTTCATTGCAGTCTATGAGCACACTTGAGAATGATAACCCTGTTTGTCTGCACCGGAAAGACTGAATAAATGCAGGTCTCACAGGTACAAAACTGGTTGGTGCAGTCTTTGCCTAGCATGCTGCTGTGTATGCAATTGCACTTTTGGAGTATTCTGTTTTTCAATGAAGTGCCAATAATTTCTTTAGAAAGAAGACCACATTTTGGCTTATTCATTACCAAAACGCATTTGAATTCGTTTTTTTTTTAGATCAGCCCTACTTTATGGGTAAGAATTGGGTTAAGCCTGCTCTGGAGTGCAAGTATATTTTCCCTTCCATCTCTTGAAATGTGTAGACAAGACACCCATAAGCAGTCTAGAGTTTCCCCCAGCATGCCAGGAGCTTTGCAGCAGTGGCAGAAATGCTGTCATCCTCCTGCTGCTGGCAGGCTGACCCAGGACAGATAACTCCAGTGCACCTGCAGCCTGCGGAAAGCTGCGCCAATGCCAGTTGCCTTATGCAATCAAGCAAAAACGCACCTCAAGTTTCAAAGCAGTTGGAAGACTCAGCACCTTCACAGAAGGGTATGAATGGAGCTGTTCTCCTATCTCTTATGCAAATGGCTGTTAGCACAACAATGTTATCCCTCGTTATCCACAAACAACAGAATTTTATCCGTCACTTGGTCTTCCTCCCTGACTATGGAAAATGTATACAAAGTATAGTCAGAGAAACCTGAGCCAACAGACAGCCACTCCCTGTGAAACCACATACTGCAGGAATGAGACAAGGAACTCAACAGGCATCAAAAAGTCAACACCCAGGGAAATTCCAGCATTTGGTAATGGCTCAGGAAGATCACCCTGCAAACCTAAATGCTGTATGTAGCTGGCTTCCAAAGCATCTGTGTGAGAGAGAGACAGAAGTCAGCTAAAGAATAAGTAAGGGAGCTGAAAAAAGAAATGATGTGCTCTTCTTTCAGTCCATGAAAGCATAGCAACAGTGCACTGGCATTAACTACAGACATGCATCCATGGAGAGGCACGAAAGCACTTCAGAGGGAGGTGGGAAAGCAAGGAAAGCATCAGCAAATGTCCACAGAGAAGTCAGCAAATTCAGGAAAGGAGAAAATAGTGTATCAAAAGGGAACAGACTGTCTGCATTGAGCTGTATAAGATGGCAATCTCTAAAATATACAGTAGAAAGATTTGCAAGCTGTGCAACTGTACAAAGTGGCAATGCAAGAGACAAGCAGGTAAAGGAAAAGTAGTCTTAATGGCTAAAAGCATGTAAACTGGATGAAAGCGTTTCTAGGATGTTGCTATTTGGAGGGATAGGAGGCAAAGATTCTATCCTGCTTACTGTGCACACATCCACAAAGTGCAGTCTGAAGTTCTCCAATACACTGAGTATCACCTGGAAATGTTTCCTGGGCTGTCCCGCTGGAAATGATCAGCTAAAAAAAAGGGAAGATCCCCCTTCTCAGATTCTCTGGACATGATGCCTGGTCTAAAGCTGCTGAAACAAATGGAAGACCTTACGCTGAATACCTCTCACTCTTCTCAGTTATGATTGATCCAAAGAAGGATGCACAACACTTAAAATTCCCTTTCTAATTAAGAGCTACCAACTAGGCTCCAAATCAGACAGCATTAATCAGTGTTACTTCTTTTTACCTCTACCTCTGGTCATGGTGTAAGGGAAAAACCCTATGCTGACCTGGCTGGGTAAAGTTCCAGTTGTCCCAGTCACGAGGGAGAGGCTGCACTTCATTGCAGATACAAACCACAATAGCTGCACTGTGCTATGGGGCAAAGAAAATGGGACTACAGGCTTATGACTTCAATCTTCCTTCTCAAATAGACTCTCTTTGAGAGACCAGTTGTTTGACCTTGAAATGGGATTGTAACTATAGCTGGTAAAAAATTTACTACAGACATTGGTTGTGTTCGATGAAACGTCTGCAAGGAATGACTACTGAGTCACTGACAAGGTTAAAAATAAATTGAACTGTTTTCAGATTTTTTGGACTGAAATCAGAATCCTTCAGATCTCCCTCCCAGATTTGTTTTATTTTTGTTTTTGTCACTGAATCCTCTGTTTCAGCCTTTGAGTCTTTAATTCACTGTCCAGCCCTCTGGACGTCAGTTCCTCTGCCACATGTCCCAGTCTGTCCCAGTTCTCATTTCAGTGGTCCTTTTAAACCCTCCTGTCTTCAAGAAAAGGTGTAGCTTTTAAAATAAACCAGATTTTAATCTTTCAAATAAAATTTTAACATGTTACCACCTGCAAATAGAATTATGTAAAATTGCTTTAATTTTTTCCTATCTGCTTGAGTTCTGCAGTGCTGAAAATTATTCAAAGAATTCACACAAGGCACACGCAGAAAGGTCACTGCATGAGCTCTGAGCAACCACAATTCTGCTTCCAGGGTAACTGCAGCTTTGCCTCTATGTGCCCTGGTATCTCGGGTGAATTCCCAGCTTTAAGCTACGTCTTAAAATATTTTTGAAGCATCTCGGCAAGAATGAAGAGTCAGTATCTGAAAGAAGGATGCAAACCGACTGCTACAGGAGGAGAGGCTGTTGTTTTGGAGAGCTAGCAGCTGCTATTGAAATGTATTGAAACTAGTGCTGGAGGTCTGCAGTACAGTCCTCCACCTTGAGTAAATACATGTTGTGTGTACAGCACTTCTGATTAGCTTAATACACCAATGGATGTCACTGTTGCTCTACATAAACCAAGATGGGAAAGCAAAAATAAAAGGATAATTTAAACAAAATAAGCTTATAGGAGAGAGTTCCCAAGGGCTTACATTTAATGCTCTCAAACCCAGTGTGTGAGAGTTAGGTTGTACAGCTTCTTCGGGGGCTTCCTGAGTGCATCCTATTGTTAACTAGAGAGATAAGGTCAGACTAGTAGCTATGTGTAAAAAAGTAAGGCTATTACCAAGGCAAACAAAGATGCAGAGTGGAAATCATAGACAACTATGTACAAACAGACAGTGCTTGCATAGCAGGCAGATTATCAACTTCTTCTCCACTCCACACTCTATCCCTTCTGCAAACTGCAGCCTAGGTGGGAGAAAATATCCCAAAGTCTGAAGACCAGAGTAGTTATTAATTTTGATTTTGCATCTTGAAAGCCTACAGTATGCACTCCCTTGTAATATTTGTGTAGTTGGAACTGCTTAGCAGCTCTGGGATTAAACAACAGATACTAGGTCACATTTCCCAAAACATCCAGCAACTTGAGTGTTTATAATTTTAACGGGTCCTGTGTCATTTGGGCTGTTTCTGAAAAGTGGGACGTGGTCATTCAAATCTGAAGCAGCTGTTCAGGCACTTTGAAAACAGTTTCCCTTACGACAGAATGATTCTTACCTTTGAGGCTTAGCTAAAGCCAGATTTTTCCAAGCAGTTATAAGTCTCACGGTTCCTCCCATTTTACCACTCCAAAACCCCAGTGGCAAAAAACATTTGTTGATTAGTTTACAAGGAAGGATTCATGCTTGTGCAGCATGATGAGCACTGCTAGGAGAAACTAGGTCACCAAGAGGCTATTTTAGTGATTGCCAGAGATGCAGCTGCTGTATTTCTAGGTCAGTGGTCACTTCTATGTTAATGGCTTTATAAAGGTTTAAGAAACAAATGTAGTTTTCGCTTGTACTCCTATGTGCAAGTCAGTAGCTTAACATTTAATGAGAGGCAGCTTTCAGTTGATTCTTGCTGTTTCAATGAAGAATAGTTTACACTGAATTACTGACAAAGCTCAGGAAAACCAGTAGAGAAAGGGAGAGCCAGCAGAGCACAACAAATATGCTCCATACTTATACATTTGCCCTTATATTTTCAAGGTGAGCAAAAATACAGGTCTGCAAACAGCCCCATCAAACCCAGTACCTTCAACTGTTTTAAGTTGCAGCCACATGCTTGGGGCAGTCACAGAGCAAGCTGTTCACAAGCAAAGCTGCATCTTACAAACCATGTGAGTCCACAGCCTGTGTCCTGCTAGTGAAAACTTCTGGAACTTTATCTAATAAAGTCATCTTCTCAACTGAATCACAATCGCTGAGGGCTCAGTTTCTTATTTGTATTACACATCATGTCATGTTCCACAAGCAATGTGACTTCTTGGTTTGCTCTGCTTAAGAGTTGCTAATTTTATTAGCATGTTTTTGCTGCTTCCATCTCCTCTCCTTTCTCCATTAAACTCACTAAGAGGTGTGTAATCTAACTCAGGGGCAAGTAGGAAGCCCTGACTCTTGACATCTAGTAATTTGCAGTTAAATACAGCTTGCACAACTCTGATGTAAGCTCATGAGATCTCTACCCCTTCTGTAGCTATTGGCAGGATCCCAGCACCCTGACCACCATGCTTGCAGGGTCACCATGAAGTCACCCAAAACCAGAGATGAAAGTTTTGAATGGTGTGAGAGAAATCAAAGAAAAACACTTGGAAAGGTATCAGGAGTGTGAAGCTTCTGATCCTGATCTAATTCTGTCAAAATGTGGGAGCTGTGATCTCAGTTGCCTCATGTATACAAGGACTCTACCTCTGTGACAAGGGCGCAAGTCAACTGGAATTTGTTTCCTAAAAGGAAAAGTATTATTTAATCAATAGGGCAAGATAGATGCCTGAGGCTTGTCCAAATTTAATAGGTCTACATGCCAAAACATACTTGTGATTCCCCAGAGTCTTGGTAAGAAAAATAATTCCATCTCTTTCACATGCTATTTCACTAGTAAGCCACTATGCAAACCAATAAAATCTAAAAGGGAACCTCAACTGCAAATAATTTAGCAATGGGAGCACAATGCAGCACCAGCCACTGAAGTAAAAACCTCTGACCTAGCAAAGGTGGATTCAGATCTGCAAATTCTTATTACCAGGTTTGTAGGCCAAATATGTTCTTGCAAGAGATATGACATGCCACTGACCAACCACACAGAATCACTGAAATACATTGCTCCAGCAATGAATTTGGTCTGAGACATTTTCAAGATGCTGATGAAATGAATTCACTTGTTATCTTACGAGATCCCTTAGGATTAAGAAAGTCTTCTTGCTCTCTCTCAGAATAGGTTGAGCTCATTTAAGTCTCTCTTAAGAATAAGAATCCTGTGGGTTGCCTATTTGTAATAAACAGGAACAAGCCTGTGGTCAAGTCTGTGTCATGCACCGCTGGTAGTTACTGTTTATACCCTCTCAGAGGACACAGTGCTATTTCACAGAATGATGCCTCTGCTCTACTCTGTTATTAGTCCTCAATGAGGCATCTTACCAATTACTTCCTGAAATAAGAACTACACTTACTATATGTGCAAAGGCACGCTTAAATTAACCTTTATTTTTTTTTAACTTTCAAAACCTTCAGATTAAAATTTTAAGTGTAAAATATTCTGCTTTACAGTTGGATAAAGTTCTGCTTTCCCTGTAGGAATCAAGTCACCACCTGTAAGTCAACAGGTCCAATAACCCTTCCCCTGTGCTTATGAATACAATGTCTGTATACATTTTGTGGTTATACATTATGGTTGAAATTATGGAGAACAGAATTTGTTCAGCTATTTCTCTAGAGTGAGGGACAGAGAATTTGGCAAGTGCTGAATATTACTTGAAACATATAAATATATAAGGGTTTGTTTCTGCTTCTAATTAAGTCAGCATCACTTTGTGAAGCATGTTGTGGAGGCTTTCTTCCCACCAATGCTGCCTTAAGTGGTACAGCAAGGCAAGGCTGAATGCTCTTCCCAGGCAGCCCATGGAGGTGTTCAGCATTACATGGCTGCCATTGAGCTTCCTGGGCTGTTTCATTCAAGACTACCCAAAGAAAATTATAAGGATGTGGCTAACATTCTTGAAAAAAAACCCCAAACCCAAGCCCAAAACTAAAACCAAAAAGCCAAAACTCTTGCGATGGCACCTTCAGAACTTCCCCTTCCACTTCCTGTCTGGTTTTCAGCCCTGGAGTCGAACAGCTTTGACAGAGGGAAAAGCCCTCTGCTATGGCCGCCCAAAAAGCCATTCAGTATCGCAACACTGATGCCATGATACCATGATGTCAGTTGCCCTATGCTGTCATACAATTAAACTCTTGTTAGCTTTCATCACTAAAACAAATTGTGGCTTGTTTGTATTGGAAGAGGCCAAGTAGAAGAATTCACACTTAACATTTAGAGTAAATAACAAAAAAGAAACACTTGAAGCTCTAAGTGGTAGCAAATGACTTAGCCTAGAGTTGGGTAAAACACTTAAAATCTTAGACATTTAAATAAGAATGCCTTGATTTAAGTATGCCTAAGTTTCAACTCATGATGATTTCCTTGGGACTGTCATAGATACTAAGCACTTTTGAAAAGCCAAACCAGTTATATTTTAATTCTCAAACACTTGGACCCCAGGAAAAGTAATCACTTGAACAGTGATGTCTTTAGGAATCATGGAGTAATTAAAAAATAGGTGACAACAGAGCTCTGAAAGTGTGACCATTTAGTGGCTAATCAACAGCCACTGAAAATGAGTCTGTGTCCTCAATCTGCTCTCAAGAAGAATGAATCCACCCTACAAAACACCTCAGCGCAATTTGTACTAAGTACAGTGACAGTGGCAGGCAGAGTGCCCTGAAAGACAAGGAAGGTGTTCTGTAAATCCTAAAAGGTTGAGATTAAATTATAAACTGTGTTGTTGCTATAAAGTAAGGCTGCTTCATGCTTAGTATTCTTAGGTTCTAACTCTAGTTGGACAAACATACCCAGTGCCACCATGGTCATTTCTGCATCTGTGCAAAGGCAAAGCAGAGTGTTTTCTAGAATCAAATATGAAGACTACAAATTCAGTGTTGAGTTTGGAAAATTATTCTCTCTGCAGCCTATAATACTTCAACTAACTGCTGAAACTCATACCCAGCCCCTGGATAAACAAACAAAGGGAAAAGGAGCAAATATTATGCACTTCTTGTGACTGCTGATCAGACAGACAAACCAAGTCAACACAGGACTTAGCTGAAAGACACAATATCCACTTGCAATTAGGCTCCTAGTGTGATATGATGCTGTTCTGATCAACTTGTGGTCATCTGTAATGACACATTCACCAACAGAAGCATACATTGTCACAATATGGAGACCATATATGTCTTTGCAAGGAGGGAGCATGAGATATGGAGAAAGCAAAGCAGTCCACGGACAGCCCCATTCCCAGGTTGCTGCTAGGGGCCTGCGGTAGGCTGGAACCACTTCAGAGAAAAATGCCATTTCCTATGCACAGCTGGTTTTATCAGCATAACAGATTCAACTGTGTTGACCTGTACAGGTTCAGGCTTCAAAGAAGATGAAGGTGATACCAAACAGAATGAGAAGTGACAGCAAAATTCAGTGTCCCATCTCATCATGACTCTGACTGCTCAAACCCTCACTAAACAAGTCATACAAAACAAGTAGCAGTGAATTCCTTCAACTGTCACCAAAGGGAGCAAAAGTATTCATGACAGCTGAGGAAGCCACAGCAAAAGGCCAGCCAAGAGATGCTTTGCAAAAGATCCAGTGAACCCAAGCGAGGGTTCAACTGTGAAAGTTGCACAAGCTCATCAAACCTGTGGAGCTGAGGTACGCACCGTGGCGATGAGGTCCAGAAGGCCAGGATCTTCTTAAGGGCATGCAGATTTGACTGCATGCCGAGCTCTGCCAGGAGGAGGGTAAAGCACCTTCACCATCAACACTGCAGGTTGTGATGGGGAAGGTGAAGCAGTGCACAGGAAGGCAGGCCAGGGGCAGGAAGAGAGGAGCTAGCCTTGCTCACCCTTTTAACAGGCAGGCAGTAATAATGACAGAGCTCCACTCACCAGCAGTCAGCCAGCCATAGCTGTTTGTATGCTCACATTGCAGTAATTGTAATTGCTGCAGGCATTGAGCTGATGAGATGAGAGTAAAGGAGAGCAAGGTGACTAAAGCAGGAAAGGAAAAGCAGAAGGGAGGCAAGAGAGAGAGGCTGACTTTTTGCTACCCCTTAGAAAAGCACTGCCATCAGCTATGAAGCTGGTGCCAGGCCCATGTGTTTCAATGATTCTGAGATGTCAAAGCTCAAACAGAGCAGCACTGCCTCACAAACTTGCACAAAGGAGTGATGACTTATCCCAGCCCCATATTGACACTTTCTTCAATGCCTGATATGTTCTTATAAATAACTATAAAAGCTCCTATTTCAGTTTCACAGTGGAGTCATGGCTCCTTGGGAAATGATAATAAAAAGAAACAGGGGCAATACCAGCACTTCTCCCACCTTTTCTGGTTTTGATCAATTACTCTGTGTGACCTCTAATAATAATGAAGAGAGATTGGAAACAAATTTTACTGCCAGTTTCACAACCACACCTACAAGTGCTCTCAACCCAGCCCTTACATTGGGAACTAAAGACTGTGGTTGGGTAATAGCCTGGTGTTTCCTGGCTCAGATACTGCCTCTTCAGACATTGCCTTTTCACCTCTAGCAAAGAGAACCAGTCCTGGGAAAGGCCGTTGCTTCCCTGCATGGAAAGATATTGTGGGGCTGACAACTGGGGAAAAGCTATTGTCACACCAGCCTCGCTCCTCTTCTGCTGCTTCTCCTCACCTGCCCCAGAGGGGAAGAGAAAGAGATTAAAAAGGCAGGGAGTAGTATGATGAAATTAGTAAGGGACAACCCCTACCCCTCTCTCTCCCAAAAAAAGATGGTGAAACCACAGAGAAAAAGAAACCCAGAGAAAGGCAGACAAAGTAATCCTTATGAGAAAACATCACCTTAATGAATCACACATTATAGCCTTTCTGTGCACATTTTGTGACATCAAATTAAATCATTAATTTTTTCATAGCAGGTACTATAAAACACTTATGAAAAGGATTTATTTCCTCATAATATTCTGAAAGATAGTAGCTCAGTTAGGTCCATCATGTACCCATCCACATTAAGTTAAAGAAGATTTTCCTATATGGTAAGTGATTTTTTCCTTCACTCCCCCAGTTTCAGAAATTATTTGACCTGTCGTATAGATACAAAAACTGAAGCACTGATGAATTTCTACATAAAGATCTGTAAAAAGCAGGTGCCTAAATTCATGGCTCAAGTTCCAAGAGCACAATTTTGCAGATGGGAAAGAGGGCTGAGCAAAACGACAGCACAAGCACATTACAGGCTCAGCATGGGAGCTCACTGTAATGCACCAATTTACCAGAGTCCGCTGTGCTTGCACTGGGGGAAGTTTACTCTGGGGGCAATGTGATCATCTTTCCGAGTGAGATTTGCTGTCAGGGTACAGTGTGTGTTTGCTAAATTTATGGTTATTTTCCCCTCTCCTTGCCAGGGGTCTATGTCTTCTTCTCGTTATATCAGTAATGAGATCAGTCTACCCTGAGTTGCTTTAATGATGTGCTGAAATTCAAAATGTTTTCTTTAAGTAGTACAGAAGCAGTGGAGCAGTGATCTCCTTTGATCTTCAACCTGCTCACATCGCTTCCTGCTCTGCTTCTTCTGTAATCACTTCTGATATTGAACTCCTCTGGATGTCTCAAAGGGCACGCCACAATAAAACAGGAGGGTCGGTTGCAAGGAAAGTACCAATAATCTCACTCCAAACCAAATATATCCATTCAACATCTCTAATTACAGATAGCAAGAACAGATTCACAAGCCTTCTGCTGAAGACAGGAATGTTAATTATATTTGGTCACTAGACTGCCAGGTAGCCAAGTGCTTTGTCAAATTATCCAAGTATGGTTCCTCCCTCCTCATTGTACACATCTCCGAAGCTGCTAATGCTGAAAGCAGCTACACCCTGGATTAAAGATGCTTGTGGATCCCAACCACAGCCTTGCTAATACTTCACACCAAGATGGACTGCTGAATGGGCTCTCCACAAGCACTTGTGGGCGTTAGAAGATTTTGCCTTAGAATTTGTCTTGCTTGGATTAACAACATATGTCCATGCACTTTGAGACCTCACAGGGGCTCTGTTTAACACTGTAATTAAACACTAACATGACAGGGCAGAAATGGCAGCATATTCATTCACATATCATATCTCAAATATAAACCCTTGGCAGTGGTACTCTCAGAAGGGAAATGAAATGTCCTCTAATTCTTGCTCCATGGTCAGAAATTTGTAAGCTCCCATAAAATATGGGAAGAAAAGAAGGATATGTCTCAGCTGCTGGCTTCAGGTCAGGTAAGCACACAAGGTGATGCCAATATTGGGCATTTCTAAGCACATGCTGTTCTAAGTTCACTGAGCCATCATTTCTGCTATAGTACACAAACCCTTATGATGTCAAGTTGCAGAGGTGACCGTCATGCTAAAAACAAAGTGTGGATCTTGATACACATGACATGACAAAGAAATGCATTGTGCAACTCCAAGGAATTAAACAACCCCAATTAACAATGACTGAAGCAAAAGCACTTCAATCAGGGGGAAGGCAGCAGAACATTTTAAGACAATATAAACTTCCTTTTATTGCAACATAAAAACTGTATTTAGCTTCTTAAATCTGAATTATTCTGCCTGCAGAAAACACAGTCAGGCTCTGATTCAGACACTTCTCATGATAAGAGGCCGTGCTCTCTTACAAATGCTTCTTCAGAAGCATATCCTACTTAGGCACACATTTCACTGAGCACCTTTATCAGTGTTTTACACTCAGATTAAATCTTTCTATTCCTTAATGGATAGAGCAGAGATTACTATAAATACTGACAGCATTTGAGTTACCTGACCAAATAGAAGACACAAACTGTCCAGAAACTGTCCAATTATGAAAGCAAGCTGTGTTATTTAAAAAACCTTCATCCATCTTCTTACTTTAAATCATAAAGCAAAAGGATTATGAACACAGGGCAGCTCACTGCCTGCAGACTGCCCGCCAGCAGGTCTTGGGCAAACAGCTTCTACCAGCCGGGTACAAGTCTCCCAAAAATGCCTTTCACCCTGGTCACTGGATCCTCACATATGTAGAACTCACTGCAGAAACAGTTCCTCTTGGAGGATTTCACCAAAGATACTGACTCAATGGCTTGATAAACAGAGAGTTTTGAGGGAAACTCAAATGACACAGTTTGTGATAGTTGAGAACCTCCAAATTTGTAAAAAAACCAAACAAAAAGTCATTGTTAAAGCACAACTTTTCACTTGGCTATCCTACATGCAAAGTAGTTTACTCTCATCCAGCACTCAGGATCTTCAAATAGGTAAGCCCCATTTCTAATTTTGATGCAGCACAGAACAGGAGCATGATCTTTCTTATGAACTTCCTCCAACAGACTGTTACCCTGAACATGCAAAAAGCCATCAGCTTCTAGTTTTGAACTCCGGTTTGGGAGGGTGCTTGAAGCTGGTACTGGCTGTTCAGCACATCCCTGCATTCTGTGCACATGCTTAATTTGCAGTGTGATCTGAAGTCCACTGTAATAAGAAACACACAGAGGCTTGGTGTGACAGAGAGGCTTACATGCTCTCCTGAATGCAGATGGCTGAGGTGTCCATCTGACCACAATCCAACTTTCTTTGTACAGAGCTGCACTCAGCAAACTGAGTTCGGCAGTCTCACAAATCATAACTAGATGGAAAATCATGTTTTTCTTTTTAAAAGAAAATCAAAAGTTTGCTGAGAGGGCACAAAAGTTTCTGTCTAACCTTCTACCTCCTTTCATCAGTGGCATAGTAAAATCCTGATTCTTTTTGAGGCACAATGATTCCTGAATGGAGGGCATCTCAGTGGCAAGCAACTCTTTACTTCCAAAGATACAAACCAGAGTTTTTAGTCATTAGATCTCACATAAGTCTCTCTCTTGCAAAACTGTCTTCCTGGATGATGTATTTTGTTCAAAACAGTGACCCTGATAGACCTCTGCAAGCTCCTTCACCTGTTGGAGATGTTAAATAACGAAACATGAAGCTTCACAATGTCACATTAAGGAAGTTCTTCACAAGTTCATTGGATATCGTAGTGTAAAACTCCTGCAAAGATTTCTTTGGTGGCTTCAGACAGCCTTACTGCCATTGTACCAAAATCTATGCTGGAAAAGGTTCCAAGTCACCTGACACAGACAAGTTTTTTTATGCTTTAAAGCAAGTTCAGGGAAAAATGAAGGCCACTCTGAGACACAACACAAGAAAGCACTTGTGCTTATGTTAACCTGAAGTGCATGCCCAAGAGCTTTGCTTAAAGCAGCACCATGATTCCTCCTGCAAGTATTCATACATAACTGATGTTGCATTAAAATCCCGTCTGTTAATTTGGAATAATATTAGCTATGAACCTTCCTGTTTCCTGGTGGCAGAGGTGCTGCATAATGACCTTTGGCCACGCTGGCAGGAGCTGCCAATGTGCTGGTAAGGTTCACAAAAAGCAGCCAATGTGCACCATGGGGGCCTGGCTGTTAAATGATCCTGTTCCAAAGCAGCTGTCACGTGTTTCTAACAGGAAATAAAGTTTTAAGCTAAAAAGTAAATGCTTTGTTTTGAGCAGAAGATTATGATTATTTTCATGAAGAAAGCCCAGTGCCATACAACTGCTGTCAAGGGACTGGCAAATTACACTGCAGTTTTTGTCAGCCAATGTCTCTCATGATGGCCTACTTCTTCTCTCCATGCAGTTAAACTGTGGTGAAATGTGAGACATAACATCCCATCATAAAACCTAGGCTTCTAAAGAGCGTGAAAGAGTGAGTCACCTGGAATGGAAATACTTTGGCTTTTAGCCTTCAAATTTCTATGTCTTTCCCTGCACTCCAGCCCTGCCTTCTGAAAGGGTTACAGGGACAGTTTTTACTAGATCTTTCACAGAGATCCAGCCATGGTGTCTTGTTTTGCTGGCTGAGCTATGGGCTGCCAAACCCACCTGGTCATTACTGATTTACTGCTGGTTATAGCTAAATAATATTTACAAGAATTAAACAGTGAAAATGCAAGCAAGTTCTCAAAACTTCATCAAGAAAAACAGCCCACCTCCAAGTCTGAGGGTTTTCAGGACTAGGACTTTGGTTCATCACTGGACCCGTGACTGAACATTTCCAAAGTTCAAAACTGTGGGTTTTTCATTTGTACCAGAAATCATGCTGCTCTTGTGAGCTGAGTCTGGGACCAGAAATGCAGCAGGTCACCACAGAAGCCAAGGCATCAATGCTAGCAGGAGGTCTTTCTGGACAAGAAATGCAGTAAAAAATCTCATAGATAAAATGACTGAGAGTTTTTGGAGTGGCCTGGATCTCTCATTTCAAAGGCCAGTCTTTAAAGGTCTTCTTATTCTCTAGCATATACTATATCAAGGGAGATAGATACGTTCCTATGCAGCGTGAGCGAGGTAAACCTGCTTTAGCAGGAGGGTTGGACTGGATGAGCTCTGGAGGTCCCTTCCAGCTGCCACCATTCTGTGATCCTGTGAGACAGGCATATGGTGCACACAACTGTTTCCCATTTACTCCAGAATAAATGAGAACAGAAACGGACTCACAAGTAAATTGCTTAGGAACTGTTAGTGAACTTTCTTTGTGAGCCTCTGTAACCCAGAGCCATCCATCATGCATACAGTATTAATTTTAAGGGGATAAATAATGCAGGGAAAAGAAAATATAATCCCATGTAGTCAATTCCCAACATTTCAGAGCTATTTACTGGGTGGGTATTTTTGGTCCTTTTATAGTTTTTTAACAGTTTTAAACACTGTCCTGCTTGATTCATTAGTTTGGTCTCCGGTGAATAACTGGCGGTTTTTACAAGTCTAGCAAACACTACACAACTCTATTATTCTAACTCAAGCTACAACAGCAGTGCTCTGTGACAGTTTGATAGCTGTTATACATACAGAGGTGGAGCTTAGGGGTTGGTTTTTTTTTCCTTTCCTCCTGGGTTGTTTTTTTTTTTCCCCCTTTTGGTGAGAATGGAGGGAAAGCAGTGACAGACAATCTTGTAATATGCTGATTTGTTCTGCTGGTGTCTCTCACCCTCCAGCTTGTCACATGTATTTTTCAGCACACACTAAAAACCTAATCAAAACAATCCCGCAGTGTAAAAGGTGCAGACGGTGACTTTCTGACACTTTTCAGCAATTGCCATCACTGAGAATTCTCATGCCCCACCATCTACCCTGGGTAACCTTCATAACAAAACAGGGTTGAATGCCTTCAGAAATGATCCAGGTCAGAGCAAATGTTGCTCATGTTTTATCACCCGGGAAACTCAGAAACTTTCCAAGAATGGAGTTATGGGAGCCAGGGAAGCCAGGGAGCTCTAATGTACTGTCTCTCACAGACAACAACAACTCAGTGTCAAAGCAACAAGACCAAGGGCAGGGAGAGCAGAGAAGAAAGGCGCTCTGAGAACCTGCAAGACACTGGTTACAAACAGGTGGCTGAATGCTAAAGAAAGAGACACTGAGAGAACAAGCAGCAAGACACAGGCATGAATGGAATATATTTTACAGCCTGGTATGAGGAATTTAAGGAATTAAGATGGTTCTTTTTTGTTTGCCAGCTTAGCAGAAATATTCAGGCTTTAATCGTCTTGTTGATGGAACATAAATCCCCAAGAATCCCCTTCTGGGGCACTCTGGAGTCTTTGACTTACCTGACACCCAGAAAGGATTTGATTTTTTGCCTTACATTGCTGTCAGCAAATAAGAGAAACTAATGTTAGAAGTTTTGGCATCCTTTGTTGATCTCAGCTTGCACTTTGAGGACTTAAGACAGATGGGCATTAAATAAATTTAAAAAAAAAAGTCCAATGTGCTTTTGCCCTATATTCCGGAGTGCTACTCTGTGACAGGAGTGGCAGCAGCCACCTCTCTGCCTTCCTCCAGCACACGGCTTCTCTATCCAAGGGTTTGACCTTGCAAGGCTGCACGTGCTGTCCCCACACCAGCGTGGGGGTAATCCAGATATTTTTAATGGAACTACTCACATTCTTAAAGCTGATCATGATCTTAAAAGCTTTGCTGGATCAAACCAGAATGTTTGGCAGTGCATGAGACTGAGTCCCTCAGGAAACATTTATTTTGGTGAGCCTTCCTGTCAGGTCTGCTGATCACCTTCACAGTAGCACTGCATGCAAAAGGCCTTTCTGAAGTGATTTGCCTGCTCTTTGCATTGCACTATAAACTCTTGATTGCAGGCAACATGCCCTCTGCTTGAGCAGCTCAACAAACATCCCCAGTATGTGACTAAGACAATGAAATGATGAGTGGACCTATTTCCAAACTCTGTGACAGGTCAGAGCCAGATTGAAGTGTAAATCAGGCATTTTTGGTTGCCTTTAACTATGTCAGCACTTGTGAGTATAGTAAGTAAAGAAAACCCAATGACCTCCAGTGCTGGAGCAGCTCAATAAATCCTTGAGGACTCACCATGAAAGGTATGTTGTAGGTCTGAGTCCAAGTATTGACTTCGTCAAGACCCTTTATCTCAGGTTTCATGGAAAATCTCCCTCTAATTCATCTTCCTTTCTGTTAGAGCACAAATGGGTTTAAAGACAATGTCAGGTGAAAGATCTGCAGGGAGTTAGAGCCCCTATTGTCTGTCAGCCTGACTTTAACCCCTCATTGGTGCAGAATGCATTTTGGTCTTTGCTCTGGAGCTCTCACTATTCTAACCACATTGCATGAGTTGTATGCTGCTTCATTTGCTCAGACTGTTTCCTCCACTCGGGTCACAAGAATGTGACTGAGAATAAATCTATCAGCTAGAGAGAAACTTCCTCTTTACATCTCTAAGGCCTGATGTAGTTTAAGCACAGGATTGAGAGCAACTTACTTTGTTGTTCCTGTGCCCTCTGGCAATCCACATTGAATGCAGGAGCCAGGTTTTATAGCATACATGAAGCAGGTTGCTAAATAATTGAGCTGACAAACTGGTTGGAAAAGTTGTGCTTCCAATCTGGCAAAGAGGCAAGCTGGTCCCTTGACCTCAAGTACAAATCCTGTCCTTGCTTTTAGGGAGCTGACTTCACTACTGTCCTCTGGTCCTACCAATGTGTCAGCTGATAAAAGCAGGTGATCAATATGTATGGCTCTTAGAGATTAGGCCTTAAGACATCGGAATTCTGCTTGGTTTAACCTTAAAACACACAGGCTAGTGATCAAATAATTAGTTTGTTTAGGGGAGTTTTTTGAGGCATGAGCATAAGATATGGCGACAATTCCTTCTTTCCAGCCTCTACCCCATTCCTCTCTATTTCTCCAGAAGAAAGAACTAAGCATCTGCCTAAAGGAGGAGTCACTAGAGCCAGTGTTAGACCTCAGGAACTGGGAAGGGCATCACGGCTGCACACTATCACAGTGAAATCTTCTTAAATGTAATCAGCAACTGCTTTTCCTGAAATACTCTTATGAACTTTACTCATTCCTGCCTTACAGAAACAGCATCACCTTCCAGCATGATCTATGATTGCTTTGTTCAGCCAGCAAGCAATGACAGCAGGTATTATACCGTACTCTTCATTTCTCTAGAGGGAAGCTGAAATGGCAGCAACACTGAAAAATAAAAATCTTCTCATCTTGCGAATTGTATCCTTAGTGAATCCACCTTTTAACACTAGTCCCTAAGAGCGAACATGGGTAAGGAACCTGAAATGTGACAGTGTGAATTCAGAGCTGGCAAAAGATTTACACTAGAGTAATTTTCATTAAAAAGATAAGATCCTTCAGAATTCTTAGGCAGCTTATGGTAACTACGAACCCTTATTCATCCTTTTAAAAAGCCATTTGTTACACATTCTCATAAGCCCCCCCTCTCCCCACCCCAGACAGGGGTAAGTCAGATGAAAGATGTCTGCCTGTTGAGTTCCATGACAGAAAATATTTTAATGACTTTGAAATTCAAGCGAGATCCTCTTACATACACCTTATGGTTTTTCTTTAGGACAAAATAAAACGGAAATCCAGTGCCCCCCTGGAGATGATTGGCAGAGCTGGGAGTGGATTGAGATCTCACATGTCTGAACCTAGTGGAAAGAGGAATAGTCACTGTAGAGCTGAGGAAGGCTGCAAGGATCAGCTACACCACCTCTGATGAGTACAGAACTGTGGCTGCTTTTGTTTGCACAGCACTCTTTGCAAAATTTCAACTTTCAGAACTGTTCCCAGTAACAGCTTTTGCTGTTTTGTGTCCTGTTGCTCGGAATGATTTCTCAAAAGAAATTACTCTTTTTCCATAACATCAATGTGTTGATGCAGCTGGGATTAAGAAAATGCAGCTCAGTGCATAAATGCATAAGAAAGAAATCACATGACTTTCTGCTACTGAGTGTTGCTTTGAGAACTAACTTCACATACCTAATAGACATGAATGATACCCTGCATTAAAAAATAGTTGCATTCCTATTTAATTAGGTTAATAAAAAGGCATATCTTCATTTATTTGTGAATTAGCTCTTCGGAAATGACATGAAAAGTGGAATCACCACAGAAACATTTGAACATCATCAGCTCTTCGGAAATGACATGAAAAGTGGAATCGCCACAGAAACATTTGAACAGTATCTTTGCTCCTTATCATGAAAGACAAGCAAGAGAAGTCATGAAAGAGGACAGAAAGCATTTGGTAAAGCTCATCTATTTCACAAGAGAAATCTCATGAATAGTTGCAGGCTGCAATGGCCTCTTTCAGCGCAGCTCTCAGACCTGCCACACTGATCCAACACTCAGTGCCTTTCAAATACCACAATGTCACACCAAATGTTGCTAATAAAATACCTGTATTTGGGCCAACTAGCTCGACGCTGTAACTTCACAGGCAATACACTCTGTCACAAACAAATGGGACTTGCTGAATCAGGCCTGAAGGCTGCAGTGCTGCAACTACGGCCGTAATGCCCTTTGGGCTGATAGGGACTGCCTGATATCACCGGGCAGACATGGAGATTGCTGCTGCCTGAGGGCCTGACTCTGCCTTTTACTCTGCTTTTATAGCAGCAAACACTGTTGGTTCCTAACCCCATAAGCTGAGGTCCTATGAGATACAACCATGTAGATAACAATTAGTAATAATTAGCTGCCAGTGTCCTGATTCTAAGGCAAGTGCTGTATCCAGCACACCTTACTGACCCAGCTCACAGGCAGGGGATTGTTAGGTTATTTGAAAAATATTTTGCCTTAATTCCCTCATTTCAGCTAGCTCTTTTCAACAAAGCATTGCAAGACTAGAGCTGATCCAAAGTATCCGCCGGATGGGAACGAGGTCATTAAGATGACCAAGCCATTTATGAAAGCAAAGACAGAAGACACTGCAGAGGAGTTCTGCACCCTACCATCTGCTAAAACAGAAATTTACCATCAGTCATTAATGCCAAAGAAAGTTGACATTGCTGGACCCTTCTCCATTAGCTGGACAGCATATTAGCTCCTCAGATGGTCCCTTCCTCAGAGGTTCAGACAAAACTTGGACAGGAACAAAGCATCTTTCACCCCAGAGCATGTTGTGGGTCAGAAGGTCAAATTAACTTTGCAACTGCTGCTAAAAAGTTCTGGGCCCTGGAAAATACTCCTCTGCACATCTTCCAGGGTGCAGTCAATGCTGGGAAGAACAAACATGAGCGTGGGCAACACTTGGCAGTTGAGACCTGCAGGCTTTTACTCACATGAGTAATCCTTATTTTCTGATTAGTCCCATTGCAGCCATGAGGGGAAGGGCCGCCCATGTAAACCTGCAGAAGGAGGAAAAGAGGCCTTAGCAATGGAAACTGTGCTGACAGATACATGGCAGTGTTTTTGTAGCACCTTCATCTGCTGTGACTTTTCCATATTTCCCAGTCCATCTATTTGCTCTTCGTCTTTCTTTTCCTCTAGTATTTGTCCTTGTTGCTGAGGCAAAAGCTCTTGGAAAGAACTGCCGGCGGTTTACTGGTGGCCCACACACATGGCAGGCTGGCTGTGCTGTGTAGCAATGTCATGCTGTGGCATTGCATCACACGTGCACAGAGAGGATGTAAAGATACAGAACCGCCCTTAGAAGAGACTGGAAGGAAAACCTGTTGACAAGAGCTGTTCCAGCTCTAGATTATAGATTCATTAGCTGCTTAGGCAGGCTGTTCTATTCTGCTCAGTCTGTGCAACAATTCACAATGTTGGGCCAGCACTTGACTGCTGCCTCCTAAAACTCCCTATGTAGAAAAGGATCTTGCTTCACTGCTTCCATCAAAGGACAAGTCTTACCTGCAACCTGCTTTTAGTGACTAGCTTCACTCATGTATGGAAATCACGTAAGGAACACAATACCCCAAAAGACATAGGGATGGTTTGCAGAGCAAAATCAAACTCCCTAATTCCCCACCATATCTTTCCCAGTACAGTTCTTTTAAACAAGCCTGCAAAACAAATATGGCTTACTTTTGGTTTACTCTGAAGCAATGTCTGTGCCCACACCCACACACACCCATTCCCACACCATGAGCTGTAAAGTGGCTTCTAGCCCTGTGGCTTATATTTATCTTCAACTTCAAACAAACAAAGGAAGGTACAAAGCTGTGTTTCGCTGGGTTCTCTTCTGCAGCAGAACTGCTTTATGGCACCTCCTGTGCCTTGTCACATTTCACATTTCTGTCACATTTCTGATGCACTGCACAATTCTCAGGGGTAAGGAAGTACCAGAATTATAAACGTAGAAATGTTTTTCAGCAGAAATTCTAAGAGACAAGACTTTTAGCTACAGTCATGAGCTACCGGCATAGCAGGGAGCAGAGCACAGACAGTGTCACCTTCACTCATGAAATCCTATAGATTCTAACACTTACGGAGAGCTACAGGTATCCAGGGTACTCTGTTTATTACATATACTTTCAGAGATGCTGGATGCACAAGCCAATTTTGTAGTGCTCACAGTGCCAGTGGTGGTGGCCACAAAGACAGAACAACCAGGTACATACTGGGGAAGAGGGGAAGTAGAAAGGCAAAGGTCATATGCTGTCCCTGTAAGCAGAGTCCTCATGTTCCATGCACCGGATAGACATCCCGACTACCTGCCTGCCACTGAAATCCTGGCATCCTTCCAGCTACATAAAATTGGAATGCTACTTCTCACCACCAGCAGCTGCCCGCTCCTGGGCATGCATAGGGGCTGAATAGACCTGGGGCCTTCCATGGGCTGGATGAGAAGGAAAACAATGAAGAATCTGTTTCTATTTTTAGCTTCAAAAAGTTAATTCTTAGGTGACTGAGACTGAGGAAGATGTTATTTCTCTCTTGCTAAGAAGCAGTTCTCACCATTTACTTAGCAGGAAGATCTCTTAGTCTGCTGTTACAACAACCAAGTCAAGGTACAAAGACATTCTTCTGAAAATTAGAGACAAAGACCTTATTTTTTTTATTTTAATTGCCATTTCAAACCTTCAGCAGTGCAATGTATTCTGCAAAGTGCTTTGCACATGGTAATTAAGTCTCATTATGTGGCACAGAAATGAAACCCACGCATCCTGGCTCTCTAATATTTAAGCTCATCTTTCCCTGACACCTGAAAACCTCAATCTGCTTCGTATTCTACTGCTCTCTCTTACTGGGTTGGGAAAAAGAGACTGTCAGTTTGCAGGCTGGCTAGATTTCTAAATCACATAAATTCTCTCTGTGACTTTAAGGCCCATTTATCATCGAAGGCTTGTTTATGTGCTAAGTAATTTCTGAGCAGTGGGTTCTTTTCTGGAGTAATGGAAGTTCACTGGGGAGTGATAGAATTTTTTACAGATCTCCCTCTTTCTTGAGGAGCCACCACTTATATTCCTCCCCTGGCAGTTTCACACAACCTGACAAAGACCAACAGGCTAGCACTTTTCTTAAGTGCTAAGCTTCTACATTATTCTTATGAAGAATGTGAGACACAAGAAAGCATTTTATTCTAGATTAAATGGACATTAATTCAGCAAAGTAACAAGATTTCCATCCCATTTGGTGTAGGAGGACCAGCCCAGTGGCACATGTTTGCATTGCTAAGCTGCTTGTGTACTGTCTCTTTGCTTCCAGCCGATGTGTGCACAAAGCAATGCACCGAGTTGCACAAAATTGCCCCAAGAGGAAACCATTCCCCATGATTATAGCAGTCCAATGAGAGTCTGAAATGGTACACCTACTAATCAGACTTTATACAATGTAACTACAGGCCCTTAATGTTCTCTATGAGGAAAGAGGTATACTGCTGACTTTTATAGAAGTAGATATTAGTTAATTATTCTTTCCTTAAACTTCCGAGGGGATTACAGTTGGGTAAACAGTGTAGAATAATACCAGCTGCCTTCCTTCCGTATTTAAAGGATGTTAGGTGCTGGCTTAGTATTCTTCACTTGCTCTTTGCACAGAATCATATATGCACATATACTAAGACTGCACACAAGACTTATTGAAGGGCTCAATTTCAGATACACCAAAAGGCCTCCTATCCTCCACAGTGCAGAATCAACCTGCAAAAAGACAATAGACGCTCCTCCTTCAGCTACTCGCTCAGGCTATGTTTAACCTTCAGAATCTGCAATAAAAGGCAGCATTGAGACCCTGTCTGTACAAGTAGCACTGGGGAGAGCAGGGTCACAGAGACATCCAGGCCCTGGAAACCCTCATCAAAGAAACTGGGAGAGGAAGCACATTTCTTGATATTTTCATTTGCACCTTGCTGGTAATCCAGGAAGCAAAACAAGGCAAAGTGATGGTCCCCATGTCTCTGCAGGAAGCTGAAGCAGCAGCACATAGCGGTCTAAGAGGCTGTGTCCTATACCACAAGCAAAGCTAAGCTCCTGGCACACACACTGCAGCCAACAGCTCTATCTACTTATGCTGTGCACTGATACCTCTGCTAGTTGTTGCTGGAAAGGTGTCATGGTCTGAAAAAGGTTGCTTCAGAGTATCAGTCAAGATCTCTTTAAAAAAAGAGATAAAGAATTATCAGCATCTGCTTCCATGTTGTTAAAGAAAGGGGGCAAAGGCTCCATTAACTGAATGCATTTGTTCTAAAATAACTTATTTGACTCTGACAGGCTCTGATTCCTTTAATATACCTTCTGAAAAGGATTCAGGGAATTCTAGCTCTTCTACACAGATAGGAGCACCTCGTCTTCCTGATAAACTGGCATCTCACTTGTGATAAATATCCAAAGCTGAAGTTGCTCATATTTATTGCTAGAGGGGTAAGGTCCCTCACTGACTTGACTCCAGGCCTGGTGCAACATCGCTTGCTCTTGTCCTTAATGATATCATGAAGCTTGTGCCCTTAAAAGATTTCTTATCAGTAGCAGAAAAAAGAGAAATGCCTGGGAGTTTCCAAAAACTCATGTCTGAGGGCTTAATAGGTTGATTTATGAGTCTGGGTCTCTCCCACTATGGCTCAAAGTAAATGTTCAGTTATGATTTCATTAAGGGCTGGCTGATGATTTCCTGCTTTGTCAGCTTTACTAAAATGAGCAACCTCTGTTCCTCTTCCAGAAGCATGCCTTCTCTGATAAGAATAATTTGAAAACATGAGAGCAGTTCCAATTCAATAGCAGTAATTCATTTTTAAGCCTGGACTCCTTTTCGTTAGATCATTTTAGAAAGCTTATGCCAGGCAAGGAAGATAGAGCTAAAGAAAAGGGAATAAAAGTGCTAGGATCCCAAATGAAGCATGGAAAGTGGTGTGTTTGCATTTGGTCCAGGAAAAAGTCAGTTCTTACCTGACATTAGCAGCCATCCTGGCAACCTGCAGGAAGGACAAGGCAGGGGGACCTCTCAGGTATGATAGCAGCTGAAGATAAACGTCAGGCACAGCTCAAGTTTTAGCACATGAAAGTGGCAAAACACTTTGTGTTCTCTATAAATTTTGCATCTTTATTTCCAGACTGTGGGAACCTGTGATCTGTGAATAAAATTTTTCCAACTCTTAGTTGAGCGCAATGTATGGGAGGCACATCCTAGGACATGACATTCATAGCAAACCAAAGGGCAACTGGGCCACAAGCTCTAAAGAGTTAAAGGGAAGTGTCACAATGGCTGAGCCATCGTGTATTTTGTGCAAGATTTTCCAGCACTAAAGCTGTTTTTTAAAAAACATCACAGGGAACCTCAAGTGTCCATGAATTTACCAGCGTCATCCAAGAGGCACTTAGACAAGTAAATAAACTACCCGTGCACTTAGTCACAGCTCCCACCATATAACCCCTGGGCAGGAACAAACTGTGTCAGCTCTGATAAAGTTATAGGCTGGTTATACAAAGGTGAGCGGCCCCACAGATGGCATAATATGAAACAAAGAAATGCTTGCAGTGGTTTTAAGGGCACTAACCTGCTGTACTAGATGGCAGATCTGAGCAAGCCTAAAGCAATCCACATCTACTATAACGCAAGGAGTTTTGGTTTGGATATGCTGGATGCATATATGTGTCTTTGGTGGACACCTCATGTCATCTTTTAAGAATTCCTGCTAGTCAGTAGAGAAATGTCCTTGGAAGTTGTTTAAGTGCTCATCATGCAAAGATGACCAAGCAAACATGCATTCTCTAAAAAACAGAAATTACATTAAGCAAGTTTTCCTTCATGAACTACAGAGAGATGTATATCCAAATCACTTCAGGAACAAAAACCATAGCTGAAGTGATGGCAACAAAGCACATGGAATACAAAAAAGTGAATAAACTGAATGACAAATGACCACAGATGGAAGAAATATTAAAAAGGCATAGAAAAAGATACAGTTGGTATAGCTGGTATAGCTGATACTAATATTTCCAAAGAGAAACAACTAAAAAACACAAAAACCCAAAACCCAAAACTCCACCTCTGATCCCAAAGTATCCAAGAAACAGTATTTGCTGCTGCAGAATGATACTGGTAAAAAATGCAAGACTGAAATAAGACTCAAGAAATCAGTCTCCAGAGGGTACTGTTTGCTAGGTACATTACTGAAAGGAGCCAGTTTTATGTATTCTGAACTTGTCTTTGTTACACTAGAGAGAGAACACTAGGTTAAAAGGACACCGATCTTAGAAAGTGTCATACATATGTTTCTAAAATACTACTAACCTTCAGAATGGTTTGTATTTTAGAAAGTCTCTGTTACGTAAATTCAGTGAAGACATTTTTCAGAGCTAGGCCCAGCCCCAGGTTGTTTAAGGTTAACTAGTTGCTATGTTGGGAAGAAACAAAGCCAGTAAGGGACTTGAGAAAGGAGTTAGTAAGCCTTATCTCAAGGTGCACCATGATAACAGTCAAGGTATCACAAAACCTGTTTTTCATCACTGAGGCTCTCCCATGAAGATAAAAATTTGATGCAAGTGGAGAAGGTGCTTTAGGGTGCCGCCACCTTTGGTGAGCACAGCAAGGGAATGCCTGTGACAAGCCCTAGTGAGGCTGGTGCTCTTGGAGGGCTGAGGTCATATACTGCATGGCTTCATCAGCAATGTTTATGTTGTTCCAGGTGGTTACAGTTATTAAGGTGAAAAAAATCTCAATCAGTATCATTGTATTCACATCAGCAGTTGCTGCAGTATCTGACACAGAGTGACAGCTTGAGGAGCAAGGGCACATTCTTTCAGCTTCCCTTGGGACAAAGGAGAGATGGTACCTAGAATCACAGTTTATATTTTTGCTAAATAATATGCCACAAACTGTAATTTCCCAAGGCAAGGCTCAACACTTAAATGAAGGAATTCCACAAACCAATTTGTGTTCACAAGAAAATGTGATACAATAGAAAAGGACCATTTACTCAGCCTACACCAACATCAAATGAATCCTGGGAGTTGTGAGAGCAACCTCCTCTGCTAATATCTTCCTCTGCATATTGTAAAGATGAGGCTTTCAGAGCTGCATTTTTTATAAGCTACCTTCTGGCTTGCTCTCTCTCTCTCTCAGGTTGCATGTAGGCACCATGCTATTTTCTCTCTGGCTCCTTGCAGGAGACATGCTGCTGGGGCAGAACCTGCTATGTTCCCTACTCCACACAGTTCTATTGACTCTTACAGAAAAATACTATAAGGAGTGAGATTATGCTAAGAAGGGGGCTTAAAGAGTCACTATGCAACCCCTGTGCTTCTGAGATTCAGAGACATTTCTGAGAGCAGGTTTAGGCAGCCACAACTGCTCCCTCAGCCTACAGAAATCTGCAGTCATATGATCAAAGCGGCTTTCCCCCCTAAAAGAATTTGAACTGCTAGAGCTGTTCTATTGAGGAAACACCACAAAAAGCAGCAAGCTAGGTGTGTCTAGGCAGCTCTCTGCCTCTTTTCATGCTATCATGCCTGCATGTTAAGTGAGAGAAAAAGGGGAAATTTCCACAATGCAAGGAGTAGACACTTTCTTTGCTAAGTCCAGAGCAGAAAAAATAGGTGGAGAGATCTACTGCTGCTGAGTGCTCGAAGTGCTGCACGGAATCCATCTGTGTGGAGTGAAATGGCAGCAGTAAGTAGAAAAGACAGGCAGAAAGGAAAAGAGGACGTGTCAGATGTTAGTTAGCCTACAAGCTCTCCACCTTCTTAGTAATAACCATGAATAAAATACACCTCTTTCCAAAACAGGATAGAGATGAGATTTCTGCTGAAATGTGGACATTTTTCCACACAGATGGCAGCTATTTCTGCAGCATATTTTCTCTAAATGCTTCCTGCTCCTTGGAGCATGTAGGTAACTTCCAAATGTGACAGAGTCTGTATCACTGGCACACTTTCAGACAATGGCATTTATTTAGCAATGCATTGGCTGATCCTGCCTAGGAGATGCCTAGACACACAGATGAAAACAATGGAGACTACTCCACACCACAAAGCTTACAGCAAGTAAGCTGTACAGCTCTAGAGATAGATGTACAGCTTAGGTTTTTATGGAAACGCTCGGGAAGAGCCCAGGCTAGCAATTGTCACAGTGACAGCTGTGAACCCACAGCAACTTCACCTTGTTGGTTTTTATGCTCTCAAGTGACAGCTACAAAGATTAAGTAAAGAGCTTAGGAGCTTCAGAACCCACATCAATACAGTGCTCACTCCAGGACACAAACCAGACTTCATCCTATGAGACATGGAATCACAGTCAATCTTCCAAAAAAGGCATTTGAGAAAACATTTTCAATTAAAGAGCACAAGTGAATGGGCTCTCCTAAAGATCAAGTCCCAGCATTACTTGTCTGCTGTGTGTCAAGGCTCATGCTGTATTCTGAAACCTCTTGTAACTCATAGAGCTGTTAAAAAGGCAAAATAAAACTGTAAGCAAGCTTATAGTGCCAATTCCTAACTTTTATTAAAGCACGAGCTGCCTACATTGATACTGTGGGACATAAGTTAGACCAAAGAACTAGACCACTAGAGACGCAGAGCGAACTAATAGCTTTAGGGACAAAAGTTCACTCAGGGCTCATTGCAGCACTCTAATATTGCTAGAGCTCCTCCCACTCCCTCCCAAATCTCAAAGTATCCATTATGCTTTGGAAAAGCCAAGTTCTCACTCAGGCTTTCCAGGCGGTGACTGAAAGGGTCACGTCAGACAGCTCTCCTCAAGGTGCTCCAGGGGAACTGGAAAAGCAGCAAAGAAATAGCAACATGAAATCAAAAGATGAGAATTATTCACACTAAATCATCTCCCCTCAGTTGTCACCCCCAACCTCCTGCTCCAGCAAAGCAGAGTCAAAAACTGCACTGGAAACAAAGCTCTCCTTTTGTTCTCTGAAGACCAGAAGTCTTTTTATATTTAAATGAAAATCTGTCAAACTAATTAAGTGAATATGTAACGGTCTCATTTTGTACTCATTAGGGAACATCGTAATGGCCATAAATTCCTCTGACTGAGCGTGTATGTGTGAACACGAATGTCTGGTGATGTCTCATAAACCTCAGGCTGGACTATGTCTTTTGTCCTTAGGTTAGACCTCGTAAGACAAACAAAAGCCCCAGTATTGCTTAAATGAGATGCAAAGTGCTATGTTACAGCAATATTATAAGCATGATTCTTGTGCACACAAACAAACCAGGGGACTCAAGTGATGGTTCCCACCATGACTGTAATGTGGTCCTTGTGTAGGATCGTCATGCAATGCATTGTCAGAGATGATGTACAATTTTCTGCTTGAAGATATATGGGCAATACAGCTGTTGCCATGGATGCTCTGAATATACTGTCAGTATAACTTCAAGGGGATGAGACACTCTTGGCATTTTTTTTTCTTTTTGATATCCATAGAGAAAAGAAATGAAAAGAAATAAAAAGAAATAAAGAAATATGGACCAGCAGCACTGAAATAACTGTGTATATATTGTATCTCACTTATAACTGACGTTCTTTTTCAGTTATTCTTTTTCACTTTCCATTTTCTTCATGTACTGATGATGAATAAGTTTTGGACTAAAACTCAGCTGGAATTAAAACAGATCTCAGGGAACAGATGCAAGGGAAAATAAATCCTCATCAAAGTCAAAGACCATCTAATGCAACATACTAGGGCTGAGGTGGAAAACATTAAAGAACATGAAGGATTCTGGAGACCTGCTGAGGTGCAGGGACAGCAACAACAGCAGCTAAATTTTGTATCGAGAAATGGACTCCTGGACAGCACAAGACAGACACAGACAGCTCATCTTCTCACCTCAGGCTAGAGGCACAGTGTCTGCATTTAAATACAGATGGTAAGTAAACTCTTGGATGTGACTAGGCTGCTAGAGGGAGACTTAACACAGAGCTGAGGATCTTCATGGTCCGCAGCATCTCCAGCTGCATCAGCTGGAAATATTGGGCTGTATGGACTAGCAGTTCTTTTGCCCTGGCGTCATCATGACATTTTCTGTCACAAGGTCTTTGTCTAAGTGGCTGTTTTCTGAACCTCCTCTACTGGCCACTGACCAAAGAAAGATCTCAAATTGAGTGAATCAGTAGGATAGCCCAGAATTACACGATGCCTCATGAAATTAGAAAGTGGGAAGAATTCTGGGAAGGTCAAATGAAAGGAACAGGCAACTTCCACAGCCTCTTCCTTGAAACAATTAGCAGCTGTTCCTAGAACTGAGGAGAGCAGAGGCTTTAAGTTTTCTCAAGATTTAACAGCTTTTGTGGCCAGCTCCTTGCAGTGTGAAGAAAGACAGACTGACAGACTTACAGTGAGGAAGAACTCCTCCTTCAACGGAGGGTTTCATTAGACAGTTATTTTTCTGCAGACATTTCTCCTCTTCACTCTGGAAACTTTGATGCTTTTCAGGATGCAAGAGTGTAACAAAATTATGCCAAAGGAAATGATTAATTTTCCTTCCTCCTCCATCCCCAAAGAAGTTATTATAATGTAATGAGAAATATTGCTGTACTATTGCAACAAGACAAGTTTCTGCTGGAGCAGCCTCACACAAAACTGAGATGAAAGGATGCTCTCTCGATGCCCTAAGCTGGATTTTCAGGGGTTATGCAGTGCCAGGAACCATGATGGCAGCTTGTGATCCTTAGAGGAAGGGGAAACCTGAGTATCACAAAAAGCCTCTGCACCTTGCATTATGGTAAGGCATTATAGTCCAGCTGTGTAAAAGCATGAATAAGTCCCCAAAATCACACAAGCAGGTTAAAAAGTCACCTGCTTGTCACAGTTGCTATATTCAGAACTTTGACTTGTCTTTCAGTCTTTGAATCATGAGAGCTACCAACTTGGAAAGACAGCTTCATAAATCTCCTGGGTCAGGAGCTGGAGCTTTAAAGCAAGTATTGTACATCACATAAGCTGGCAATAGCCTCTGTCTCAGTAAAGAATCAAGAATACATTTCTTGTTTCAAAATGTTCTTCAGAGTGGTGCAAAGTACAAAACTCTGTCATAAACACTGAAGAGAGAGAATGAACCTTAATAGTGCTCAGTCATCTACAATCTTCCTTTACTGATCCCACTGTGTCAAAATAAAATAACCTAACTTTGCTTTGTTTCCTTACAGCTGGGGGGTTGTGGGAGCTTCTGTACATAGATGTTGCATCTTATTCTACATTACAGCAGCTTTCAAGCAGAGAAGGCAGCAAGCTAAAGAAATGAAATGTGTAACAGAGTGCTAAGGTATAGATCAATCGAGTCAGATTTTGTTTCTACTGAGTGCAGCTTATAACATCCATTCACAGCTTGCTCTTGTTATTTGCTCTTTCTGGCCAAGCCAGAAATACTAACAGCCTTATGCTG
Organism: Urocolius indicus; assembly: GCA_013401255.1. Lineage (NCBI taxonomy): Eukaryota > Metazoa > Chordata > Aves > Coliiformes > Coliidae > Urocolius > Urocolius indicus. The sequence goes on from WBNH01004850.1 coordinate 517,718, forward strand.
TCAACTAACAGACCACAGTCCTCAGCTGTTGAAAAAAAATGTTTCTGGGGAGGAAGAAGAGACTAAAGATGAAGGGAACATTGCAGAACCCATAGAAACACCTGTACTGGGCTCATTGAAGAAGTAAGTACATCTAAAAATGCCAAGTGCTTGATGTCAAGCATTATTTTCTGTGCTTTAGTCCTCTGGTTCTTCTACAGGCCATTTACTAGAAAGAAAAGGCTGTAAGAGCATGCTTATGTCTGAATAAGCTCCTGATTAAAGCTGAAGCTCAAATCTCTTGCATTGCCATTTTCCCTGAATGAGATCAAAAGTAAAAGAAAAAAAATATATGAAGAGGTGAAAGGCTAATGGCTCTTGAAAATAGTTCAGTGGTGATAGGGCTGAGATTATTTCTTTGAACAATATTTCTCTCATTAAAAGCAGGTAGGTATCAGATTTTAATGACTTGGTTTTTCCCATCTTGGTAGGACCAAAAAGACTTCCCTGTTCTCCACAGCCAACTTGCCAGAAGAAATGCTTTACCTGCCTTCTTATCGTGGTTAAGTGATATCTGCACTCAAAAGCAGGATTTTTACCCGTCTCTACAACCTTAGCCAAATATACATAGTTCTCAGAGAGTTGACAGGAAGGCAAATCACCTGTTGAAAATTGACAGCTGTCAAATGACAATAAATACCTGTAACAGGGAGACTTTCATCTCCCCCATGTACCTATCAGCTTTCACTGAAATTATACCCTCCCAAGCCACTATAGCTATGTGCCCAGTCTGGAGCACTGAGAAGGGGGGGGTCTGTCATTTTTCCTTCCCTCTCCTCTTGCATTACATCTCTTCGCAAGTAGCACAAAACATCTGAGAAATGTGTTTTGGACTGCCAGTTCCCCAAATCCCTCTTGTCTATGGAGGCTTCTCTGAAAGTTTCTGTATTTGTTGCAGGCTGTTAGGCATAAAAACACTGAAGAAATCTATATACTGTTTGGAAAAGTTTGACAGCTCTAACTTCTGAATGTCTTGCCTGAATGTCTCACATAAAATTACAACATATAATTCTTTGTCTTAAAGGAATTTAAAAGCTGGAAAATAATCAATTTTGCTGAGTCACAGCAAGAGGCTGAGCAATTTGCAGAAACGGGGCCATAGTTACTTGACAGCAGGATAAAAAGCTAAGGCATGGTGAAAAAAGAAGTCTGCATTTCAGAAGTGAATTTCCAGGGGAAAGAAAGGAGTAAAACTACTCACTCAGACAGAGAGACAGACAGTCCCTACCACTGCTGCCTAAATTAAGGCTTTTTCAGCACTAACCCTTCCCAGAATGTCTCAATGCTGTTGTCTTTAGGAGGGAGAGTTTTTGTGTAGCAAAATCTTCCTTGGTATAAAAATTTGCATTTCTCAGTAACACCAATGACACTGAGTTATCTATAACCTCTGAGAATCCAGTCCCACAGGCAGCAAAGCCCCTTAACTAGAAAAGAAGTGCTATGGGACTTCAAGAAAATGATAGTTAGAACAAATCAATACAGTACAATGGGGTTATTTATACTAGTTATAACCTTAGCATCTGTATAATAAGGCAGATGGGGGTCTCTGTTTTACCAAGGACAACTGCACAGCTGTACATCCACTGGAGACTTTACTGAATGTTCCTGGCAAATACAGATCAACTATTGATTCAAATAGAGAGAGATTTTGTCAATTAACAATAAATTACACCCATCGGCTCATGTACCTAGAATGTCACAGGTCAGAAAGGAAAATGTCTCCACAAACCAAATACAAGCTGAGCTCTAAAGACCCTTTTCTCCTTTAGCAGGAATCGGTCTGTAGCAGAAATCCCAGCCCCGTTCCCGCTTATTCATGAGTATGTGTATGCAGGAACGGGCAAGGGGGTAAGGAAGAATTTCTTTAAGAAAAAAAAAAAAAAAAAAGTAGCCCCATTCCTGAGATGCTGTTGCTATGGGCCTGCGGGGTTCACAACAGATGGCAGCAAGAGCCATCCCTGCGCCTCGCTCTGAAGCTGCCTACTCAAGCATACCATTCGCATTCCCCACATTCCTCCGGCCCCGGCGCTTCTGCACAGGGCGGCCCGGCCCCCTCAGCACCCGCTGACCTCTCTTCTCGAGGTGTCCGCACCGAGCCCCAGGGCAGGGATGGAAGCAGCAGGCTCTCGAGTCCCTTTCCATCCCTGCATTTTCCCACAACTGAGTTGTGATATACAATTTCAGTACTCATCTTCTGAGAGATTGAATCGCTGGGACAAAGCGGTTTAACCGGAGGATCGGTCCTGAACACTGACAATTTTGGCATCCTTGCACTGATCTGAATTAGAGTCAGAGAGAAAACAGCCCCTCAGGGCCTGATCCAGATCAGGGCTGTGCATCATCCTGCTCCCTGGATGGAGGAGGCATCGGCCTTTTGATGAGGAAGGTTGGACCAAGGCAGAGAATTCCTCTTTGCTACAGAGGACATCATCACATCCAAAACACTTTAGGGGAGCACAGTTCAGAGCCATGGTCAATGCCAGAAAGGATTCGCTAATGGATGTTATTAAAAGCTAAAAAGTGTGAAAGAAAGTGTGCAGAGGGAAAACAATGTAAAGATGGAGTAAGAGAAGTACCAGGTGGTGAAAAGCATGATTTAAGCAGCAGAGATATCCAGGTATATAGAAGGGAGGCAACAGCACCAGCAGCAACAAACTCCAGGTAGAGCATTCTGCCTTGCTGCTCCGTCTAGTCTAATGTACAGCAAGATTACCTGTAAGAGCCCCCAAAATATGCAAAACCCTGTCAAGAAGTCCCTGCTTCTAGGGAGTTCACGGTCTCAGTCCTGCAAAAGCCTGCCTGAGAACCAAAGTGTGCCCCTGACGGCACAGCAAAGCCTTCCCACCTTCCAGAGTATGGCAGGGCTGAAGAAAAGTCAACCTGCCATCAATCCCACATGCCTGGCTGACACTTGATCTTATGGTCCCGGTCTCCTAAACCCAAACAACAGACGTGTTGTCTCTGCAGTAAGGAATTTGAATGTGATTTGCCTGTTGCTTGCTGATCACACATAAGAGGGTTCTTTGGGGCTTATTTGCATTCGGCTGCTGGAGTCACTGTTTTTTCTTCTCTTTTTTATTTTTTTTTTCCGGGAGGGGGCGGGTACAACAAGAACGGAGACAAAGCAGCAGATGCTGTAGCCGAGCCACAGAGAGCGGCGCTGGACATGTGCAGCTGGACGTTTGCATTGTGCTCAGCTGCAGGGCTGCTCCAAAGCAGCCTGGGAAATGTGCTTGCTGCTCGTCTGCAAGTTCAACCAAAATCCTTCACCACCCTCCTTTCTGGCTATGACTTGCCTAATCCTCCTAAATGTTGTCCTTCCAAAGCATCAAAGGATAAAGTTATGATATGAACAAGGAGTAAGCATTAAGCTTGAGAGAAGAGTATGACTTTTGCTAAAAGTTGGTTTGTGCGACTGCATGTGCAGTCTTTTCTGTGCAGGCATGCAGGAAATTTTCCCTCCCTCTCACACACACAATGGTTTAGATTTGGTATTTATGGGCTTAAGTTAGAAATAAAGGAGGAATGAAGTTTCCAGGTGGCTCTTTCTTTCTTTAATCTTTCCTATGTTTCTCCCCCTCTCTTTTCTATCAGTCTTTAATCAAATTCCTGCTGTTACTTTTATTGAACAAAGGAGATGCTGGCACAGTCCCGAAGTGCCTATGCACACGGGTTCCCCTATAACAGCCAAGTTGCAATGAGTTTTGTTAATTTGACCCCACAGTCTGTAATTTCTAAAAAGCAGATGGAAATGTCCAGGTTTTGGCAACTGAGGTAAATGTTAATATCTGGTATTTCTTCAGCCACTTGGATGTCTATAAAGTATCGGCATTAACTCTTTCAAAGCTTCAGAAAGACTTTAAGAGTCTTTTAAGCAGACCAGAGAAAACAATAACATCACCCCTCAATGATTTTTTTTCAGTTCATCTGAAGGAGGCAACCACTGAATCTCTTTAATTCAGGCATCTCTTCGTATTTCAGATACTGCCTACGTCACCTTTCTTCACATTGTGCACTGAAAGATTCTGCTCAAATCATTCCCAGGAACGGAGAAGAAATATATGTCTGGCTCATCTACAACCTGATATGAAGACCAAATCTACTGTGGCAGGCTGTGGATTAGGGTCCAAAATAATCCCTTGCCAGTACATGATTGTCCACGCTAATTTACAACCAAGCACTCTGTTTGCAACACTGCCTGCCTGCAGTCTCCCTCAGGAGAGAGTTGCAGCATGCAAGAGATGCAAGTGAGGGAAAACAGATGTCATCCTTTGCAGAGCTCCCTGCAGCCTTACAGTGCTTGGGTCCTCCAGTGAAGGACAGGAGGTTCCTCACAGGCTGCAGGCTGGGAACAAGCCTACACCTGCAGGCATCAGGCCATGCCTCAGGGTAACAAGGTCTGTGCTGTAAAACAACCTCTTCCTACTTGCTGTGGATCTCTGTCAGCATCTCAGCCCCAGGAATCTCTAGGGCTACCCACATACCAACTAGTTTTGCCCTTGATGGCACACATATGCAGGCAGGAATACAGTGCTTGCTGTGCACATATCTTTCTCAGATGGGCCAGTGGCTTGTTATAAGCCAGTGAGGTGGACCAAGGATTGCAGCTGACACCTCACAGAGCTTTAGCTGGCCAAATGCTTCTTTGAATTTAGTTTAAAGAGCTGGCTCTGGCAAGGCAAAAGGATGAGATCTATGGCAATCTAAAGTGACTGGGAATTTGCTACTGCAACCAATTCTAGTTTTATTGTCAAAATCTCCTTACTTTTTAAATATTGGAATAATGAGTGCATTAGGCAAAACAGTGTACTGTGCTTGCACATTGTGTCTGCATCTATACTTCAGAACAGGCTGTTTTAAGTTGATTTTCTTAAGCAGATAATCTATGTTCAAAAATCACTCCATGTTACATAGAAGGGGACACAGACACAAATATTCTACTTGCACCACTTCAACTTGCTTTCACTCACACCATCAGCCTTTGCTAAATGGACTGGACCATCACATTGTAGAATAAGCACACAGTTACAACAACTTCAGCCGAAGCACATAGCTAAAGGTTTGGCCTTTATTCACAGCCTCTGTCTCTGCCCCCCAACAAATCTAAAGTTAAAGATACCCTAATAGCAATGAAGCAGGTAATGAGTTTAAAGATTAGTTAATAGGTTTACTAAAGAAGTTAATGTCTTAGGAAATAATCAAAATCAAAGTTCAATGAACTTGGTTTTATGATTCACAACCAAACTAAAAGGGCGTGTAGATGTGTATAACATATGACAGGTCTTCAATGAATATAAATTGGTGCAGGCCCATACTGGAGCTATACTAATTATCATCTCTTAAGAAAATGAGCCTCTTTCACTTTCTCTTTCTGTTATCTGTGATGTTACTGTATTAATCAAATACGAATATATCCCAGACTGTACAGTTAGCCCACTTGTATTAAACACCAATGCCAAGCACCAAGCATTGGCCTGGTTTGATGCCCACTTTAAACAATTCTCAACTTATAAACGGTGAAGGCCAAGAAGAGTACTACTTACTTGAGCAGAGACTCTTCCAGACTATAAAACTGTAAAATGCACCTGACACATCACTGTGTGTCTATGAGTCAGATCCTCTTCTCATGAGACTCGGTGTTCCAAGTGCATGGCATTATTAGCACCCTTTGACACCAAGGGAGGGAATGGCTTAAACATGCTGTACAACTCTGGAGGCTCTCTGAAGCTCATCTCTCCTACAAGGCTTTTATAGCCTAAAGTCCAATAGATTTGCTCACACACCAGTGAGAGAACCTGAGCAGTGGCACAGCACTGGCTCCCCATTTGCTGTGAGCTCATCTACAGCAGCAGCTGAAAAATCCCCCATGGCACTGACTGGACACTGCTATGAAGTTTATGATGCTCATGATACCTAGGACCACTAGGATCCTTAAGACTCCTATCCTCCCTCTCCCAAAGCCCTGCCACGAGGTCTGACCACCTCCACAGGCACAAAGCCGTGCCTGGCTTGCTCTGCTGTAGCTGTTGAGAGGCAACTTACCTTTCGAGACACCAGACCAAGTCTCAAGTATTCCCATGCTTGTGGCTGAGGCAGCCTGCCATGTGGTGACTGCAGTCCTCGGCAGAGGGAATGGCACTACTGCCTCGGCAAGTGGAGAAACAGAGGCATAACGATTAAGATAACAAGCTGCAGCTATAGGTGCTGTGCACAGAGGCACCTCAGGACTAATCCCACAGTAAAAAGCAGGAGGTTTGCTCAGCAGAGGCAGCTCAGATTACTGCCCTCCTACCAAGCAGTCGTCAGCAGGCCTGACAGACAGGAGCAGAGACCGTGAGGAAAGCGGAAATTTGCTGAGTGAAAGTGCCAGTCAGCTCTGTCCTGACTCCCTCTCTTATAATTAACACTGAGCTTTTAGGGAAGAGAGGAGAAAGGAAACAAACAAACAAAAAAAGGTTTTCAGCCATCCAGGAAGTATTTAATGTTTTTCTCAAAACTCACCGCTCAAATTTCATTTGAAAATTGTAATTGGGAGTAAGGATGGGGCATAAAAACTCATGGTGGAGGAGAGGCATAGCAAGGATGCTGGTCTCCATTGCTGACTGGCCTGCAAGTTAGGACATGGCAATTTGACTGCAGGTTCGGGGTTGAAAAAGACACAATGGCTCCCGTCTGCCAACTGTCAGCTTGGTGAGTCTCACTGGCACTTCTGTACTGAAGCACCAGGCCTGAGCCCCAGCAGACAAGAAGGCTGTGGGCACTTGGATCTGTAGGAAGTCCATGGAAATATCACAGAACCATATGTGGCCCTCAACACACTGGACTCATCTTGATTCAGAGGATGTCAGCCTGCTGCAACAAGGGAGGTTCAGTTACCTTCTACCCAATCAGGCTGCCTTAGCATCCAAGAGAATGCTGAAAACATACATTCAATATATGTTACATATATATTATATTAACATGCTTTCCTACTGGGGAATTTCCCACTATTACATTAACTTTTCCTATAGGAAGCAAAATGTTCCATTTCAGGCCAAGCAGAACCCACAATTTCACTTCCATTTCAGCCTAATTTTTTTTCCCCAGTCAGGCTGTTAGATCATCATCCTGTTCAATGCAGTTAACCTCCTGACACCCTACAGGCAGGAGAGCTCTATCTCCCTTTTACAAGGAAGGTAAGTATAAGGAGTAACACCACATAAAAATATCTGTTAGCAGGAGGAATTGAACCTAGTGCCCCAGGCCCAACACCAGCATACTGAAGGAGTTTCCTGTCTCCCCAAGATAGAGAATGGCAGTGATCGCCTCCATTCATCTCTTGCAGTTTCACCTCATGATAGCAATACTTTTTGAAAGCCTGGTAAACACAGAAGACTAAGAGGTAACTGAGATAACTGCCTCTTTTCAGCTTCTAAAAGATGTAATTGTAACCAATATTTCTGGGTTTAATTAGTTTTTTTAGGCATTCTTTAATAATAAAAAGTTAAGGTGTACTTGTGTAGGTATAACCTCCATGAAAACATTCTACATATATGCACTGAAGATCGACTCTGCCTCCCTTCTAATGCCAAAGTCAAAGCAGGTAGAAAGCTGAAGAAAGGGGTACTGGGGGAGAAACAAGTTCTATACTCTAGAGCTATTGGCATAGCCAGTGTTTTGGACAGGTGCATACAGATAAATACTCTATGTAAACCCAAATTTTTGTGAATTGGGCTACTTTTCACTACAAACAAGAAGATACGTGCATATAAAAGATCATTTGATACTGTCTGTGCAGTGTCTGCTCTTCATTATTCTTTTGAGTGAGATATTCCATTTATCCATCCACAAGGGAGAAACAGTAACAAGGGATTTGGATGACACATACAAGTCCATTTATGAAAAAATGTAAAGTGGTTACAGTGACCACTACACTCTAACATCTGTTTTATGAAAGTAAAACTAGGCAACCTCAATGTCTATTAGTAGGATTATGTTAGTGTTCATTAGCCTTTCCTGACCCCACTTCCCTTTCAGAGAAACTTTGGATCAAGCAGGAAAGCATGGGAAAGTTTTTGACAGTTTTATATTTATATTTAACCCAGCTATGATATGTATACATCAGCACATATCAATGCCATGCAACTAACAAATCAGTATCTGTAGTCAGCTCTTGAACTTAAAGCCATGCCACTGCAGCTTCATACAAGAAAGTGGATGAAATCTGTTATTCTCAGTTCTTCCGCTGCAGCTGCCCAGTGAAGCTGTCATCCTGCAGTCTTTGCACCTGTACAGGTAACCAGAACCTCGTACAAGTCCAGGTATTTGCCCTATCAACTAAAGGTCAGCTTAGACACAATCACAGACAGAGAAGCGATCAGTGCTTGTTTGTTCCAGTTTTTGTAGTATCGCAATCTGATCCAGCCCCAACTTAATCCTCAGGAAATTCCAAAAGGAAGAGACTCACACCCTAAAAAGCACTTTGTATGGCCCTGGCAGACATTTCCCAGCTTTTCTAGTGTCACTTTCTGACAAATCAAACCCCAGTTTGATTATTGCCTGAAGAAGGCAAACTAATCCAAACGCAGTCTGTGAAAGAAGCGGCTAATGCAGAGTGGCAATGCCTGGAAATCTCTGTGTTTCTAATGCACTTTCAGGTGAGGGGTCAGTCTTTAATGTCCCACGTAGAATAACATATTTTGGTGGCTGGCTCTTTTTTTTTCCCCAAGGCATTTTTCCACTGTCCAAATCAGTGGCCATTTTTTTTTTTAAATTATATCTAAATCTTCCTCACAACTGCTGCTCACTGTCAGAAATTTCCTAAAAGCCTGGCAGTCCTAAGCTGTAGCCAATTAAACTCTAGATGATAAGCCTGTTGCCAGTTATTCTGTTCATCTCTTAGCCGTCTGTGCTGCGTTTCGTATCAACCTTTCCTAATGAGATAGGAACTGCAATGGCTTTGATGAATATGCCGGAAACTCCTGTAATGAAAATACTAAGGCTTGAGACAGTTTGAAGACTTACAAGTTTGATCCAACATACAAACAGCTTTTAAAGCCTTTACTTACCTGCCAACAGGCTGTACAGACCTCTGAAATACTGTACAAACATCAAACATTGGTGGGCTGTGGCTGGTTGCATACATTTGCACTAGCAGAGGGGCTTTCTCCTCATGTAAAACTCTGACTGAAACCTCATCTTTAAGAGTGTTAAAAAATGCACTTTAAAAGCTCACCTCCCTGTCCCAAGATCTCATGCAACAGAGCATCAGGCAGATAAGAGGCTGTGAAACAAGAAATTATGACCCAGGGCACACCAGAAAGCTGCGGAGGAGTTCACATCCAACTAGTACAACAGTGCTAGTCATAAGACCACCCTGTCAGCCCTTTACCAGTATTAATGCCAACTTTGGCCTCTCACGCTGTCAGTCTTCACACTTTCATGTGCATTAAATTTTCCTTTCTCCCAGTTTCCCCCGTCATCATCACTGAACAAAAAAACCACCGCACTGCAGAGCAGCTCTTTGGAAACATGCTCCTGTGTTGCCACAGAGGAGGGTGTGAGCCAATGCCTATTCTAATTAATTTCATTCACAAAACTTGGATTTATTTGATGCAATTTTTTGGCTTGCTGTCAAATACAACACAAAATTACATTACTGTCATAAGAGGAAAGGATTATTCTACAGAATTCTTTGAAGAATTGTGTTGGCACTTGTCTTTTTGTAAAAATGCCAGCAGCTTCCCCTCTCTCTAGGAATAGCCCATTTTCTCGTGGTCAATGAGTAAAATCACTGCTCAGTGAGGATCTGAGCCAAAGCCTTTTTGAGTTTGTGGGAATATTTCCACCAATTTCCATGGACTCAACTCTGCTCTGAGCCTCAGATGTCAGTTGTACTGACATCTTCCTCCCACACTTCAATATTTTGATGGGGTCATATATCAGGTAGAATGGAACACTTTTTTTTCAAAAGTCCTTTTGAAAAAAAAAAACCAACAAACCTTAGTTACAACAATTTTCTGCCAAAAAAAAATTGTAGCTATGTCACAGTGTAAGTGTTCAGGATGTCTAGGTTTAATTCCTGATCTTGCCACAGAGGTCTTTAAAAGACTTGATTAGAACAAGTTTTATCTGAAAACCTAACACTGGCCATGCTGTGTCAGAGTGAGGGCCCATGTTGCCCAAGATCTATTTCCTGACAGCACCTGAAAGCAGACATGACAAGAAGAGTATAAGAACAGAACAAATAGACCCAGACATCCAACTTTCTCCCAAACCCAGCACTTCACAGTACAGTGACTGCATGAGACAGCCTTTGGCACATAGCAGCAGATTTTTTGTTTGACTCAGGACTGGTGTTTCCAGGGGGGTATATCCCTGGGTGAAGTCTCAGTCTGCTTCAAGTGCCTGAATTAGCCAGCTTCCCTCTGACATTTCTGACCTCAGGGCTGTAGCATACTTCTCCCAGCATCTCCCCCAGCTCTCATCCTTCAGACCAGGAGGCTCAGGGACAGAGATGTGCCAAAAGAATAAGCCAAATAACCAAAGTGACCTGGAAATCCATAGGGAAGCATGAAAACGAACACACAGATTATGGTTACAGCCAAGGATAAGCTTAATCCTTTCTTTTTGTCCAGCTCTTTAGCACAACAGGCAAATGAGGACGATGTTTTCTATCTGTGCTCCTTTTTTCTTTGACTTGTACTTTTAGTCTAAGACTGTTTGAAATGGAAAAGAATTGCAGGCACCGCTAAGCTTAAAGCAGACATAAACTACTAACCACTAACACTGAAAACAGAAAATCAATTGCCTTGAATATTGATTTTTGCTATATTTGTATCTCTCTGTTTACTTACCTCACTACAGAGCTACCCCAGAAAGTGAGAGATGACACAGTCAAACCTACTTCATTCTACATAAAACATACTGTGAGAACAAGACAATCACACACCCTTGGGACAGGTAAAACTGTTAGTAGGTATGAGAAGCAGTGGCAGCCACATAATTTAACTGCAGTCTCTATCTGAGCAGCGACAGCTAGCACCAAGCCCAAAACATCAGGTTTTATCTATAATCAACACTATCTATCATCAACATTATCTATTCAAGATACTGCTGATTTGTTCGAGCAGAGGATTTGCTCATGGGAGGCTTTGGAGAAAACAAGGCTGAGAGGTGGCTTTTACTGCAGTTTACTGTGTGCCTTGAGCCTCAAAAGTGCAACAAGATGTTAGGGTAACTATATGCTCCAGATTCTGTAGGAACCGAATGTACTTTGTCTTTGATATAATATTGTATATGTCACATAAATGATACTTGAATGGGTTTCCTATGGTTGCTCATATCTCTATGATTGGATACATGCTAAAACTACAGGACTCTTGCCTGTCAACATGTACAGACTAAGGGCCTAAAACATTGCTAATTCTCTGCAGAAAACTTTTACTTGCTGTTCCACTAGCAAATTTTAATAGAGCTTTGCATTCAGTAACCAGGACTGATGCTGGATCCAAGAGCTCAAAGAATTAAAGGACCAAATTCTGACCTGAAGTACCTCGTTTGAACTCCATTCAAGTCAAAGGAGCTGCCTTACACCCACCAAGAACATGGACCAAGCTGCCCATGGCCAGCTCACCGCACAACATACTGTCATCTCTACAAGAAGGACTTCATGTTTGCACCCCTGCCCTCCCTGCACCAGGCAACAGTGAATGCCACAGCAACTCTAAGGAATGGCTTGTAGGAGGCCTTAGTTCAAACAGTGTGTTAGAAAGGGTGTCTGAGAGTTATTCTCCCTGTGACTGCAGTTCAGCATGATATTCACAGAACAGCTACATTTGCCATCATGCCTCAGTGATCTAATTGCTGCTGCTATGAACATGTTGAATGTAAAACTATGTAAACAGTGTGACACTCTGACAGCCATTCTTGCCTACTGACCTGTGGAAAAGTCTATTTTTGGCAACTGCTGTAGGCCACTGCAGTCGCTGCAAAGTGGACAGGCAATGCCCACATTTTATCTTCAGCTGATACAACTACTCACAACACAATTAGATCCAACTGATACCACTGGAAAGGCCTGTGTCTTTTTTTCAGTTGCACCCCACTCTGCTTAGATACTGAAGTTGTAGAGGAAGTGACAGAAAAAAATTAGTTGGAAAAAACAACTCATCTTTCACAATTAAACAACCAAGCCTTATTTCTGTGACTTGTAGCTTTAGCTTTCACTCAGTTTCCTCCAGCTGGTTAAAGATCAACTGAGTACCAAAAAACAAAGGTAGTTTGCTGAGGACAGTAAGCAAGACTCCAACTACATAATATATCAAACTGGTCTCTCCAGTTTCTTCTATGGATTCACACCTACTATACCCAAATCCTCAAGCCATGAACAAAAAGACCTCCCCAGCCTGTGGATTCATCTGGCTTGATGGAACTGGTTCTGCACATACCCATAGTAAGAGACATTTGTCACCAGGATTGATATAGGTATACTGAAGACTATCTCAGGAAACACTTACGAAGACCTCTCCTGTGGATCAAGCTTCTTGGGTCACTCCCATAGTATGTCACCAAGGGAGCAATACTTGTTTGCACTTCCCTGTAGTGCAATGCCATCTTGTCTCTGACCAGTGATATTTTAAAAGGCCATGCCCCTCCCTCACCTTGTTTACCTGTGGCAATTTGATCTGGCTGTCAGGATCAAACACTGAAACAGTTGCATGCTTTTTGCCTGATTGCTCAGGTATGAAATAAATCAGAAAGAAATGAATGTACTTTCTTCTGGGCCAGTAGAGGAAAGTGTCCTCAAAAGCCCTGTATTAAAAACAGAGAAGGAGAAAACAGGTAATTTTGTTGTGCAATTTCAAATGTCTTAAGAATCAGATGGCAGAAAAGGGACTAGAACAGACCACCAAGCTAAATCCACCTCACTGGTGGCAAGCACTGCAGAACAGCTGCAGAAGGTTGTGTGAGGCAGGAAATCCTACCTCAGTTTAGCAGGGGCTGGAGAGTGCACCTAGGGTACACTCAATAAAGCTTTGCAATTCCTTGACATGCTTTGAGTAGGTCTTACTCTTGGTAATTCTGGCTACAGCATGATGAAGTGTGAAGTATCAACAATCTCCCTCATAGCCCACCTGTTGCAAACCTGAGATCTACAGGAATGAACAAATACATGCATGTCTGAGCCTAATGTCCTGGAAAGGAGTCGGCAAAACAAGTACAGGGAGGTAGCAAGGAATGAGGAGAAATAAACTGGCTTTAGGAAGAGCCTTTTGAACAAGTTCGATATGAGCAGCCCTGTTAAAAATGCAGAGAGAGCTGGACATTTGAAAACTGCTATCGAGTTGAGGTTGACAAACAAAATGTAGCTAGAGAATGCAAATGCAAAAGCATTTCGCAGTTGTTTCCCAAAAGGCATCATTTTAGGGAACAGGCACAGGATTTACTTAATGCTAGGGTTCATTTGGTCATCCTCTGCCTCTGCCCTACTTTTAAGACCACGAGCAAGGTAGCAGAAAGTGTTAAAATTCACAGTTTTACATATCTCTTACTGTAAGTTCCTCTCTGGTTATCAGCAGGACATTTGCACTTGACTGAAAGGCTGAATATTGTCCCCATGAACTAATTACTCTGCTACTGGTTATTTATTTACAACCATTCGTATTTATTAAGTATCCTTGTGAGAGGGGTAATTTTCCTCATCTCAATTTATTTTGGTCTTTCCTTTCATACTGAATTTTCTCTGATTTTCCCTTCACATTCCCTTCATTGAAACTGTTGTCACTCTTTTCCTCCATTAAACTAACTGCCTGATGAAGACAGACAACAATGCATCAGTACTGAGCTTGCAGATGCTGTTCCTAGGGAAATAACACATCATCACATCGGCCTGTCTACAGACCTAACAAGGTGTTGTAACATCAGTTTTTGCTTAGTAACACAAGCAGAGTCTCACTCTGCTGCCACTGGTAGTAAAAGCTTACCTTTGTCCTAAAATAAAAACCAAGATTCAGTAGTAATCTGCATATGCTACGTGGGCTGTACAAGTGCCTTGAATGGCTCAAATGTCTTCTGTTTGATGTTCTCATTACAAAATACTTAACTAAAGACACCTGTGCTTTCTGTCCACTGTGATGCTTGGTGCCACCATCCCTCTGCAATAGAGAGCTCCTGAGTTTTATATTTGAAAAACAATGAAACCTTCAAAAACATGCTGACCTTCAACATGCTTTGGAAAGAACCAAACCCACATACACCAAGCAGACTTTGCTATTGTTTGCATATGACTTTTAAGGAGTAAAGTCTATGTCAATCAGATTTTGTGTCACTCACTCCCTAAGCAACAGCTCTCATGAATACTCAAATCGTAGACTAAAAATTCAGGCCACAAATGACTGGCCAGTGAGTTTTCAGACTGCTGGAATTTGCAAAAGTAACCATAATCCACTCCAATTAAATCATTATGGACAATTTTGCAAAAATCGGCATGACATGTACACTTTTTTTTCACCCCCCCCCCCAGATGACGTAGCATTGCAAAACATCTTCTTGTCCACACAACAAAACACAATGCCAAGTGGAAAGCACACTGGCGCTTCCTTTACCAGTCTTAATGGACGAACTCATTATGTCTGGGGTAAAAAGATAACCAGCTGCAGGTTTACCTCAAGTCTGGTTTGCAAACCTTTGTTCACATTTCATCACACAGATACGCTGCCTGACCAGCAGTACGCCCCTGAGATGACAGCTCCACATGACTCCAGTTCTGTACTGAGCTGCTTTCCTTAATTTATTTCTTTTGTGTCTTGACTCATTTAATTTCACATTGTTGGAAGCTTTTATTTAATGCAGAAATTCACTTTGCCGTTGCTTCTTTCCTCTTTCTCACCATTCTCCTTTTTTACTCCTTCCCGTCCACTTGCCCTCTAGCACTAGAGACAAAATCTTTGTCTTCTACCTTGCCATCAGCTGGCCAGAGTGCTGAGCCTTGCCACCTTTGGTGACAGAGAAAATTCAGAAAAACTTGTGACTCACTGCCCACAAAGCAGTCAGGACTTTTTATTTTTGTTCTTTTGCTGCTTTCACACCAGCACTGCAGGGTCAGCTGGGATTGCGTCAAATTACCTGAACTGAAGACTGAGATCTTAGACCTTAATTGCAGTTTTTCGGCTCTAAGTTTATGGATTGTCATTGAGTTTCAAATGTGCACAAAGGGCTTAAAGTACCTTGGCAAGAGAACAGTATGTGAATGTAATACCTCTTACAGTTAACATGCTTGATCTTTCTAGCGGTGATGAAATGAAACCACGAAAGGCTCCAAAACAAATTTTCTTCAAGTTCACTCTGGTATGCTAAATCAGGAAAACATCAAATACCCTTGTATATTCATTAAATAGGAGAAGAAAAAGTAAAAAGGTCTTGGAAATGTAAAAATAATGGAAAGAGAAACTATTACATTACACTGTAAAGTGTAATTTTAGAACATAAAACACTGTTGTTTGATTATTGTTTTTTTGTGAGGTGGATCACCTCTTCTTTCAATAACTCATCAGCCATAATGAGAACCTTGAGAACGATTGCCATTGGGATTGCTCTGTCTCTCGTGATTCCTACTGCATGTGAAAAACTAGTCAAGGAAAGGTAAAAATTACTCATCTTCTCTTGTAGCTTGAAAAAAAGAGGCCTCAGAGCTTTCTGAGATGTGATCTTGGGATTCACGTGTCTCCCAAGAGATATTAAGAACAGTTGAATTTTGGCTTGGCTGTGATAGTGCTGATCTTGAGTACATCGCTTCTCTGTGTATAAAGACATATATGCATACCTACAAACATATATGTGCATGTGTGCAAGTATGTATACATGTGTGTACATACATCTCCAGGCAGAGAGAGTACTTATTCAGTCCCAGTGCTGTGTTAGAGATACACAGGAATGGATCTTCCCAATGCGCTTTTTCCAGTTTGTAGGCTGCAAAATGGCTTTTCACGACATGGGCAGTTTTCAGCCTCCACTAGAGACATGCTGCTAATGAAAATATCAAGCTGAATTAGAGAGGAAGAAGTCTGGGACTGAACAAGTGAGACGGGACTATGGACAGATCAAATGCCAGAAACAATTCTCAATTTACACCGAAGATATCTTACACCAATTTTACAATAGAATCATTTATTTTACTAGTTTGTCCCATCAAAATGAAATCAAACTATGACAAAAGTGTTCTATTTGCTAAGCTAGTTTCAATTAAATATTTTGTTCAGTCAACACAGTTGGTCTACAATCTGCACGAGCTTTAAAAAAAAACATTCCTTTTTCGAAAACACTCAAATTGCAATGAAGAACTTTTGCAAATATCATCCCAACAGCTAGCAAACCATCTAACAGTTCTCTACATGAAGATTCCAAATGTGTCCTAAGTTTGTTGTCTTTCTACTTACCTACCTTTAGGTGCTTCAGGTAAACAACAGAATATAGCCCACAAAAGCATAAGATATACTCCAGAGAGCAGAAGGGTGTCTGAGCTGTTCATACGTGCCCTACTCAGACACCATCAGTCAGGTGTAAGTCAGTTGTTTCAACTTAGCAACCCAAGCTGACACCTTTTGTTTGGCCAATGACAGCTCCTCAGCTATGCTGATCTTGACCCAGATCCCTTTCTGGCTAAGTGTGGAAATTCAGGACAGAGCAGTCCATGAAATGATACCAGCTATCATCTAACTGGTACAGAAAAAAACTGTTTTTACGTATCCACAGTAAAAAAACATACAAGGAAGCATCTCTATTAAGATCTTAAATATTACATTTCAGACCCAGACATCTCTGATTCAAAATGTAAATCTAGATTCAAGTTCTGTGTCTTGACCTTAAGACAAACATATTTATTATTCATGTCACCAAAGAAGCTCAGTACAACTTACTTAGCTGAGTTAGGTTCCGAACACCATCACACCTGGCAAGGTGGCCTCACTACTCGGTACCACTTACAAAGCTTTGGCAGCCAGGGCAACAATGACACAGAACATGTGAGAGATCACTCATTCAGTGATAGCACAGAGCCTTTTGCCCAAAAGATGCAGGTAAAGTGATTGCTCTTCCCACTAGATCACATCCTGAGAACAATATTGGTCAGACGGCCCTCAGTCAGCAGAGCCACACACCTGCGGAATGGCCAGTGGAAATCTTTCTGCTGCCACAGCAACAGTGATAACAAGCAGCAAATGAGGCAAGAGCTATGTACAGTACTGACACCCTTTCATGGGGAACCCCAAGCACTTTGAAGAAAAATAGGATTACTTGTAATTTGATTTGGATAGGTATTTCACATGTCAGTGACAAAGAATGCATAGAAATGTTGGGTGAAAAGAACAAACATTTGCTCTTGGGCTCATGCCTGTGTGATCAAAACAAGGCTTTTGCCAAGACCAGGCCAAGTCATAGGCTTCCAGCTGGAGATGTGGAAGAAATGGCTGTATAGGGCAGGAGAGCACAAGAACAAGAGCATGGGATCTCGCCTACCTGCGGACGACTAGCTTCAGTTTCTTGTAGGATCCTTTAACCAGGGAGATGGCCTCTCTCCTAGAGCTGCTCAGTTCCACCTCATTGATGCTCACCACTTCATCACCAGCCTGCAGCTTGGAGGGTAGGGAGTCTGCTTTACCTCCCTCTTCTATCTGCACAGGAAAGAGAGAAGAAAGAAATGGTAAGATGTGCCTGCCCCAGTTTGGCTGTCACATGCAGAGTGAGCGTGCGTTTCCATCGAAGGAATTAGATCTAGCCCCAACCCAGCTCTCTGCCTAAGGAATGTCTCCCTTTGCCAGCCATCTCTCTCAAAGGTCTGTGCTTGCCTCCACTACATTTCATATAGATGGAAGTTGGGGATCAGCAGCCAAATCAATTCTGCCAAGAAATCTTTTGAATAAGCCTGGAAAGTCTTTGGTATTTGGAAGCAGTAAATGCCAGCAAAACACCCACAGAACTCCTCCTGATGAGAACACCCAGGCATTAACCCAAGGGCAAAGCGAGGATTAGAAGAGCTTGGATGTGGGGTTTTTTTTTTTTTTTGGTGATCTAACTGGCTGATTTACGACAGCTTCTTGCATATTGGTCAGCAACAAAGCAGATGCACATAGGTGTATGTAGTTATTAACATGCAGTACCTCTGTAGGGTTTTTCAGGTAGCAATTTAGAGAAACCTGACAACTGCAGGGGGTTGAACTAGATGACCTTGAAAGGTCCCTCCCAACCCAAGCTGTTTTGTGATTCTATGATTTTATGAGAAAGGAAGGCTATGTAGTGACAAAGCTAGATGGAGAACTTTAGGGCACTCTGTTTTGTATGGTTCATCACCTACATTGTGTAGTCCTTCATGCACGTTGATTCTCCATCCATGTGGCAGTAGAAACACCTAGTCTTCAAAGAAGTAAGTGACAAGGTAGAGGACAAGAAAAATGGGCCTAGAATCTCTGAGTCTCAGCCTTGTGCACTGCCTCTCTGAAAAGGCATATTAATAAAGCAGAGAACGAGGTTATATATGGGTTAATGAACTGTAAATCCTGACTTTCGGCAGACTTGGGAGTGCCACTGGTTTGGAGTGCAACTAACATAGCTTTTATTATAAAAGTTGCTCCCACAAAATCTGATATTCAAAGCACCTGGCAGTCCCTGTTCAACAGAAGCTGTGACCTGCAATAGCAATTGCCACGGGAACCACACTGAAGTATAACATCTCATGGCACATTATAAGTTTAATTCCTTCCTTCAGGCCTTCACCTACCCAGACATCACATTGAGACAAAGAAACATATCTGAATTGGCTGAAGACTCTGATCCAGCCAGGGGAAGGGCTGCTATTTGCAGGAGTACCATTTTCTGTACAGTGAAATTGCATGCACGCTACTGGAAGTTACTTTTATTTCAAGTCATGCCAAGCAAAGTGTAATTGAGCCATAACCCGGACACATAACTCAGCACATGTAGACATATTATCCAGATTTTTACCAGAACATTAATCTCCATGTTGAATGGTGATTTCTCACAGGCAAATCTGCTCTGCTCTTCTGTACAATAGCATTCCAGTTCATCTACCTTCTAAAACTTAAAATTTGACTTCCACAAACATTAACTCATTAATTCTCTGAATCTCTTCAAAGGTATGTAAAAACCATTGACATTCATTCTACCAGGAAGTCATTCCACTGATGAATGAGTTTTTTCTTTTCTTCTGAAGAATGGATAAAACCAAAGGAATGAGATTTCACATAAAGAACCTTGTATCACAATTACCAGGAAGGGTGAGAGATGAAATGTTAGACCTTGCTGCCAGCATAAAAAAAAACCAAACAGAAAACAAAAATTAAAATGCAGCATTGCTCTGATCTGTTGCTGCTGTAAAGGAAAACAGGTGGGTATCATTTCAATGAAATACAATAGAGTAGGATAGCATAGACTGGATGAACTTGTAATATAGTCAACAGAAGGGATTTTGTTGTTGTTGTTGTTGTTATGTTAGATCACATATAATTGAGAAAAGACATTCTTGGAGAAATATCTCCTGTAACAAATACCAACTACTTCAAAGGCTGAGATTCTCAACAGAAGCATTTGTATTAGCTTCTGCCTTGATGAACCCTGACCTTAAAAAAAATCAACAAAATTGTCATCTGTGCTTTACCTGCTAATAACCCAAGATGTATATTTATATTCTAGGGTTTTTCACTCCACAGGATCACTGTGTTTAAGGTACTTTTTGCAACCATGTGGACTAGATATTTCTTTTTCTCCTCTTTTTTAGTGAAAAGGGAAATTGAGATTCTTCCATAATCATCTTTGTAAATAATGTGAAATCAAGAGATGTTAAGGAAGGACTAAACTCTGCAATATTTCAGTGATGGCCAATGATAGGACAAGGGGCAATGGGCATAAGCTGGAACATAAGAGGTTCCAAAGAAGTATGAGGAAGAATTTCTTCACTGTGAGGGTGATGGAGCATTGGAACAGGCTGCCCAGATGTATTGTGGAGTCTCCTTCTCTGGAGACATTCAAAACTCGCCTGTTCCTGTGTGGCCTACTCTAGGTAGTCCTGGTCTGGCAAGGGGTTTGGACTAGATGATCTTTCAAGGCCCCTTCCACTCATGAGATTCTGATAAAGTTGTTAACATTATGAAGAGCTTTGAAAGAAATCTTTCTCCAAACTCCGATGTGTTCCAGCTTATGCCTATGGCACAGGAGCTTTTAAACCACAGCTTGCAAGGCTGTGTATGCAGCCACAAAATCATAATAAAGAATGACTTTGAGGAAAGTTTGCCAGCACAAGTGGAGAGTCATCTACAAGTAATTCCAGAGGCTGAGAATGAGCTGCTTCGCTCCCATGTACTTAAACTATCCGTGAGCAAGACCTAAAACAAGACCCACTTTTTGTGATTAGAGGCTTTTGATGGCAGCATCAAAACCTTTACATACCTAAAGAGAATATAAGTGGAGATATAGATTGATCTTTCAGGTTTTATGTAGTTAACTATTAATAATCTGATAGCTTTCTTATCTATTACTTATATACAGTTTCTCCTTTTATTTGGCTGGGGTTCCCTGTATGCAAATTCCTTCAAGCTCCTGAAGGAAAACATCAAAGCCTGTGACATGGCCCTGTCACTTATATAGTCAAAAAAAGCAAAAAGACTTCCAAGTTTCCACCAAAAGTCCAGATACAAGGTACTGTCTCTCAAAGCAAGGCTCAGATGCTCTATGTCCATTTCTTCTCTCTAAATGCCTCTGAAAATATTTGTGTTTAAGGAGTGGTGATATTGCAAGGAAAGGACTGAATGATTCAAACAAAACAAGCTGCACTATAAACACAAAGCTCTATCTCTACCCAGCATAACAGTTATCAACAGAGCAAACAAACCTTGCTATACAGGTAACCTATTTAAATGAACACCTGCTTCACCGGACAAGGCTGAACAAAGTCAAGGATGGGACTCCGCTGAGTTTATGATGCACTAAGCAGGTAAGGATGGAAGATGTTTGCAAAGCTATGCATGCCATAGCAGGTGAATAATAGGCAGGCAGGACACTTCTGCATGTGGTTACCTTCTCAGAACAACCTGTCTCACCCTGTGGACCAGGTCCCACATGAGAGGAAATGAGAAGGCAAGTCTTCAATTGTTCCCTGAATCTCAAGTGGTTCTAAGTGCTGTCAGTCTGTGAGGGCAGAGATGGCAATACAGTCTGTTGTTTGAAGTGTGCAGATTGTGTTGGAGTAGCTTGAACAGCCACAGCATGGTCAAAAACACCCTCAACAGACACTTGTGGCAAAAATGTGATGGTCAAAAGCTACAGGACTCGGTGTAAAAGGTCAGTCAATAGCCACTACGACCTCTTACAGTTTATTAAACTGAGAAAAACATGGCAATACTCAGGAAGCAAACTCTGGGTGTGGGATGGTTGCTCACCCCGCAGGAGTAGCTAGCTGGAGAGGGAGTGAAGTTTTGTTCCTTTTGGCTGAATTGAGCAAACCACCCTGCCAAGTCGAGGTATGAGAGGTGACTGACAAGCATGAAGTGGAAGAATACCTAAAAAAGAGTCTGGGTTTTAATTTCACATGCTGGGCTAAACCTTGGGAGATGGATTCGATGGCTGGTGTTACTGCAGTTGCTGTGAGTAAAGCCAGCTGCCCAGGCACCACCCCACTGCCATATGAGGAAAAAAACTCTTCTCCTTGAAGTCAGCAGGAGCATTGGTACAGCAAAATGTTTGCCAATAGCATACAGACTCTTGGTTTCCATGCCTCAGTTTCTCACACATAAAATGGGCATAATTGTTACCACCTTTGTCTGTCCTGTCTATTTAATGTGTGAGCTCTCTGTGGGTGGTGATGATCCAAACCCTGGCTCTCATTCCTGAGGCTGTTTCTGCAAATCCCTAGCTCACAGGTCCTGACCCTGGGAAAAGTCCATGCCAATTAGAACCATGTAACAGGAAAAGATTCTTTTCCAGACTGTGTTCTAACAACCATCTCACAAGGTGGTTCCTACTTCCTGCTAAATTACGTGAAACTTCTGTAATTTCAGTATCTGCCCTGTGCAGATACTTTTGTTTTCCATAAACATACCCAGCTGATTCTTTCAGTAGGGGAGAACTAGATCTTCATTGCCAAGCTTGCCTCTCCTGAAATACATCCACTTCAAAACACCTCAATAGGCTCCTTGGGCTGACGCAAACTCAAGTCCCTTCAGTTGTTTCTCCTGCAGTAAAGCCTACCATGCCCACTGCCCTTTCCTGAAAATCCCAAAGGCCACCCCTGGTCCTGCTTTGCATTAACACTCCGATCCATTTTCTTGCATTAGAGGAGGCTTCTTGTCATTCAATTGATCCTGCAGCAGACTTTGAACCCATCTGTTCTCCTTTTTTTTTGGCTTACTGTAAAAGCAAGAAGTTGCTTAAGCAGATCACCAAGGATACATAAGACTTATTACTACTTTCTTTTGTTTGGTTCACTATGGTTACTGTACGTTCAGAGAATGCTGTCTAACTGAGATCCTTTCTTGATTATTTTAAAGACTTTTTCTTTATTTATTCCTCTTTTCTCTTCCTTTTCTTTGTGGGGCTTTTGTAACAACAAATTCTGTGTAGCTTTTGAGATGGATTATTCCATCTTTGTGCTCTTTCTGTTATCAATGATTCATGTGATTTCTAAACTATAAAATCACTTTCTGAAGTTTCTTAATAAAAAAATATATATAAGCAAGCAAGAAAATATGTAGGCACACTGTATGCAGTTACACAAGTGAGAGTTGTGCCGCACGGCAGGGTAGTACAACTACTGAGGGCCACCAGGAGATGCTCTGGAAAAAACAGTATGCCAGCATAGCTGGGTGTTGACAGAAGCAGCAGCAATTGAAATGACAAAATACTGCCCTTTTCGTGTCAAATATTGTAATGATAGGAAGGGAAGCATCACAAATAAACTGCTGGAGATAGCTGTCCAGAATTCCTGAGCTGTTGAAAAAGATTTTCTAGGAATTGACAGGGTGAGAGAGGGAGAAATTTTGCTCAGCAAAAGAATTGAGAGGTACCTTCCTCTGCTGCCAGGAGACCGACTCACCCAGGAGAAACATTACAGAAAAATGTTCTCTGCCTTAGACCTCTTGTTTTCAAGTCTTTTATGGATCTATTTTCATTCTTTCCAGTGAAACAATCCATTTCCTGTGATTCTGGGATTCATCTCTTCTTGGTCTCTCATGAGGTCATTAGCCTTGGTGCAACTTGGGGAAAGGGTTAAATCAGCGGTGCGTTTGAGAGAAAGCACCAGAAAACTGACCCTACCTACTTCCAAATTCAATAGTTAAGGTTTTAATCACTTCTCAGTGCCCAGACTGGGACACAGAACAGGTGAGACTGGAGTCTTTCCTTTCCCTGTCCACTATTAGGTGTAACACAGCCACACCAGACCAGATCTGAGCTGCACCCAGAACAGAGCATACACACAGAGTACCACGGGGCCAAATTTGGCTTGCTTAGTAAACTCATTGACTGGCTGATTTATTTAGGCTTCATGTTGGAGATGGAGATTTTTAAGCCCCTGTGAAGTTCAGAGAGAGTTCTCAAACCTGAACACAAAGTTGCAGAGCTGTTAAATGACTCCAGAGAACATGCTGCTCCCCTCATTCAGACCTAATATCATGTCACAACTTGGGGCCACTGAGTGTTTCCCATGCAGTAGACAGAAATTCCTCCTCATTGTCCCCAACCTCTGTGTCAGCATGTCAGAGCAGTTAAGACAATTCAGTCAAAAAATTAAGTCGAAGGTCTCTCCATGGAGCCATGTCTCTGCTGGATTTCCCCGTCCTTGATGCATACAGGCATATCAAAAGAATTTAGCTACTGACATTTACTCCAAGCCAAATAGAGTGTTTCAAATTAGTTCTTGTTTTCTTCTGCAGAGAAGTAAGAAAGGGTTTTGTTTGTTTTTTTTTTTTCTCCTTGTGCTTTGGATTGTTCTACAGTAGCATTTCTGCTCCCAAATACAAAGCATAGTAGTGGAGAGACTAATTTATTTCAAGTACTCCTATGAAGTTCATATATAATGAATTCACCTTGAGAGGTTGAACTTCATTCAGTAGAAGAACAAGTTAAACTACATGGTTTGAAGGTTTAGCAGTACTATGAAATCTTTCTGACACTTCTTCTCCCCCCAAAAATCTGTTATTTAGCACAGAAAAAACAACATATTTTCTCCCACAATGAGCCTGAAACATGTAAATGAAAATACTTACTTGACTTGGAGCTAGACACCTAGCAGGTAGAACTCCAGCCCCTACAATTCACAATTCTAACATTTCTGGCTTACCCAGGCTTATTTTCCAGATGTTATATCAGAGAGGCACCACTGTAAATCTAGAGGGATGTCTACTCACAATGTTGGCAGTGACAGTCACCAGCTCTGATTTTAGCATTGTGGTAAACTCAACAGTATTTGACCCCATATAGAGAGGAGTCACAAGCTCAGGGCTGCACCAGACTGTCTCAGACAGCTCACAGCTTCTTTGCAGAATGTGTGTGTGTGTCTATGTGTTTCTTGAGACAGAGAGGTTCATTTATTTTTTATGTGTCAAGACAAAGTCAGCTCACCTGCCTCTCCACTGAATTCATCAGCTTGTGCTCTAAGCATGTACAATAATATGCTGCCTCCATTCTCAGAAATGGCAAAATTCAATGTCAAAGCTGTGGCAGAGAGCTTCCCTCTATGCTGGGCCTTCCCCAGGTGGCTGAAGAGACTAAGACAGCAAGAGCTCAGCATCCTCTCTCTGCTCTTTTGCCAACACCAGCTACACTTGGCTTCAGATAAAGTGGCGCAGCTAACCCCAAGGAAAGTAGTGTTCCCAAGAACATAGCCAGCTCCTAGACTCTTCCCTTTCCTCTCCCCAGTGCTGAGGTGCACTTCTGCTGTCAAAGCTGCTTTCCTTGCTTACAAGTGGCCAGAGACTGGTGATGCTCATACAGAAAGGCCATCCGTCCCTCACTGGGGCAATGGAACTTCTTTCAACACATCTGGAGAAATCACTCCTGGTCCTTGTGCCTCTAGACTCCTCCTGTTCCCTCTGCCTTGCCTGAAGCAACCCTTATTTTGTCTGTACCTAAGGCTGGACCTGATGACAGCTGAAATGAGCAGGAACTGCTCATGTTTTTTCACAGGAAGGATTTCAGACAAGCAAGTTGTATTTACCCGAACTGGAATCTGTCCAGGATGCGTAGTGGGAACATTACAGCACCTCTGATACAAAGGGGACTGGGACCTCATCTTCTATGAGTATTCCTAAAAGCCAAAATGAAGTATATGCAGCAGTAAAATGTTGCCTGTTCCCCATCACGTGCTACAGACTCAGATAGAAACTTGCAACTTGCTTGATGACTGAGCACCACCCCATCTCTCTGTCCCCTTCTCTCCCTGCCTCCACCTGCACTACCCCAAGACAGCAGGAAACATCACTGACCCTGTACCATTTTGAGCACCTGGCTGCCCAAACAGCTGTGCTCACTTCAGAGGAAAACCCAGCCCAGGAAAAAAGTATAATCAGACTGCTTTCACATAGCCTCCAAATCTGAATGATCTGGAAGACAGGATTGCAGGCAATATACTGGAGTGCTCCTGCACAAGTTCAGAGGCTCCCCAAAGACCAAGATCTTTTCCAGTATAGTTTACCAAGGGAAGGCACCAAAGTAAAGTGGCTGTGGGCAATTCAGCTGCAGAAGTGCAACTGTGATTCATGCAGGGCAGATGTACGTTTCTGACAAGTGGTGAGGATTCAGGGTCATTCCTAGGACTACTCTGCAGTCTCCTACACTTCCACACCTTTCCATTTCCTGTGTGATTGTTTCCTGTTCTGGGAGCAAGGTTAAGCTCAGCAGTCAGCCCCTCAGCAAAAAGTGGCAAGAAGCTAATAGAAAACAGATTGCTGGCTTCAGCTACAAGAGATAAGAAGACGTGCTTGGATGAGTTTTCGTCTGGCTCCTCTTGCTGACTCAAAAATTCCTAAACCAACAGAGGAAAGAAGGCTTAGCTCTTAAGATAATTTTCTACCTTCTTAAGCACGGAACTGTTAGTCTTCCACAGAGACTTTTACATTTAAAAGTGGAAGAAGCAGGGAAAATCAAATCTTCTTTCAACTAATGCACAAAGAAAGATGGCCCCAAGTTGCAGCTTTGTTTCAGGCCTTTAAGAACCTCCAGGATCTTTTCTGTAACAAGAGACAAAACTAACAATACATTTTCTCCACCCCTTTCCATATATACAAGACAAGGAACTAACCTATGTTTGCTCTATGGTAACACCTGGAGCTATATGAGGTCCCTTTTTTAGATGTATGGTACAAACACATTATCACCAACAGTTTCTGCCCTAATCCTGACAGGATAAACGGACAGGTCAGACAAACAGAGGAACAAGAAACAGATATGTGGAAAAGCACAAAGACAGAAGCAAAGCCTGCTCTCAGCTACACAGTGACATTTGCAACATATGGACTGAACCTAGAGACAAGGAGAAGCAAGTCCACCTGCAGGTCAGGGGCAAAAAAAAATCAGCTTGTTTTCAACCAGAGCAATTTCAGCTGTGATGTGCCCAGAGACTGACTGCAAAATGACATTCCAGCATGCTTTACAGTGGCAGTAAACAGTTCTTGTCCTGCTAGCCCAGAGAGGCTGGAAAATGGTGGCTAGAGGACAGGAGATTGCATATTTCCTGACTCTCCCATGTCAAGGTGTCTGGGGAGCCAATGTCTCAAATATCATTAACTCTTCTTCCTACCTTTCCCTCCTGTTGTTCACAGCACATAGCAATCTGGCAAGGCAAGTTAAAAAAGCACTGATATGCACCTGAGCCATAGACAGAGCAACTGGAGAAAACCAATGCCTGTACAGATGCTGAGTAATGCTAACCCCTTTGTAGCATTAAAACTTGAGGGATTGCTTTCTCCTGCTCTTTCTCCATTTCCTGCATGAGGCCAGCTTTTATCCCCACAGAGTGCTGCCTGCAGAACACACCCTGCCCTGCACATGGGAATCAGCCTTTTCACTGTTTGGTTTTTGCAAACAATCCATTCCATGCGTGCCACAGACCATATATTACCAGGTGATACAAATACTGGGGCCTGGAGCATGTTAACTTGATCCTGTTTGGTCTGCAATGATTATCAGGGCAATATCAGCTCAAGGGGCTACAAGAACTCATTCCTTGTTACTCTGTTGTATCTGATACAGCTCGCCCCTCTCCAGTGCATACAAAGCCAATGACTGCACATGTCTGAGAGTTAATATTTGCCTTGCAATGTGAGAGTTAAAAATAGCTGTTTGCCAAAGAGTCTGCTGGAAAGGCCTTCTGCTCTGCCCCAAACACACCCAAGATTTCTGCAGTCAGACTCCGTTTTTCACCCTGCTTTGCTATCCTGCCTCCAGCTTCACAGTCCTTTCTCACATTTCTCACAACGTTTCAATAATTAAAATCCCATTTCCTAATGACATTTAGACAAGTGAGCCCATTACAGTCTAGAAGGGAGGCTATAAAACATAGGGCCACTCAATACATGAGAGGGCACTGCCTTGAAGCTACTGCATGGCTACTGAGTCTGGTGTCCAGTGCAGCAGCGCAGCTTATAAGAGTGAGGCAGCTGAAGATCACTAGCAAATCCAGGTCTCCTCACACATTTCCATTCCCCAGCCACTCCTCTTCCTATCATGCTCACAGTGTGCAGGGTGTCACGCATCATCCTCTTCATTGTCCCCTGATCATTGTGGCAGAAGCCAGTGTAGCCTGCACCAGCTTTACCCACAGAGACGAACTAAGCCTAGCACTGATGTTTCTCACGTGGTGTCACACCGCAGAAAAAGCTGGAGATGTGTCTGTGGTAACAGTTGCAATTATTAAAACTGAGGTCAGGTTCTGTTAAGGTTTTGCCTAAACCCTACAAACCCTAGGATCAACTGCTCTATGTTCTTTTTGACAGGCATCCGTATAGACCATCTACAAACTGCTCTTCTTGGTGGTTGCAGCATAGCCCTCAACTGGGGGATGTTATGGACCAACGTTTGCTCACAACTCAAAAGTAAAACACACAAGGACTGCTCCACATGGATAGGCAAAGCAACACTGGTGGTTTTTCTGGCTTTTTTTTTTTTTTTCTGTTGGCAGTTTCTTTTGTTTTGTACAGTCTCTTCTCACAGCATGACCTTACGCACCTTCCTTCCTCCTGTCCTCATCATGTGAAAAACAAAAGGGTTGGAGATGTGTCTGCAAAATTCTATTTGTTACCTACTCTAAGAACAATTTTTTAAGCTTGAGGAAATCTGAACCTAGCACCCCAGGAACTGCCATGGTAGGAGATCCAGTTATTTCTTTAATCTCCCTTCTGTCTGTTCTGAAAACAAGGAGCAAATGACAATGTTGGGAATGTGCCTTTCAATTCTAGTTACATAGCCCTGTCTTGTGCCCTTTTTTACAGGATGCTTTACATGTTTTCCGTAAGCCCTAAAGGCTGTAGCATGACAGAGTGACCAACTGCCAGAGACTCTTTGGACTCTGTCTTTTTGGGGTAACTGGAAAATATTTTTACCTAATAAAGCACAGCTGAGACATACACATCTGTGATCAGTTTGCAGAAGAAAGAACACAGCCAGCAGGGTCTCAAAGTATAGTTGTTGAGGGTATTTTTCATCACATCATTAGACAGTGAACTTCCTGCCTTGGTGTATTGCTCACACAAATTCAAAACAGAAATGTCAAGAAACTATGCCCGCAATCAGGTAATGTCATACATTAGGTAAACCTAAAACTATGGGATTTTCTGGCTATTGTAACAGGTAGTACTTATCTCTCCTGGCTCTCCTGGAGACAGGTCCTTGGTCCAGCATGGCCAGTTACTGCTTTTGATGTTTGCCACTTGTCCTTCTCTTATTTCCCTTCCCCAATATTAACACTTCCATTATACAAACAATGACAGTAATGACAACAGCAGTAATGATCCTCAAGAACTTTCCTCCCATTAGCTAATTTGACCTTTCAACACCATGGGAAGACAGCAGGAAGTATTGTTCATAAATTAGAGAGGAATAAAAACAGAAATAATGTTTATGTAACTTTTCCAGGGTCACAGAAAGAACCACACATTAGCACTGGAGTTGCCCTCTCTACTCTCTCTGCCAGGACACGATGTACTGACACTAAACAAGACTCCCTCCATTTCATATTTCTACCATCTTCCCAGCATTGAGCCATTTTATCTCACAGCATTTTTTCCTTTTATATAACCAAGAGGAACTGCTTTTGGATGTCTTTCCATCTATATTTCTGTTTTCCCACTTGCCTTCATAGTTTTCACTCTTTTCTATTTGTTGTGCTTGTGCTCTCTCCCTTCTCTCTCTTTCTTTCTTTCTTTCTTTCTTTCTTTCTTTCTTTCTTTCTTTCTTTCTTTCTTTCTTTCTTTCTTTCTTTCTTTCTTTCTTTCTTTCTTTCTTTCTTTCTTTCTTTCTTTCTTTCTCTTTATATTCTCTTTTTCATCATGCTCCTCCTTCTTCCCAGAGCCTATTAATGCAAACTAATAACCACTAAATGGTCTATATCTGAGAGGGAAAGAAAAAAAAGATGATGCAGCAGAGCCACATTCGATGAACTGACTGGGAGCTCTTGCCATGCATTCAATAGCTGCCTAAGAGATTTAGGTATTCATTTCTTGTTCATTTTAATGAGAATCAGACATCAAATTTTTTAGAGACTCTTTGAAGATCAAAGATTAGAGCAGCCAACAACAATTGAAGCACAGCTCAACACCAAGAGACATGTTCTTTAGGGTAAGAGAGTACTGCTGGCATCCCTAGGTAATGAGAGGGAAATGCTAACGGGCTCTCCAGAAGTAGCTGGGCTGGTTCATCACAGCATGGCAGCGCGATGCTTTTTGACTCACTGCCAGGTCACACACACTCCACAATAACGCAGCGAGAACTCCCCTTGGACCAGATAATGGCAACAGCATGCAGCTTAGGGTGACGCTGCCAGTACAAAAGAGGAATTTTATGATCCAAGCCATTGTCATCACATCACACTTGGCAAACCCTTTCTTTATTCCTCCAGCCTTCTATAATTATTAAAAAGTCTTCTATAGTGAATTTAGTGCCCATGAAAGATGCCAGGTTCACAACCCTGGAGATTCATTTTCCTTGCCTTGCTTGTCACCCTTTCTTATTGCCCCCGGCTCCCCGCTGCACCTCCAGTGTGCTTTAGTACTTTCTTAAGGGAGCCTCTTGGAGACTATTTCTCTGAGAAGCTCAGTGCTGCTGCACAGATCCAAGTGCAACACCTGTGTTTAAGAAATGAACATTTGTGCAGCAGAATGCATTGCTTTTGGTCCTCCATGCACTGCAGTATGGGATCACACTGTACAATGGCTTTGCTATCTGCAGGACCAGTGTCCATGTGAAGAGGTCGTGGCACTACGAGAATCTCCTCACCCAAAATCGACCCATGAAAAGAATTCCCTGGCAGCATTATCTGTGACACTACCATAACTCCCAAATAGTAATGAATCACAATCAAATACTTGGAAATGACTGAAAGCATATGAGGGAGTGGAACAATCAGTTTGATTCTGTCTATATGTGACTGAAACAGAAGTGTCCATGTACTTCTGACCACTGTCCACCTCCTGCTGCACACACCTACTTGCACACACACATAAGCCTGTGACTTTGTGCCACGACAAGCTGGATGAGCATTTCAGAACCTAGTCATCATGAACCCACAGGAAAATGTGCACTCTTAGCTGTGCACGAGTGTTTTCCTAAATAAGGCCCTACCAGACTATTCTAATGGAAAATATCAGGGGAACTGAAAAGCCTGTTGTCGCTCGGGTCCAGTGGATGTCTTTCAGGCCTTGATGGTCTTCCTGGGAGCAGCAGGGCGATGAAGCAACAGACTCTTCGAGGGCCATAGATAGCTTTGTTTGGTCTGTTCAAAGCCCTCACCCTGTAGTCAGTATCCTTGTCCCCTGCTGCCATCCTGCGGCAGTTTGCAATTCATGAAACAACTTTTTTTTTTTTTTTTCTCTCCCTTGCAAACTCGTTTGTAGCTGCTGGAACTCAACCGCGAACAGATGTTTTTCTAGATAGGCTAAAAGAGCAGCTCCTGTAAAGTTAATGAGAAGAGGAATGACACCTTGTCATCTCAAACCTAAATCTGAATTTCACCCTTCAAATCTACAGGTAGTTCTATTTCCAGTAACATGAGTTATGCACGAGTGGCAAACTAATCTGAGAGGCCATTGAAATATTACTGTTGTTGTGATAATAGAGCAATTACTGCACTTCAGCCAGAGGGAATATCTAAGATTCAAAGGCAGGTTCAATTTTATGGTGTGGAAAAGCAAGAATAAACTGTTAAACAGTGACATTTACCTTGCTTCTTAATGTGGATATTGAAAATCCAATCAGATTCACCAGGGAATGCTGCAGTCCTCTACCTAACTATAATATATAAGGGGTCCTGACCTCTTCAGCCCGTGTGGAAGATATCTTTCCATCCTTCTCACTCCACAAGCCATACTCTCTGTGGTCTCTTTGCTCTTCAGCTCTCTGATATTTTTGCTAATAGTACCCTTAACCCTCTCAGCTTGTCCTGAAAGCACCTTAGACTACAAAACGTTGGATAGCATTCATGTTAAAAACATGGAATTAATTTTGTTTGTGCTCTGTGCCAATTCTTTAACTACTGCCCAAGAGGCCAAGTGCACCCCCAAATCCCTTGCCCACATATCAGCCTAAATGTCTTCAACCTGAGCAGGGAGGGCTTTTTTGACAGATCAAAAAAAAAGCTGAAGAAATTTTGGAAGTAAGATGATAAGAATAGGCTTAGCTAGTTATTAGCAAGGCATTTAATAGCAATCCAGGAACTTTCTTGTTAATTTTACACTTCAGATGTGGACATTAATAATGCAAAAACTGCTATGGTATGCAAGGAAGTTCATTTCTTCTAGCTTAAAAATATGCTTCTAGCTTCAGATATGAGTGACAGGGAAAGCTACTTCCTAAAGCGACTCTCACCAGGCTAAGAGCAAAGAGGCTAGTGCCTGCTCCCTATGGGGTTTTTACAGGTATCCTGATAGATGATGCATAGGAAGAGCTCCTAGTCCTTGTGAAGTATAATATGTGTTTTCCTAAGGTCCAGCCTTTATCTTCTCAAGGGGGCAGTAGTTTTACTCCCAGCTCAACAGTTCTCTCAGCAGACAAGTTTACCAAACTGCTTTAGCGCATACAGATGTGCAGGGGTGACCTTGAACCTAGCTAGCTCAGGATTACCACCAGCAGAGCTGAGCACAGAGCTCAGATTCCAGAATATGTTCCTGAAAGTCAAGTTAACGGCTCAGACAGGAAGGCTCTGCTCTGTTTTGTCCTGTCCTGGTGTACTAGCAGCACTGAAATTCATTAAGATATGTGCATAGCACCTATCCCTCTCCCTGCTGGAATCCTCTGAAACACTCATATCTTTCTTGAAACTGTCTCATCAAGCCCTTCTTTTGGGGAAGGGGATTTACAGCTGCTTTTCCAAGCTTATTCATTTATCAAGCCAAACACTTTTTGGCAAAGCTATTCTTAGCTGCAGGAGACACTGAAGTTAATTTAGCTGCAGTTCAGGTTGAGGCAGGTGCAAATTTTCGGAGCCAATGTTGCTGACAGGTGCCATGGAGATGGATGAAGCAAACATACCTGTAAGAACACCAGGCACGTTGCTCACTGTCTTCTTCTTGTCTGCACGTCAGGCATTTTTTCTCTTAAGCTTGTCTTTTGAGACTGTGTTCTGTGTGAAGGCAAACCTAAATATTTAGTCCAGACGCCAACTTTGTGGAAGCTTATATTTACACCTTGTCCTGCACCTAAAATGAAGAGCTTACATGTCCCTGTATGACATTTAAATGCTTTTCTAAGGTAAAAGTTTCAAATTCTTATTCTGCCATATGTGCCAGGGAAAAGTCCACTGCAAGTATCTGAAATACAGACCAAAAACATGTGTTCCCTTCCTGTCTTCTCCACTGCATGGTACTATTTCCTAGTTTCTCACAGTTCTCTCATTTTTTTTTCCTGCTCTTCTGTTTCCAAAAATGCCATTGAATAAACTGATAGGACAAACAGCTATGAGATTCCCACTAGTAAGGGCAGTGTGAAATGACCTGTTTGGCTATTGGTAGTGAAAGACCCTTGATCTCAGGAAAGAATTGGATTCCAAAGGCATGTTATCCATGAATGTTGTTAGGCTTACTCCAGTTTTAGACCTAAACTAGGACAGCACACAAAAAGTTACCCAACTCCTGCATCATGAGACGTTCCATTTGACCTGCTGGTCTCTTCTCTTCTTATGTAGTGCTGGGTCTCAGAGGTATCAGCATTAAAGATGATCTATAAATGTGTATGAGCTTAGCTGGACTAGATACAAGGAGCACTTTGTATCTGAATATTTTACAAGCTTTTCCATTTCCTTAGCTTCAGTCTTAAACACCGAAAAATCTCCTTCCTGCTTCATGATGAGAGCCATCAAGAGCATCTCTGGGGCCCTAATTCCCTGCAGAAAGTAAGTCAGCCTGACAACCAGGATCTGGCCTCCTCAGAGATGGTTCCTCTCCAACGCTCATTTGATTGATTTTACAGAGCATGCTTTTGTGACCATGAAGCTACATGAAGACTACATGCTTAGAATGCAACCTCAGAGGTGTACAGGAGCTCACAGCACATAACATTTATGCAATGCACTGGAAACTTTACTTTTCCATCTTAAGGATGGAGGGGAGAAAGAAGGGGAGGGGAGCAGAAAACACTAGAAAGGAAGGGAATGTGCCTGCTAAAGCCAGTCATTACGCATTGTCTAAACAGCATTTCTTTAATTGCCATAGCTCCAGGGGCTAAGGCAGCAGGCACATGTTTTTATAAGCTGAATCATGCATTAACAAAAATCCCAGGACATTCCTCTGAGAGCAGAGGCATTAGTGGCAGCTGGGACACTGGCCAAATTCCAGTGAAGGTAACTACGTTCTGTTTCCCTGTGGTGTCTCTGCCACCTCAATCAATATGGTCAATTGTTTCAGCTCTGAGTAGCTGTGCAACGTCTTTGGGATCAGCTGCCATACCCACAGCACCCTGTACAGTTCGCTGGGATATCATTCTCACTTGAGGAATCTTTATACAATCTAAAAATAGGTCCTATGAATGATGAAAATGTCCTTTCTGGCAAACAAATTTGCAACAACAGCTTTGAGTCAAACAAGCTGCAGAAAACTTCAAGAAAACTTGCGTAAAAGTTCTCAGAGGAAAGAACAAAAAGTACACTTGAAACCTCAAGGCAGAAATATTGTGGCTTACACTGCTCAGGCTGTTTGGAATTAGTTTAACTAATGTCCTTCTGGGGACTTGAACAAGCATAGCTAAATTCAATATATGTCTTTTCCATTTAATGGGGTTTGGATGAAGCCTGTACAGAAGCATTTTGCAGAGAAAAAGTCTTGCCACTCTAAGTGGAACTTGAATAGGTATTTCAGTCTGCTATGACTCAAGATTGCCAGCAGCAACCCTTCCTTGAGGCTTCCAAATCCAAAGCAAATCCATGCTTTGAACCCTGAAATTTGCAGTCTCCTCTCTTTAACAACCCAATCCACTATTTCAGAAAACAACCCCTCTCAGTGTTAGACTTGGGTTAATCCAAGAAGCAGTTAGCAGTGACTCACAAGACTAACTGTTACTGTCAGCTGTGCCACTGATCCTATGCATTAAAAACCTCCAGAACCTAAATGGTGATCTAAATCTTGGATAAGATTTTTCCCAGCTTTCTTCACATCAAGCACCACCACAGCTCTTCAGTGGTTCCTCCACCAGCACTGCCCAGAGCACAAGAGCCCAGAGTGGGAGTAGTAAGGCTTGTGATGTGACCCTGAATGCACATCCACTAGGTTGATGGCAAGACATCTCCTGGAGGGGATAATTTTTAAAGATATCCTCTCTCTCTGAGGGACTGTCGTTTAACCTCATTAGTTTTAAAATAGGCACTGTCTAGTCTGTATTGAAGTGGACTATGTTGAACATGTGAAAAGCTTGGATGAACTTCAGACACTTCAGATCACATTTGAAAGGCCTGTCAGAAGAGGAAAACCACAGGGAAATGGAACAATAAACCTTAGGGCTGCAAGTCTGACTTTCCAGTTCTCCCATCAGAGACTTTTTTGAACACTAATATTGCACTGTTGTTTACTCTCACTCTTGCCAACATAATAATTCAAAATGTAGAGTACTGGCCCTTTGAAAAGCTGCACAGAGCAACAATTACAATAAAAAACACAGCATCTGTTCCTCAAGCTGAATTAGGATCAGAGCCAGATGACACTCTTTTTGTTGAATCTCCCTTTTTCTGATGGCACAAAGCCCAGATTTGAATAGAGGTGTTAGCAGTTTGTTTCTCTCCTGCATTTTGGCCCTGTCTTACATATTTGGGGAGGAATTCTAGTAAGGAAGAGAGGAGGACAAATTCATTATATCTAGCTTCTGATTCACCAAGACTGAGTTTCCTGATTGAATTTCTAAGGCAAAGGAAAGATAAGCAAAAAAGGCAACACAAGGCCAGGACTGAGGAATGTCTTGGTTCACTTTTTGGGTCAGTTGCTGGCTGGTTTATGCAGTCAGCAAATCCCTAAATCTGCCCATATTTTCACCTGTGAAGTGGACAGCTTAGCACTGTATCCCTAGCTATGCATGGTTTTTAACTCTGTAAAGATATACACATGCATATTACAGTAGCTGTAATTTTGGTAGGGATCTCTAGGATCAGCTGCTGTGACAATAGCAGCAGTCAAGAGGCTACCACCATCACTGTGCTGGTTTTGCATATAGTGAGAAACTATGGCTATACATATGATTAAGGCATATGATTATCTTTGCCTCCTGAGAGATCAAATCTGTTCCTGGCAGCTCACTTCAACTTGTCTTTTAGGAACCCTTCCTTTTCCCCCCCACTTCTCTTACAAGGGTACTTTGAAGTGCCATCATTTCAGCACTGAGCATGCTGCCATCCCTCATCCTAGGCAGTATCTCACCTGGCATAAACCACTGAGACACCTCTACCTTCACAGGACATCACCCGGCTACAGAGCTCTTGCAAAACTGGTGTTCTAGACTTGCCACTTGCATTGTCACCATTTGTGGTGCAATCTGCCTTAATTTTGCATGTCTGTCTATTGGGAAGTTGGTTTCAATTATTGACAATATGTATGCATATAAACACCACAGGCCAGGCGTGGCTGTCAGAGAAGCCCAGGTGATTCTGGCCAGTGGATGATCTCAGCCTGTCTGGCAAAGGAAGAGACATTTTTCACTCAGCCGTCTGCCTGAAATACATATTGTCACTCAGTGTCCTGATTGATTAACTAAGTGGGGGCTGAAGGAACAGCATGTAGTACTTAGCTAATTATACTGGCTGAGACCTTTTGTTCTGCTGCTGCTGGATCGCCTCAATTGATTCTTTCAGTCCCTAAACAGCTTTTCAGGCTGTATGTCTGGGCAGAATAAGGTCTTTTGTCATACTTTGATTAACAAAAATGTTTTAAAGCCTCTCCTTCTCCCTCCATTCCAAGTAGCAGCAAGGGTTACCTTGGTACAAGGACGACTGTATGTTGCTGATCAGTATCTGTCAACTGCTTGATTGGATGTGACTGCAAATGAGCTCCTCTCCCCACAGAAACATACTCCTCCTTAGCTGTGGGAGTTGACGTGCTTTGCTCATGGCATTGGCTTCCCAGTCCATCACTCTACTGAAGATATCCTTTGCTGCCTGCATTTCCATGCATTATAGGGGATTTAATTCCTGAAAACTCCATCTAGAACTGAGGTAGGCTCCGACAGCCAAAAGCATGTTAAAAGCAATCATAGCTATTTATTTCTGTTGGCCCTGAAGCAAATCAGTCTTAGATATTGGCAAACCGTACAGTCACCATTCAAATCTTCAGCCACTTTTTCTAGTCAGACCCCTGAATACACATACACATACGTATTGTAAGAAACTGAATTGCCTAGAGGCTAACACTAAGGAACTGGTATCAAGTGAGCTCTATTACAAACCAAACAGCATTATTTGTGTGTCTGCTTTTCTCTTCCATCCCTTCAGTTAGGTAATATATTCTTTGTGATCAGGATTGTCTCTTGCTGTGTGGTTTTGCTCCTGGTAGCAAACCATGCTCTTTTCTGGCCTCCTGAGAGCAAACACTCTCTTAGCACTACATAGCCACAGCAGTAAATACAGCCACCTTGACACTGCACTGATAGTTTTATAAATTAAATGTGAGAGTGCAATAAGAATTGGTTTTAAAAGTCCTAACTTCACTTCTCAAACAGATTAAATGTTTGATTCCTGATCTTCCTTTCTCTGCAAGATACTGAGTGAAGACCTTATCAATCTTAAGATAACTATAGGGAAGGCAGGAAGCAAGAAAAGAATCTTATTCAGTTTCCATGAAGAAATGCTTTACAACAGGTCTTGTCGGAAGTTCAGTCGTACCTGGCAGCACTCAGCACTGAATCCTAGTGCTGAATTCTCACAACTAATCACCTTCCTGACCAGCAGTACTAGTAAGGCGGGTGCTGAGTGACTCTTAGAAAATCTTGCAAGCACAGATTTCTCGTGAGTGCAATGACTTGAAAATTTGTCCACAGAAAGTCTTTGAATTGTTGCCTTTCTAAGATTTTAAAAATTATTTGATTTCTAAGAATTATTTAATTCTAAGATTTTAACAACTATGTAAGAATTATTGCCTTGCTAAGATCTCTGTGACCCTGAGAAAGTAGTCGTAGGCTTATCCTGTTTGTTTTGTGAGCTTGTAACAACTTCTGAAAGGACATAAATGATTCCTGTCTTTTTCCTGGAGTTTGTTAGTCACATATGTAAACCCCATAAACTCCCTGAGATAAATTTCTAGATTATGCTGCCTGGAAATAGTGATTGCAAACATCCAGCTTAATAATATGGGTTCATGATTAATTAATTCCTGCATAAACCAATCTGAAATATTTCTGGGAGGGAAAAAAAAAATAATGCTTGGAAATTTTGCAGAAGGTGGGATTAAGAAGCTGCAGTGGTGGATGCTTGCTAAATTGTTCCAACAATAAATGACCCTCCACAAATAAAAAGTAAAAATTGTTTCTAATAATATCTTCTAGCTTCAACATCCAACCACTGATGATGTATTTATTGTAGTTAAATTGAAAACAATATGCAATGTAAAATGTGAACTATCAGGATTGGCAGTGCCTCACCAAAGTTCTCCATAAAATGTCCCCTACTCAGTTAATGAACTTCCATATATAACAAACAGTTTCTCATCATTGTCCAGAGTCATTAAACCTGGCATATCCTCCTAAAGTACAAGCAGTAAAACACGGATGTCATGAGCAAGCTATGAGCTGCCGGCATTCTGCTCTAGGTGCCCATTCTCCAGAGCTGATTATTTTTCAGTTGGCTGAATTTCAGATGTGAACCAAAGGGAGTAATAAATGAAAAGGCTCTTATAGTCCATTCCTGTGCTCACAGTCCCTAAATATTTTTACCTTGACACTTGCCAATAAAGTTGTAATAACTCATACTCCATGCTTCATCACTTACTATGATCAAAACTATGTTCAAAATTTGAGTAATAAGGGCAAAACCCATTTCTTTTCTGAAGTAATGGACTTGGGGAAGAAGAGGACACCTTGAGACTAACAAGCAGTTGTTAACCTACCATGATCAGAAAATAAAGGCATACTGCTCTTTTGTGGCTGCTGTTTACACTGAATGGTCTCCATGTCAGATTTGTTCCCATTGAGTTAGAGTAAGTTGGTTCGAGTGCCAGCTTGGCGTGTCTGAAACGCTAATTGTCTTGTTTCCATTTCACGCACCATCATCACAATAACATTTCAGGAATTGGAAGGCAAATGCCAGTTTGACTGATATGGCTGACTGAAATATAGCCAGATTACCTGAAGTTTTATTACAACTTCAAGTATTACTTTCTCCTAGCCCAATAAGTGATTAAGACTTTGGCTCTAACTCTATTGCTTTGGTTTAAAAACTATTGTTTAAAACAATGGCTTTTGCCCAAATACTCACAATGTGTTTAATTATGTTTGCCACCTTTCGAGATATTCCAGTATCTCATGTTCTCATCAATTCGCAAATTCTTCTTTCATTCAGGAAGTACAGAGAAGAAATCAGTGCAGAGCAGTCTAAAGATGCAGGTCCCCAAATGCATACAAGAGAAACCAGTTTGGAGGTAGGCACCAAATACTTCATGTATATATAATTCCTTATAGACTTTAAAGTACTATGAGTATAGGACAATTTTCTAACAAAAATTAGAATTTGACTATTTGACGAAGAAGACATAAATATATCCAGATCATCCAATGTGATAGGAAAAACTAGTTAACTAGCATTAAAACTAGTTACCACAACATTTTCCTCATCAGTTCAAAACCATAGGTTACAGTTTAAAATCTAGTGGGTTTTGCAATGTCTAGCTCCATCACCTCTGCAGAAGGCTTAGAAG
The DNA here is from genome assembly GCA_013401255.1 of Urocolius indicus. NCBI lineage: Eukaryota > Metazoa > Chordata > Aves > Coliiformes > Coliidae > Urocolius > Urocolius indicus. The sequence goes on from WBNH01004850.1 coordinate 557,326, forward strand.
CTAGCCATAGGATTCATCACATTCAGATGGTTCACTGGGTTCAGGGAAATAAAGCCATGTAGCACATAGAGTCAAGCTCCCCAGATCATGTTAACTGGACTTCAAAGGCATTGGAGTTACTTTGGTTCCCTCAGGCCAGAAATGCATCTATATATGACCAGTTAGCTCAATTTCTGGGCATGTTTGAAAGTCATATATAAAGAAGCCACAAATACTTTCAGCAGATTAGGTATTTCCATGCCCACAGAGACCAAAAACTATGCCAAAACAGCAAACATCACAGCAGCATTTTATATCCTGGTACCTCACAATCAGCAAAAAAGAAATACAATACCAGCAAAGTTAGTACAAAGCTAAGAAAAAGAATTAAAAGAGAACTTGCTACTTCCGGTTGATCTTAGTTACCCATCAAACTACTCCTTCTCTCACCAGAAAGCACAAGTTCCTGCTACATTCATTCTCTCACTGTTATTCTCTGAGCATCATGAGATCACAACTTAGAAATACCTTTTTTAGAGCCTGGATTCTGCTTCTCCCAGATAATATTTACTCAGTAGCTTTCATAAATGCTCACGGCAAAGATGAAGTGCTACAGAACATCCTGTGACTGCTCACCCCCACACTCACCCCTATCCCCAACTATAGTCTCTCTGCACATCTCCACAAGCTGCCCTTCCAGCACTCAAAGGCTTCAAAAGAAGGCTGATGCATTTTGCAATTTCAGATGTACAGTAGATATATAGAACCACAGAATCATAGAATCACAGAATCTTAAGGACTGGAAGGGACCTGGAAAGATCATCTAGTCCAACCCCCCTGCCAGAGTAGGACCATCTAAAGTAGGTCGCACAGGAACTCGTTCAGGTGGGTTCCGAATGTCCCCAGAGAAGGAGACTTAACAACACATCTGGGCAGCCTGTGCCAGTGCTCCCTTACCTGAACAGTTAAAAAATTCTTCCTTGTGTAATGGTAACACTGATACTGAACAAAGCTTGTTCACCTTCTTGGAAGGAGGAGAAAGAATCAGAGGAATACTGTCTGCTAATAAAGCAGATGACAAGCAGTTATTACAAAGAGTTTCAAACACACTATTAAGTGTTCTGCAAGTTTCCATATTCACAAATCCCAAGAGGAATGACTTAAGACACACCAGCATATACCAATGTGAGATTTATATGGTCAAATTGTGATTTGTTAAGAATAAACCAGATGCTAGCAGAGGCAAGAGGCTGAGAGACTCTACAAATTATCTAGGCATTCAGAATCAATGCAGCAGAAAAGAAGACAGAGTTGAAATATATAATCTATTTTTTCTATCCTCAACATTAAGAATAAAAATGGCATGAAACAGTAAGAGCTGAAAAGCACAACCATTGACTTAAGTTTAATCACTATATTTCATTTTACACACCAGAATCTCAGCCTATTTGATAGCACTGGATCTGACAAAATGTTCTTGTCTAATACCATTCATTACAGCAGCTTTTTGTATAGACACTTCATATATGGTACTGTTTAGGAAACTTCCGGGTTTTGAACCATTTTTCCAACACTTTAAGTATCCACACTGTTGCTTCATCAAGTTCTTTTGTGATCTCTTCTAGCCTCATAAGCAAATATAGAAGTGGCTAATCTTTATGCAAATGGTAGCCAATAGATATTTCTTCTTTCTCATTTGGGATGGTGATGAGAAGTGCTCCTTGCCAAACCATCCCTTTCCAAGGAAACATTCCTCTCCAAAAAAAACCTCCATTGCTTTTTTATGTGTAGCAAAAGGAATCACTCAGCTGAATGACCTGATGCATTTATTGTTTCCCTGCATTTTCGTCCTGTCTCTTCCTCTTTGCAATGTCAGTTCAGAGGCTGAATGCACTGCTGAGGCAGTACACAGAATTCTTTAACAATATGGTGTCACTTCTACTCTTGATTTGCTTCTGCCAAGTTTCTGTCCCAAAAGCCATCTTTCTATGAACAAATATAACAGAGCACTCTACTCTGGTCTTGCTAGCATCCTTCCTCAAAAAGCAGGGCAAAGCAGGAAAATCTCACTGCAACTATTTCAAGTGGATTTTCCAAAAGACCTCATCTGAAAGCTGGAAAATCGATTATTCTCAAAATTTTGCTGAATACTAAGACTGAGCTTTATGCCCAACACTGCCTACCTGAATCCTTGAGTTATTTCTTAGTGAGAGAGTAATTAATTTTGTACATGAGGAACACACTATTCATTGAAGTGAAAGAAAGGGTGAAAGGAAAACACAAGCCAATTTCTCAGCCTAGATCCTGGTGTCATTCTAGCAAGATCAATGTGTTAGTTTACATCAGCTAAAGCACCGGCCTTTAGAAATCCTTCCTACATGCATTACATTTGACGAATTTGATGAATCAAGTAGCTTCCGTGGGAGTGATGGAGGAGGCAAAATTGACCCAGGATCTAGGAAAAAGGTCATATGGCCATTCAACATCATATACATTTTTCTCCAGAACTCAAAGGAAAAGGCCGTAATTTATTTCTGGAGTGGTAAAAATTTCTACTTTATTCCCACAATTCCTGCTTATTTTTTTTTGTTTTCCCCAGACAGCATGATCCTGTGAGTATGGCCTTTTACTGGCTGTGAACCAGCCCAGCTCAGCTGACGGTGCTCCACAATTTTTCCTATTCCCAGCCCTGTTCTGGCTTTGCTCAAGTTCTTATCCACCCTTTCAGAGCTCAGTCATCATCTTGACCCAGTGAAAGAGAGGTCTCAACATCCCGAAATAAGCTCAAACAAGATCCTTTTAACTCAAAGAGTACAATAATTTAAATCACATGCGAGAGTGAGACTGACCTTTTCCCAAGATCTGGCTTCTCTGTCCTATGAAAGGTCCCCTCTTCATAGCTCACACACAGCTCACACCTCTCTTTCTACAATCAACAGCTAATTCCAAGTCCAGTTGACCTGGAAAAGATAGCAGAGGCATGAAGCAAAGGGTGTATCAGACAGGAAAGAGGTTATTTCCTTTGCTGCTGAGAGAGGAGTGGCTCAGATGAAAAAATGCTGTCTGTTGATGACATAGCATCGATTCGGGATATTGGCCAATTCCTAAGGCTGTCCTTGGATGACTTTGCCGTTGTCTCTCAGTCTCCAGGCAGATAAATAATGCTCATCCATCACACTTAAATAGTGAGAACCACATTCCACTTCAGTTACGTCAGTGTGCAGAAGAAGAAATTCTACCACAGGACAATTTCAAGAGCATATTTCAATCCTGAGGGTTCATCACGCCCCTCACAGATGCACTCAGCATCTCATCTTTTTAAAGCCCTTGTTGTGCAACACATCAAAAAGCCTCCTATGTCCATTTTAGTCTCCTGGCCCAACACTCTGCTATCACTTTGTCACCTGCTATCACTGAAAGTGTCTGCTCTTGTCATGCATCTCCTATGTGTCAGTGGATAGAGCTCAAGCATGAGTATTTTCCTACTACCTTTTTGTCTTGAACTGGCCATTTACATGCTGACTCAAACCCTCAGCCTGAAAACTATGTGCTGTTCTGCAGCAAGTTGCTCTGGTGGTGTAATATTTGGGAGGAGAGGGTCAGCAGTGTTTTGCATCACAATAAATGACTACCTAAAGCCAGGCAGCAGGGCTACTGCAGCAGGCACCGTACAAAGCCATTGCTAAAACCAGAAAGTTTTTCATGGCAGAATTATAAATTTTATTTCACTCAACAGCCTATGGAGTCTCTTCCAGCACAAAATCAAAATGAATCAAAAGACAGCATGAGTGGTGAACAGAGATGGAATCAGAATAAGCAGAAGCTCCTGGGTCCTGCTGCAAGGCTTCTTCTCTTGAACTGTACTGCTTCCTTCACTGCCCAGGAATTGAACTGCCCAAAACCACAATGGAGAAAGGATCAAGTCTGTAATCTGGTTACATTTTTATTATTTGCTCCTAATCTCCTTTCAGTTCCCACGTAGTTTTTGAAGTATCGATCACCTCATAGAAAAAAACTTTAAACTAACAATGGATTCATGGTTAATGAGTTTCACTAACTCCATTTACCTCACTTGAGCCCTTGAGGTGAGAAAGTTAAGTGCTACTGTACAAGCTCAAGTGACTGCTCACAACTTCCTTAATATTTCATCTCTTTGTGTTTTGTAGATTGCCTTCTTGTGACCTAATGTTTATTTTTCCAGAGAGCGGTTATTGTGGTAAAATGATATCAGTCTAATAGTGTGGGAAATGAGATTTTCAGTGCATTCATCTCCTCTACTTCAATACTTCCCTCACAAAGGCTCATTCTAAGAGCTTTTTTTTCTTTAAGAAGGATGGCGTCAGGTTGCTAGTGCAATGACAACATCCACAGAATCAAGGAACTAATGATACCCAACAGGACTTCTGTTTAAACTATGGAAGAGACAGTACTGAAAGGCAATGTGAATTGTAAGATGGTCTTAAAAAGCAGGAAGAGGTGATGTACTTGAGGGTGAGTCACCTGACACCACTGAAATTATACTGATTTACACCAGTTCAAACCTTACACAGCCTGTTCATTCCACCTGAGTGTGATGGAAGTTTGAACAGCTTCATTTCTTCCAGTTGTCCCTCCTTGGTGCTTACTGAGCCTCTTTCACCAGTGATTTTCTACAGCAGGAATGATTTAGATGATTTAGATTTTTGCATTTTTTTCCTAATGGAGAAAACACACTGTTCTCTTTACTTCAGCGTGAGCACCCCTTGAGCACGTTATCATCTTTTGGCATTTTCTGGGTGTTTGGACATCAAGACCTCTAGGAATACGATTCTCTTCTGTTTGCCCATTTTATTCACTCCCTTATTCACTTATGCATATGTTACTCACATAAGTAATGTTAGAGAAAATAATGGGATTTCTGAGCTGAGAACAACCTAGGCCTCATTTGTGTTTGTAGAAGCGTGCCATCCAAAACTGTGGAAGAAAAATCTACTTTTACTTTTGCAGTTGTGGCAAGTAGATGGTTCTTTCTGGTTAATATAACTCTCTAAGAATGTTTTCTATTCTAATCTTGCTGACTAATCTTTCTTATTCTAAAGTTTTAATCTTGCTTAAGAAATAAATGTGTGATATTGTGTTAGGAAAACCAATCAACCGCTCAGGCTCTAGCTGGGAAGCAATGTGAGTTCCCCTTTGTACAAACTCTTCTCAAATGTCAAATTCCATGGATTTTAGCAGCTGAATGGGTACAAAATTTGACATGGTCAGAAACGTGTGCTTATGAAAACTTATTATCGTTGAATAGCTGGTGAATTCTTGGTGCACTCATGTGCAAACTACTCTTGGAGATAGCTGGCTGGCATCACCTCTGGACCTCATTAGCACAAACATGCATAGATCCCAGAGAGGTCTGGCTTGTGCTCCCATCCTCCTCTGCCTGTTCACATGCTTCATGTGGGGAGGAGATGTATGAGGCCGGCACAGAGCAAGCCAGCATCCTGTAGACAGCAGCTGTCCTCAGTTAACCTTTCGCTGGATGAGCCTACTAAAAGCCAGGACCCCTCAGCCAAGGCAAGCCCTGGAGACTTAGGCAGCCCTTGAGGGCGATAACTTATGTGCCAGGAATTACAGCCATCTCGATATTTCTCAGAGAACAAGGTTGAGTAGAAACACCAAGCCTCATGACCTTCCAACTGATATTGCTGTGGGCTGTTGGAGGGTTATGTTGAGCACCAGCACCCAGGTAGCTCCTACTCTTGTAGCATGCTGCATCAGGCTGATAAAACACAGCAGCATGTAGTTCAATGCCAAACACAAAGCATACAGTGCAGCCAGAGACAGAGCTAAGGGGCTGATGTGTGGATCATGCAAAACTGAGCAAAGAACGGCAAAACACAGGACAAAGTGTCAGTCGTCTAACCTTTGGTCACAGTCATGGGAGAGCTATAGGCTTGCTTGGGCTAGGAGTGTCTGCATTGCTCTAACACGTGGCCAATACCGGTGGAGACTACACGAGTGAGTCAAGGGCAAAGTCAACAGCTTACACTGGCAGAGAAGTACTAGGCTGGTGTATATACCACAGCTTTAAGAAGAGCTGCTTAATTCTCATGAGTTGCTCTACTGACAAGGCCTTATACCACCAAAACTTCTTTCTCTGGATCAGTGCTACTCCTAGCTTTAGAGACAAATCTCAGAAGTTATTTGGAATAGTTCAAATAACAAGGTTTTGGCAGCTGAGGCTGTAAGGTGAGGTTAAGCACTAATGCTGAGCACACTGTGTCTCCTTCTTGGCCTTATCCAATTTTTTACAAACTTCTGCTTAGAGTTAAGCATTTTAGCTGAGATAGTGGGAACTTTACTCTCCTGTGGAGGTCCTGTTACCAGTCCTGGGGATGATGGTCATTGTAGCAGAACGATCTCACAGTACTCTTTTTCCCTGGCTCTCTGCACTGCAGTACTCATGGGAAAAGGGCCACAGTATCCTCTCTGGGTGAAAAGACATTATGGATGAGAGCTTCTGAGTATGAATAAATAAAATCAGCAGCCAACAGGGAACTTGAGTGAGAAAGATTAAGAGTACTCAGTCCTACAACTAAGGACCAGGGGAACCTCCCTGGATGCAAAGTGTTCCGGCAAATCTGCTTCACAACCACTTTGCTTTAAAGACTGCTCATCAATTTTTCTAATGTCTATATGACCTAGGTGATTAAATCCAATTGATGACATGTTAGTAGTGGGAATATTTTCTGAACATATAATGATTCTGCTAAGTTACTCTTTAAAAATAAAACAGCCTGAAGTTTGCTATTTTTAAAACACAAAGTTTTGGTTTTTTCAGTTTAAATTAAGATTTAATTATTAGATTTGATTTTAGTACTTGAAGTTATTTCTGGGAATTGTCAAAACTAAAACTGTTATTGAAACAAACCACCTGGACCAAGTGCAAATATTTTTTAACATCCAGTGACTTGAAAATCCATTTTTCTTTTGGCTTCAGTTACCAGTAATAATGCATAAAGAGAAATGTCTTTTCCCCTAATCTGCCTTGAAGATTTTTGGCAGTGCTATTTACTGGCAGTGCAATATAGGCATTACACCTGGCCAATGTTTTACAGACAGCCAAGGAGAGCCTCAGATGACTATGCTAAAGGAATAATTTCATGGATGTGTATCAGATATAGAAATGCTGCTAAAAATTCGTTTTATACACAATTGTTTTGTAGTCTTGTTTGATCTTTCCCAAGCATGCCTTGACAATGCCACACAGTTTACAGCCAAAAGATGCAGACAGTTAGGTATAAGACAATGTCTGTTTATCTTCCTTACCCAGGATATAGGAAGAAAAAAGAACACAATGCACATATCTTTGCTCCAGTATGTTCCCATGATAACACCAATGTATGAAGACTGTAGGCCTTTAGTAGCATTTATTTCCCCATGCAGCAACAAAGTCAATATCTGTTGACTTCAAATAGATGAGGGAACATGTAAACACTATTTTCCTAAGTATTTTCCCTTTTTTCTCACCTGTAGTTCATCCAAGACTTCATGAAATAGATACTGTGCTGGTAAGAAGCATAAGAAATCCCAGAGAAAGTTTACTAGATTCATCAGTTTGGATCAGAAAAAGAGGCTATACAAATAACATCAGCTCAAATCAACTCAGCAAGCAGCCAAAAATGCCCAATGCACAAAAATTGAAAGCACATCGGTCCTACATTTAGACGACAACGGACTTTTGGGATGTGTAACATGATTTTGTACATCCTACCACCTATTGCACTCCTCTCCATCAGAGATTGTCACAGTCTCCAAAGATATTTTTACTCATTTGTGACATAGCTCAGTGGTATTTTCAGTGATGTTTTCCTGGGCATACTTGAAGGGAGAATTGCAAGCCACCAATGCTTGATAAAAGACACAAGTAAGTACAAAAATAAGTATCTTCTGCAGTCAGCACTGAGTCTCTAAACATGGATTCGGTGCATGGATCTCGGCCAGCAGGTATGCAATTGCAAGCATATTGAAGGATTAGAGAAGGTGGCACCGATCGTTTGACAACAAACAAGACATTTCCAGTTTGGCCGCAATGTGTACATCAGCTAGAGGGGATAATGCTAGCAGTGTAGAATGTTTTTCTAAGCAAGACACAGTTTATTCAACCCAAATGTAAATAAATGAATATTTATTCTGTTACTATTATTATTTATCAGTAACAATTGATCAGGAGGCCAGTACTCATGAGGAGATACCTTTTCTTAAACATAGTGTGCCATGCAGAAGACTTTGGACTGTCATTTTCAGAATCACCAGTAAATGAAAAATAGTAAAAGTTAGCTTCTCCTGTGAGTGGTACCTCAGCTTCAAAAATGCAGTAACAAAGCTTTAATTCACTGGCAGCCCTGACCTGTACTTTTATGATTCACATTACTCTGTAGACTGCAATGCATCATTGGCCCATAAAACATTTTTTGTTATCCATTGTAAAACTGTGTCAGTAGTCAAGGATGAAATGAGTTAGTATTTATTGCAAGCAGAAATATTAAGCTCTTTGAGAAAAAAAAAAAAAGGTCTTTGTATGAAAACTCTTTTTATGAAAGTAATTCACAGATCTGAATGACTCTGTGGTTTGGGACGCTTCTGCTGACTCCTCTCACATTGAAATAACACTAGCAATGCCACACAACAAAACCAAATCTACGTTTGTCATCCAGTGTTGCTTTTCCTGACTGCTACTCCCTCTCCTCTGGTCTCCTCCTGACCAGAGTCTTTGGGTTTCCAGCATTTCCTGGACGCTGTTGGTTTTGGCAAGACCAATAATACCACTAAGAACTTACAGATCATGTTCTATTCCAAAATCAATGTAGCTAACTTAAACCAGCAGAAAAAAAACCCAACAACTCCTTGTCATTTGGAATTTCCAGTAGTGCCTGAGAAACAGAGGAAACCAGAGAGCACACTACAACCCAGCAGGAATTATTTCTGACCATGATGAATGCTTCCTTTAGCAGTGCAACAGAATCTTTCCAGATATTTGTGGATCTTTGCAAGAGTTCCATTTACTACTCTCCAGGCCATATTTTGCTGTGAAAACCTTATTACGTAACAGAGGCATTAACAGATCCGAGTAAAATAAGAAAAGATGTATTATCCTAAACATTTGGACAATGGGGGTGGAGGGAAGTTAAGAAAGGCACACACGGTTTTCCTTTCATTCCTTGTGATTATGTTGTGATAATGCCCTCTACAGACCTGTCCATCACTTGCAGACTCAGGTCAGAGAAGCTCTCTGACCCGACCAGCTGGGTGACACAAGCCAGACAATGACAAATTCAGCTTCAGTTGATCTTGCCAGAAGAATCTTAGAGTTGCCTGTTGAGCAGCTATGAGACAACCACAGTTTCCTTTTGTCCATGATACGTTTTTTTTTCTTGGGTTTTTTGGTTTTTTTTTTTTTGTTTTTTTTTTTTGGGTTGGAAGGTTTGCAGTGATATATGCAGAGTTTGGAAAAGCATAATCTCTCATGTACAGGGAGGTATCTTTCTAACGTTGACTCCCTTACCTCGCTTCCATATTACCATCTTTTAGAACATATATTTATTCATACTTCTAACTACTTTGTTAGGAAATACTTTAAACCTCTACTCTTGCACAAGAAACTTGCTTTACAGATTTCTAGATATTGCTACTGAAGATGGCCAATGACACCTCACAGTTGTAGGGAGCTGCACAACACTGGCACTCAAACTCAATTACCAATGGAGTCATTTGTGCCGTTTAGGTCATTTGTGAATGCCAGGGCCATGGGCATGATGGAAGATAATGCTTTTACTTGAAACGGCAGGATACTACCACCATTTTCAAATTACCCTAAAGAAAAGCAAACTCACTGTTGAATGCAGAAGGCTCAGCAACTAACCAAATACATTTCACTGAGTATTCTGCTTGGTCTGCAACTGGTCACCAAAAGTACAAGTGCAGCATACAACTTCCTGTGAATGATAAAGAGGGCTTAAAACTCAGTTGACTCTATGCATGGATCAGACTCCTTAACTAGCACCAGTTAATTGTTGTTGCCACAATCAAAATGTCATAAGCATATTTTACAAGCATTGAATTTTTATATTTACTCCTTTCCCTCTAACTCTCACATCTCTATTTCCAGAGTTAATGGCTAGTTCTCTATGATTGTCTGTAAAACACTCATATAAGTCAAGACAGGAGTATGCAGATCCCTCCAAATCCAGTTCTGCATTCCAGTGCATATTCATAGAATCATACAATGGGGTTGGAAGGGACCTCTAGAGATCACTAGTACAACCCTAAAAGCTTCATTTTTTTTTTCATCCTGCTACTTTACAGGATTACAAACTATAATCACCCTCAGCTCACACACACACACACATACACATACATATACACATACACATACATATACATATACATATACATATACATATACATATACATATACATATACATATACATACATACATGCAAACACAATCATTTCATTGCAGGCACTGCCACATGCTACCAAAGCATTTTACAACAGCTACCCACACCCCCAGCTGTTCCTGAACAAGAAAAAAATAAGATGATGGTGCTGGTGTTGGTATGCAATTCATACCAAACAGAATTTGGTTCATGGGATCACTTTTTTTTTCCTAGTAAAATATGCCACTGACTGACTTTCTATAATATCTCATCACCAAAGCCAGAAAGTCTCATAGAGCAGTGGTAACACACTCTCTCTACCTCGAACTCTAATGGGTCAGTGATTCAGCATGGCCTCAGAGGGAGCAGGGCTAGGACTGAACTGCTTTCTGTCATTTCTCATTACATTTCCAAGTCTCTTATCCAAGGAGTGACCCAGTACAACTTGTTAAACTAACAAGACCTGACAAGATCACAACCCGAGAATAATAAGACATATAGAACAATAGATGCTTACCCTGGTTCTCTTCAGCTCCAACCAGCAGAGGAACCTTTTGTTTTTGCAGATGATGAGATAAACAAGAAGTCGTGGAGACATAGACTCACTCAAGTGCACATACTTTTGATTCTGCTTCCCCCTTTCTCCTAATCTCCAACTATCGGTGTGCTAGTGGTTCACTCTCTATGAATCTCCATTAAACACTGATATAAGCCATAGGAAGATCATGTCACTGGTAGACAAGACAATCTCTAAGTGCAGTTCCATTATTAACATTTGATGATTGATTAAATAACAATTAGTCTTAAGGAAACCACAGATCAAGGTTCTCCCTACGCATTTTTTTTCTGTATATCACCAGTTTCTCAGAAAACCATTATATGTACAAGTTTCTTAGTTCATACAGTGAACAGCACAGTCTCTCCAAATCTTGCTGCATTTCCACACCAGCCCCAGGGAAACAGTGATTGAACCACTTCCAGTTCTTGTGTCTGATGTTTACAGTTTGCTACCTCAAAGGACTAGACTGCATCTTAGTCTTAGTCTTAATGTGGGTCATGAAGAGTAGTCAGACTGTGGCTCACACTCTGGCTTTACTGAAAACACTGTAGAAAACTGAAGTTACGGGATACCAGGGAAAAGCGATTATTTTTAGATCTATCCCTTAGCAAGCAGGTGAAGATATAGATACTATCTGTTAGGCCAATATCTGTTGCTAAATTAGAGACAGACTTGGGAAGAACAGCAAGGATTCCATTTCCCAAAGTACAAAGAACTGTTAATAAATTGAAATATGAAGTTTTGTGGCAACAATGACTGGGGAGGTATATTGCTGTGGATGGCTCCTGCAGGACAACACAGAGGGGTGTGTGCATCTCTGGGCCAAACACAATTGCCATTGACTGAAGCAGGAGCGGGAAGAGAACCTTGGCCTGGAAAAAGTGGCTGCTTTGCCCTTTTGGGCAAGGATAGATGGGCATACTCCTTCTCCTTGTGTCAGTGGCTGTCTTACTGGGCTGATAAAAAGATTCATCCCCTGATGAAGCTGTGATGGAAACCTAATCCTCTACAACAATAGCCCAGTGCTAAGAAACATCCATGTGTCCAGGCATGAGAGAAAGCAACGAGCTCTTCTAAGGGCATTTGATTCTACATCAGTCTTTTGTTGTGCCTTTCCCTCTCACCCACCTCCTTCCCAGCTTGGTTATTCCAGCATTAGTTTGCAGGGAGTGTTTGCAAAGACAGAAGAACAACAGAGGTCTACTTGGAAAGCCATCAGAAATCTCTTAGCTTGAAATCAGAAATGTGCAGAATCCCAAAAGAACAAAAATGTTTGAACTTGCCTCCCCAAAAGTGTTGTATTCATTGCCTTGCAAGCAGGGGGAACAGTAGTAGTAATTTAACCTAGGGAAAAGTGCCAACAACTTATTTAATTGCAGAGTTTGTGCCAACACCACCACAATACAACTATTAATACAAGTCTGCAGTACAAGACTAATTCTACTAACCTTTTGCTGTTGCCTTATAGTCAGGTCAGTGGCTGCATCCCTTCTGTGCCGACACTATTCAACAAACACTGGCAACTGCTTTTAAGCAAACATGAAATGGAGCAGGGCAGGAGGGAGGGGAGTGGGATCATTGATAAAATGAAGATTCCCTCCATGACCCCACCCCTCTCTCTCTGAATGTTTTGCATTTCTTTCTCCATTTCAAGCCTCTCTCTTCAAACTGGAAATGTGTTTTGCCATGTATTTGCTCCTGGAAAACAGCCAGATCTTTGGTCTGAATTCCATCCTCTCATTTTCCAGTCTCTATGAGACTGCATTTGAGAAATGTGCATCTCATCCATTAGCAAGATTAGTCATCAATCAAAGTTTAAGAATGTGAGGTGTGACATTAGGGATCAATCCACTTTTCTAAATGATGCATTTGTTTAAATGATGCATATTTTTACAGGGATAAAAAAAGCTATAATGGATCCAGCACTACTACAAGTTTTCAATGATACGATTATTCCAGCAACTACATGCCATTGTAAACATCTTAAAATTCAACATTAAATAATGCATAAACTCCAAACAACATCATTATTATATGAGGTAGTAAATTCACCAGTGAGTGTACAGACTAATCTTTGCTTCACTCTTCGCCCATTGCCATATTTGGCTTTTTTTATTTACATCTTGTGAATGTATCACAACTATACATTGTGAATGCCCAGAAGCATTTCTTTTTTATTACATTCATAAACAGAATAAAGGGATTGTAATTTTCAACTGTGACCTGCTGACTGACATGATAGAACAAAATAAATAATGACAACAAGCTGAAGAAAAGACTAAGAAAAATACTTCCTTTTGACTAAAGTTAACAGTCAGGAAGTCAGTAGTTTTCTATGTGTGTAAGGAGACTTTCTGCAACATGTAGTGGACTGCATGATTTTTCAATTCTTCTGAACTAAACACCTCTTGACATAAAATCTATCTTCTTCAAGGCTCCTAGAGACCTTTCTGGCCTTCTTCTGCCCCATAACACTGTTTCCCTTTTTTAAAATGGAACTGATTGCCATTTCTTTGACAAATATTTCTGTAATACTTTAATCTCCATTTTTACGTGAATCAACATTTGACATTAACCCATCCCTTTAAAAGGAAAAAAAGTAATGAAAACTCTTTCAAATAATGGCAGATGTGAAGATTTTTCAAAATTTCAAAAACTTGCCTTAATATAAAGGTGAAAAACCTCTAACAGTGCTAATAAAAACTGACCCTAGTGACAATACAAATAAATTTCCTAAAGACTTCAGCATCACAAATCATACCTCTAAATCTCAAATCCTGTTCAGAAAATGACCCAATAATTATAATACCTATTAAGAATCAGTATCTCTTCTATCTCTGTTGGCTGGTGTTTAAAACATTTTAACTGCTGGAATGGACAGGCCAAAACTGCTTACAGCATCACTGCAGAATGTGTGACTGAATCCCAGTAGAACATAGAGCTATGACATTTGTCAGCCAAACTCGTCAGTCATCCGTGCATTGGAAAATCCCCATTCTTGAGTGAGAATAGGGCACGGCTTTCAGGCTGGCAGATTATCTGGAGAGGTCTGTGGGAACTGCAGAACATTGCACCTGCCTGAAAAATGGCACCAACTCAGCACAAGACGTTTCCAGAGAGGAAAGTTAATATATGGGAGGAATGCACATAAATCCTGTTATTTCTTAATGGGATTTGGGAGCTTATTTCTCACCCCGTGCTTTGAAATGTATTCCAGAGCCTATCCTATAAGCACAGTGATTTTCTTATCAGCAGGAATCATTCTTCACTGGGGTTTGAATTTTTTTGGTGGGATTTTTTAATGCAAGTGTGAAAAATTTATATTATGCTTGAATACCAGTTAGGATGTTAACAAGTTGTGTCCTGGATAAGCTGGTCTTGTCTGTTCCTGTTGGCTTTTTCCTAATTTCAATTGACCAGGAAATGTGAAATCATTTACTTTTTTGAGGGTTTTAAAAGTTCATGGCAAAGTAGCAAGAGTTGTGGAAACAGATTTAGGCAGAATCTGACTGCAAATGGAAAGACCAGAATTTTATTTCCAGTTGAGCCATGTGAATGAACGTACACAATCTTACAATGTTTAGGAAGGCATTTGTTCAGAGTGACACACAAACTGTATTTCCACAGGGGAAAGATGCTTCCTGGCATTTAACATCTGAGCTGATTCTCTTTAAAGAGCTAGGGTTCTGGCAAGCCCATCTGAAGTACACAGTTCAGATCTCCCTCAGAAGGATGTAGTGAGTGAGCCAAAGCTGAGGGTTTTAAGTCGATCTACAAAGAAGGCAGGAACTTTCTGGGTGAGACACAAAGACAGTTATGGTAGTCTATGTGAGATATGATTATAAGGAAAAGGAGAAACTGATTTAGTACAATTAAATCTACACTTGTTAAAATTAGATTCATCTGACATGCAGCAATGAGCAATAACGTGCATCAGCCAAACCAAGTTTTCAGAGAACCTCCAAATATCTATCAATTCTTGCTGTATTGCTGGTGTGTGATAATCGGGGCTACCCAAGGGTCTGATTCTCAGCCCGTTCCTCTCACACACTGGCAGGCATTCGTAATGCTGACTATACTGTTGACTTCACAGAAAGAAATACAAGATGTGAGATTGATGTGTTTAGATGCTAAGCAGTCAGAGGATGCCAAATTTTCCTGCAGACACTCTAGTAATGATGCTGAATTGTATTTTCTCTTATTAACTGAATAGTCCCTGTTCCAAGCATATTTATGGGCAGATTTATGTCAGACAGGAAAAGAAGGCCTCTCTTAAGTAGGATCAGAAATGCAGCCTGAGGACTCCAGAGTAATGGCAGAAGACCATTAGCTTCTCTTCCTTACAAGTAGGGAAAAGGTTTGCCTTCTGGACTGATGGATACCAACATACCAGGGGTTTTTGACGTTGGTCTTGGATACTCATTGGTGCCACCAGATGGAGCAGGGGGAACCTCAAGGCTTTGGAAATACACAGATCAGTGACAAAGATTTTATTTTGTGGTTTAGCAGTCTATTTTCAAAGGCCTCTGGACATTTTCTTCTGTGACTATCAATGTTTATTGGTAAGCAAATTACAGTTCATGCCATTTTCACTTTCAAAGATCCCTCACAAGGTCTGAGTAGTACATTCACTATAGATCTACAGTGGATTTATGCTCCATACTTTCAAGCTTCATCAAAAAATCCTGAAGGCAAATACTGATGATATTTGAGATGAGATTAGCTCAGCTCCAGCTCTATTATTGACGATCATTCTTCTTCATATGTCTTGGGATCCCAAGCAGTGTGAGAAAGGTTGAATGTAGTAGAGTCTTTCACAAGCAATCATCTATTCTGCACAAACACCAGTTTAAAGAGTGCATTCTCTTGTTCTCACTCCAGGATCAGCTTGAATATTACCTTTGGTCATACCTGGTACAGCTGAGCAAGCAAGAATCTATGGCATTTTTTTTGTCTAATCTCTTCCATGTAAGCTAAAATTGGGTAGGATGTATGAAGGCTCCATTTATTGACCCAAAGTATTACATGGTATATTTAAACACACAGCGTGCCTCTCTGCCCAAGAGCATGAGAATTTCTAATATTACACCTTTTTTTATGACTTTACAGGACATTACACTGCATATGGTCTTTTGTAACTCCAGTGGTTGCAAAGCAGTGGTAGAGATCTAATCTTTCAGACCAGGTGTCTCTAAAGTGTGACTGGTCATCTGCAGCCAGACACCTCTCAGTCATTGTCTCCACCCCTTGTCAGCACAGAGATGTGACTTTTTTAAGGGTAATTCCCTTACACATACACATTCATGACAATCACGTTATTGAGTTGTCTGTGCACCTTGGGATTCATCTGTGTTGACCTTTGTTAATAAAGACAACCAAAGTATTTCCAGTAGATTGTCTCATCATGATGCATCATGGACCAACTGATACGACCCTTCATACAGCCTATCTGTAGTCTGAAAAGCTCCTACTGGCTTTGCTGGTGCAGCAGCAATGTCCAGCAAGCCACCGCTCACTGTCAGTCAGTCAGTTTGTATGCAATTGCTAATTCAGTGCTGTGGAAGTGAACAGAAGTCTTTTTGTGCTAGAGAACAGATCAGCAGCCTAAAGGAGAGGTCTGACAATAGAAGCCTTTTAATCAAGCAACTCCCTAGCTTCAAGAAAAGGTAGAAGGATCCTGTCCCTTGTGTTGGCATCAGCAGTCTTTAGCGAGGCCCTAATCTGATGGCTGAGAAATAGGGAAGTGATGAGGCACTGCTGCTCTGCTTTCTGAAACAATTGCAGCATCAGTACCCTTCTGATTATCTGAAAGTAAAGGTCTGCATCATCCAGTTTTCCATGTAATTTCGGATCAGGCATCTGCCTTGTGTGTTACCACAGTCTAGCAATACGAGTCAGATGTGCAGGCAAATAGTTTTGCACAATGAACCCCTTAGCTCACCAGCAGACAGAGCACACCATTCTCCAAAGACAAATCTAAAAGCAGTACTGAGGGGCAGAAAATACAGATGCCAGTCTGTCCAGATCTGTACTACTCCATGCTCCCAGGAGGAACTTTTCACCTGCCTTTAGATGGAGACCAAGCACAAGCAATTACATTATGATTTACCACCCACTTACTGTTAGTGCTTCACATAATGAACACAGCAAGTGAAGGAACAAGAAACGTGCCAGCTCTCCATGCCTTGTAAGCTGATGGAGTTAAACAGTAAGAGAGCAACACATGAGTGATTCTTAAATATCATTCTTGTTTTGTACTGATACAAGAAGATTTATAAGGACCTGACATATTTTATACAACATCCACACCTATGGCCCTCAATGTGTAACCAGTGCAGAAAATGCTCTGCAAGAAGCCATGAGCATAACAATGACTTTGAAATGGAAACGTTGGTCAGCCCACTTACAGTATACTGTAAGGTAAACAGTGAAAAGGAGTATTTTATTTAAACATTAACAACACAAGAGGCCCCAGGCTATGCTTCAGCAGTGAGGTGAAAAAATAAAGTCTACATCTAATCAGAGAAGAACAAGTGTTCAAACTTGTTATTTTTAAAATAATAATAGCAGCACAAGTCACCATGCCTCTGGCTCAGCTTCGTGTCCTCACGCCCAGGCCATTAAGTCTAGCATGACTCTGCCAACTTCAGACAAGCCTCTCTAATGCACACGTTGGCTGTCTTTTCTGTGCTTGCAGCCCTACAACAAGTCTAATGGTTTCTAAATTGCCATTTGTCACACACAGAGATATCAGGACTGACTACAAAGAAATTTTGCCTGTTGATGCATAAGACAATTTATTTTTGTTTATGGGGAACCTGGGCATTTGAGTGGGTAAAGCAATGGGCTCCTGGTACTGATATAATGGGAGAACACCAACTCCAAGTTTTTTCATCAGAGGCAGCTGGGGTCCAGAATGGCCTTTTGGATTTGGTTTTGTCATGAGTGGTGGAATGACTCTCAACACGTGCCACTAACTGCTCTATGAGCTCACTCAAGTGACGTGAACAAGGCATCATAACCAAAAAGTAGCATGGGTATGGGACCCTTGTGGAAGGGAACCTGGTGGAAAACAGTCTGGGCCAGCTCCTGTAAGCATTGATGGCTAGAGGGCTATTCATTTCATCACAAGTTGGATCAGGCTCCTAACAAGGTTTAAACACTTTACAAGAATTCAGGATTATTTCTAAGGCTCTGTCTCAAACTATTCCTATTATTATTAAACTTTTATTGCTTCCTACATCCCTGCTGAGAGATAAACCTCTGAGTTTGTGTCATGCTTCTGGCATGAGGTCCCTGTAAATGACCTACCCTTTTGAGTTAAGGAAATCAATGAACTCTAGCACAGCATGTGAAAAGTGTTCTCACTATCCAAGAAAGAGCCTTTAGATGCTTTAATTCCGAGGCAAGAGAAACAACTCTTTTGTTAGTATCATCAACATGGAGCTCAAAATAAAAGAGCATTTCAGAGGCCTACAACAGCTAGAACTATTCCAAAGGTTTGTGTGTTACAATGAAAACCAGACCGCAAAATTAGATCGCCTGGCTCCAAAACGTTTGAAACTGATTAACATTCATTACCTTAAATGAAAAAATCTTGCGGGACATGAAGAGCGAATGAATACTTCTGTTACCAGTTTGACTTTAATGTCTGGAACAGTCAGGCTTTCATTTAGAAATATTGATCTCAAAGTTTAGAATGAGCCAAAAAAAGTAATATGTGAATGGAAATTTGTCTTTGCTTTTGGATATTATCCTAGTTTTAAGGTCAAGATCAGATTTGAATTAAAGATTCAGTATCCCCTGCAATCACTCGCATTTCTCACCAAATTTCTTGTTCCAGGTGAAGAAACCATTTGTTTTATGAGATTTCCACTGCGGGCAAATCTCCCCGAGTCTCGGCTAAAATTACATGGTTCTGAATTGCTAAACAGTTATAATGAAAAACTGGAAGCTGAGCTCTATAAACCAAGATCTGCAAATAGAGAAGCTGAAGGATTTGACTTTCACTCTTTCTGAAGTATTAGTGACACATTTAAGGTATCTAGTTACCTTTTTAACACTAACGAACAGAAGAAGAAAACTGTAACATTTAAACAAACAAAAAAAAAAGCAATAAAAAACTTGAGAACTTTCTTGCCAAAGGAATATTTTATTAGCACAAGGAGTATGTTTTCTGGAAGTGTGGGCTGGGTACTTTGAGGTCTACAAACTGACAAAGTTCTCTAAGTTGAGAAAAAAATGCCCATTCTAGAGAAGCACTTTACTGTTGCCATCAACTTTTTTCCTCTTCACCTCTGCAAGACCTTTGCTTATGTGAAAATATGGGGAGATACTGTGAACCATTCCAAGATATTGATTGACAGCTATTCTCTAAGCTCATATAAACGAGAAATTCTTCCCCAGGAAGAATGTTAAGAGTAGAGTTCTCTTCAAACTCTCACCTACACTGTTCACTGACACCATCTTTTGTAACAGAACCAATAGTAAAGAGAAAATAGTTTTTGTTAATTTTCAGCCTACAATTCATCTTTTTGGACATTCAAGTGCTAATTTCAGTACTGAATTTCAGCAGTTCCCTTGAGGCATAGCAGAAAAGAAATGTGCAGCTGACTACTTTTTGCCCACTCTTCCATTCCTTTCCTTGTAGTACAACAAAAATTAACATCAGAAAGATTCCACAAAATCTTATTTCTGAGGCTTAGGTGGCAGACTGGGAACACCAGGCACAATTCCAAAGTGCTGTGGCCCAACAGGCACCTCCAAAAGACAATGGGAACTTCTTCAACAATTCTCAAGATGGCAAAGTGCTGTTCTAGGACACCAGCACACTGGATTTCCATTCTGCTGACACACTGTTAGCGTTTCCAAATTTCTTTCATTGAAAATTATTTACTTTATATGTCCTATACAGCCAGGATCGTAACATATTATGATTCTACAGCGTTCATGTAATGAGCTGCATAAAATCAGTCCAGAAAGAAAATAGAAGCAAGTTGACTACAAGAGATGTCAAAGCAGCTTCTTAGGTAGACAAGGGGAAATGTGGGTTGAATATAATACATATGTCTATAGTCTGCCCTCACCACCAGCAAAAACTATAGTCATCAGCTCTCTAAAACTGCACCTTCTACCAGCTGAGAATATAAATCTGGCTTTTGCAACTTGCACTCCCAACTGCTGCTTCCTTTGTTTCTTGTCAATTTCTTGGCATATTATTGGAGGAAATATCTGTCTTTCCAAAGAGCTGCAGAGAGCTGCAAGAACCAGTTTTCAGCATTTGGTCCTTTTGTAAATTCACTCCTTTTCATCTTAAATTTCTGTTACAGCTTGAAGCTGTGGGTCCCAGACTAGCATCAGTTTCTAATGGCTAGAAAGAGCTATTGCATTCAAGCAAATTTGCCATCTGTCTAGTATTCTGTCACAGTACATCAACATTACTTTCTTTGTTTTAAGTCATGTTGCAAGCTTTTGTGGGTACCAGTTTAAATATTTGCTGTAATGTACATTTTTATTTATACTAAGGCCATTTAACACCACTGTCAATACAAACAGACACTGAAGTGGTCATAATGTATTTGTCAAAATAGAATAGGAAGCCAAAACAGAAATAAATCTCCTACTTTAGTTACAAATAACAAGAAATTAAAAATTGACATCTGCATTTTCTGTTATTAGAGGTAATATTATTTATTGGGTTATTCCTAGCGTGTACCTGCACAAGCAGTGCAATATTTAATTGTCCTTTCCAACCCAAATCATTCTATGATTTTGGAAGTCCTCTTAGGCGAGTACAGAACTTAACCTGTAACGTAATTCAATGAACTTCACAGTTCCTTATTACTTCACAGTATAATTAGAAGAACACAGAATTAGCTAAATGGCTAATATGCAATTCATTCTGAAGGGCAGACAGTGAATTCAAACATAAGATAAATTTTTGAGTTGAAATGAAACCAGGAAACAGCTATAGGTACCATATGAATTGCAGAAAGCATAGTTTTCACGTGCAAACCATTCTATAGCTCTGCATCACCAACCCTGCATGAGCAAAACAACTAAATGCTAGCATTAACAGCACAAACCCGGCAGTAGTTACAACGGGTTTTTGTAAAGAAAAAAACAACTACCAACAAACCCAATCAAAAAACCCCACCACGTTTTTGCAGTGTTGCTTCACAGAAGGCAGGCACAAGCCATACAGCTCTCAGTGGCACTATGCACACTCCAGGCATGTTTGACATTAAGGGGCCTGGTTGTTGTGGAAACCAAATCCCATAGATTAATTAATGTTCAGCTGCCAGAGCCATCTCTCTTTATCTCTGCCTCACTGCCCCCAAACGAAAAAAAAAAAGGGTGGTGCTTTTTACATCACAGAAGAATGTCAAAGCAAAAAGAAACTTTTTCTCACAAATGGAGAACACAATCAGTAAAAGTGCACAAGCTGACTGAACTGCTAGTCCCTCATGTTTATAAAGTGAAAAAATATTACAACATTTCAGTGAGGCTGGTTTTGCTTTCTGCAGCTATCTCTATCAGACTCTTATCAGACTATCTCTAAGGAGGTACTGCAACAAAGATGATTATGTAAAATTTCTGAAACACCTTTTGTACTTTCAACATGCAGATGCACCAATTACAAATAATTTATTTCAGGTGAACTATTCAAGTGACTGACAGTCTTCATATGAATGCGTGTGCATGGTGAGTTGCAGGATTTGGATAACAGTGATTCTGAGTATCAGCATTTTCTTTTAGCCGGCATTGGTTCCGATCCTTTGAATATCTCATGTAACACGCCTGTTTATAGGAAGGAGTAAGATCAGATGTAAGTACATAAGGTGCACCTAGCCGCTCACTATGTAAATGCAGACTGTAAACAAGCTGAATGCACCAGACAAATGACACAGAAAAGAAATGTGCCTAAGAGCCACTACAGGTAAATGTTTCAGAATTACCTAAATTATAGTTTCAAAACAGTTTTAGGGCCACAGATCAAACCTATTTTACACATTCATAGATTCGATTTGGTATTTTTGGAAATCTGCTGTTCTCGGTATCTGCATTGTGTCTGGGTACTTGTAATAACCCGATTCTGATGAGTAAAAGGAACTTTTTCTCCCGTTTTGATCTCAAAAATATCCTTGAGTTATGCTACTAGTTATCTGTTGGCAACACTCAATCATGAATAATGAAAATATTAAAAGTCTTGGAAAATGTACTATATCTGATAGATATTTAATAAGTAAAGAGTATGTAGGGTGAGAAAAAATGGTAACATTTCATAGGATACAGACAAACCAAAAAGATACAAGTATTATTCTGTTCCCACACACATACTTCTAATTAGCCAACATCCCATTACGTGACTTGAAGCACTTTTCAGAAGAGGTGGTGATGGATTGCTGAACATATTCAAATATGCTATGACTTCATGATACAAGATCACCTCATCAGAGTTCCCTGCCCTCTTCACTTCATAGTACAGAACCAAATAGAGCCAATTTCCACAAGTCAAGATACTTCCTGTGGGACAAAACCTGCACTCTGATAGTTAAACACTGCCGAGGGCTCTCATGTGTTTCTCAAATACGTAGCTCCTGAGCAAACTTACAAACCTGAATAAGTGCTCAAGGGTTTTCAAAACCAAGCCAAATACAGTGTCCAATATAACATTTCAGCGTTATTTTACAACTCTTGCCCTTTAAATCAGCACCACTCCCAACCTGATTGCGTTTTGTTTAAAAAAAGAATACCTTTGAGATGATTAATGGCTCCCCGTGCTCCAGTCCGCCTTTCAGTGTGAATCCCCATGGAGCACCTCCTTGAAGCAGTGCCTCCAGGTAGATATATCTTCCTTTATGGGTAACGCTGGACTCAGAAGATGATATGCCGGTGTTAATCTTGTCTAACATCCTCCTCTGTCCTATCACATACTCAGCCGCATAAAAACCCCACTCCAGTTATGACAAAACAACAAACTCATAAATTAAACTCCCCAGAAGCCCATCACAACTCATCCCTGAAACAAGAACTCATACATAAAACAAGAAGAGTGTGAGACGAAAAATTTTTCTTCAGTGCTAAAGTCCAAGACGATGGGTTAAAAACGTTTCCCATCAGCACTTCAGCATGCTGCTTCTCTTCCAGAACTGTGATGTTTCACTGGTGTTTCAGCACTGTGCTTTCCTCATTTGCAGGTATTCTGGGCATGATAGTTTTTTTAAGATTTCTCTTCCTGTCATCAGTATATCAAACTTGTTCTTTTAAAGATGTGAGGGAAAAAAAGAAAAAGAAAGAAAAAGTTTATAGATGTAAAAGTCCCTGGCCAGCAAATTGCCAGAATACAAACAAACGCTTCATTTGTGATTGATTATCAGTCTTTTCTTCCTTTCTGCGTGCAATTTACCATTACAATGGCCTTTTTGCCTCAGCCCACTGCACTAAAAGAATGGAAATGTCTTCTGCCTCTTGCGCTCTCAGTTACTCTGTTGGTTACTTCACAATTTTCTAACTTGTCAAAAAAAAAAAAAAAAAGCTAAAAGGCTGGGCGAGGAGGAGAGAGAGAGAAAGTCCATTCTCACAGCTATTTAGAAGACTTTAAGACATGCAATAACTGCATACTTACTGGATTAAATAGTGCAAAAAGTCTATCAGGGAAAACTGGAGAAGCAGGTGAAATTAATCCTTTGGGAAAAATGTTAAAATGATAGCTGAGCTTTTTTCCTTTTCTGTGCTCTCCCTGATGATCTGCCAAAGCTGCCGCAGCCACTGCTGCTATGAGGGAGGGTGAGGAAGTGAGAGAGAGAGAGAGCTGAATTAAGTCAAGTAAGGCAGTGCTGCCCAATTGTGCACGTCAAGCATGCAATTCTAAAATGTAGTGTGCAAAAGCCAGGGCTCACCCTTTTATTATGCTCCCGGAAATCGTCATCTTTCTATTGTACTTGCCAAGGAATTGTAACAAACCAAACTGTCAGTTGCTGAAAATACAATGGACCTGTTCCAAATCAGCACAGTGGAGTACTGCTAATAATTTTGCTCTCATAAAGTGCTTTTGTCCACACAGAGCCTAACAACCTCCCTGGACATATTTATTTCACCCATTTACATTGTCATAAAAGGTCGATGCTTTCCTAATAGATGGAATAAGAAATAGAACTTAAGATATATTTATTAATGTAGGCAGTCAATAATGACTATCGTAGGACTCAGCGATGTGCGTGCATCTTTTCTTGTATATATGCACGTAGGCTGAGGCACACGACTCATCACTTCAACAGGTGTTGTAATATATATCACTGAAGGTGTTAAAATTCTGGTTTTTATTGGCCCTTAAATGACAGAGACAGAATGATAAAGAAGGTAGCCCATAGATCACTCCCTTTCCTTGTGGCATAGCTGAGTAAACAAGTAGCAGTGCCTACACTTCTTAAGGTGCCTGTACTTTTCATCTCAGAATGCCTGGGGTGTCCATTATTTCTCCTTTGAGCTTCAAAAGCCATGAGGATCTTATGTTAACAAATCCATAATGAACTATAGGGGAAAAACTTTGGAGCTGCAACTCTAAAACCAGAAATCTTTGCATTTCCTCATGCCCTCCATGCTGCTCTGTTCCCATCTCCTTTAAGATGTTAGTTTCCCGGAGCCTTCTATTTGCCCTGTGTGTCCCAGCTCTCCTTCCCAATAGCCATGAAGAGGAATGCAGAAAAGAGGCCCCTCTCTTTATTTTTCATGGTAGATGATCCTCAATCCTTGCTTACATCGAGCTTTATCCCCTCTGTGCTCCTCCCAGGGGTTGAGTTTTCCTTAGTTTCACATCCTGGTCAGGCTCATGGATTGCTTTTATCCAAAATGCACTCTTTAGCCTGACTCAGATTTCTGTAGTTTTACACTCCTAGTGTTTCACTGTAAAAACCCCCATTCCAGGTCATAACAAAGAGCAATTCATTTCTGCCCCTCCACAGGCCTTCTAGAGACAGACTAAGGCTCTGGGAGCTGTCTCTTGAGGCCATACATCCTCCTATCCACAGCCATCAGGACTGCACAAGAGCATGCCAGCCTATTAACAGGCCAAGGTACTTCTTTGGATTACATCAATTTCCAATACAAAACATTGGTCACTGCACCTAATATCTGCAGATATCAGAATTTCAAGAAGAGCTGTGTTTCTCATAGTTCCTATAGTGACTGATGATTAACAGTTATGAACATAATTTCTGAGGTACAGTTTTTCTCAACAGTAGCACTGCAATTCAATTCAGGTGCTGAATCCAACACATTTTTTGCCAAAAAACCCATCAAAATTGTCACCATTGCAAGCACACAATTTTCTCATGCTACGCTCTCCAGATTTGATAGTACTTCACCTTGTTAATCCAGCTCTAAAAAGGCCACACACATGCATGTATCAGAGACACATGATCAGATAAGGGAAAAGGGTGGATCAATCACCCGAAAAAGGCTACCACATACTGTTCTGCTTTCTCAGCAGATTCTTATTCCACACAGGAGCTGAATAACAGGTCCTCATAACATCTAGTTCCTATTTGTGTTAGATGTGTTGCATCAAGAAAACTGTCTGGACCATTCTCACAATGCTAACCTTTTGGCCATGCCCACAGAAACCAAAGGGTTTCTGGAACACTAGCAGCTCCAGCCCACACACATGGGATTTAACTTCCTGCCCCACACAGTGCAAACAAAACTAGTATGAGACAATAACATATAGCAACTATTGATGAAGAAAGTCGATTTAACAACATGGAGATGAGCATTGCTGTGCTTTAGCTGAAAACTACTTATTCAAAAAATTAGATTTTAGTGCTGATACAATGAAAGCAACATTTGCCATTCACCTACATATAAACATTTCCAAGTATTACATACAACTTTTTTCCCCCTCACCTTGCCTATGGAAAGAACCTCAACTAATACAACTAATTTAGCAGGGTTTGCTACAAGAAACAATTCTTCTACAAGGAATTCCTCTCAGGACAGAGCTGAGGTACTTTCTGTTGGGGCGCAATAGACAAGAGCAGAGTTCAAACAAGTGGTATCCACACAGAATAATATATCTGAGTTAAAATTTGCATGATTTCAGTGTAAAAGAAAACAAACTTGGAACTGCTGTCTCAGAACACTTTTCCTCAATTGTCAAGTACTACACTGCTAAATCAAGAGAAATTACCATTTATTTCACTTTTCAGAGTTCACAATCAAACCTACATTTACCATCAATAAAGGCACTGCCTTCCTGCTGGTGGCTGCTCTGATTTTTCCTAAACTCCTTCAAGTATTCCAATTTTCTTTTGCAAAAGAAGTTCATCAGAGCAACACTGCCCCCATTCGCCGGCAGTACCAGTTGTCACAGTTTAAGTTGGTTGATTTAAACGTAAACATTTCATAGTTTAGTTACCAGGCAGTCACTATACTTTTCTCTTTCAGAAAGGAAGCAGAATCTTTACTAAGTATTCAGAGTGATGTTATTGATCTTGCCTGGGTCCATGAACTGGCAAGTCAGATTAAAAGTAAATCTAGAAGTCAAAGAAATTAGTTCAGCTCCTAAATTTTGTACACATCTTTAACTGCCCTTTTTGTCTGGGGAATTAAACATTATGCTTAGTTCAAATATATCTGCTGTTTAGTTATAGCCTCTTAAGTTCAGGTGAAGCAAATACACAACTTCTTTCTAAAGAGAAGTTTTATAAAATAAAGCTCTGTTCTGATGCTGGATTGGATTTGAGTTCATCTTCCTCCCAGGCCACAGAATAAGCCTGATTTTCTGTACAGGCCTGCAGTAAAAAATAAAAAATCAGACAGAGAAAGAGAAAGACAGAGATCTGAGAGTGAAAGAACAAAGCTGAGAAACAGAAGTAAGCTGCAAAAAGCTGTGAATCTGTATCCTTTTTGTGTTGGAAAAGACACCTGTCTTTGAAGTCTGAAAAGAAACAATTCTCTTTGGTGAACATAAAACAACCCCAAAAAACGACTCTCCATATAATATTGCCTCCAGTACTAAATAGCTCTGGGTCTCTCTGTTACTCAAAGAAAACTGAAAAGCAACACACCAAGGTGAGGAACAGGTCTGTCTCTAAGGAGAGCACAAGTGCCGTCAGAACAGAAGGAGATGAATGTAGAATACCTGAATTCAGAGCTGCAGATTTTCTCTCTACATCTGAATGTTCACCTCTCTGATGTAATACACAGAGAATCACCCTGTGGAAACAAGAATGCGAGTCAGGAACCAGGAATCATAAAAAAAGTCATCACAGTACACCAAGAAAACTTTACAACATATAGGTTGCCATTGTTACAAAAGCATTTTAACTGCAATAACGTCGAGGTCACTATATATTAAAATAAGTACCTTCAGAGAAAGAGGCCTTTTTGCACTTTGGATGTGTGCACAAAATGCGCAAAAGCAGGGATATCAAAAGTAAGTTCTCATTCTAACACTACATTAATAAAAGATCCTATGATTATGGAGATTTTCCAGTATTACTATGCTAAAGGAGTTTTACACATTCAATTACATAATTTAATAGAAGAGAGAAACAAAAAGTGCTCAGGGCAGCCATCACCTCCTTTAATTAACAGTTGTGTAGTATTTATTTCTATCTTAGCAGGCTGTGCACACAGTTGAACAGCTTTTGGATTCACCCATCTGCTGAGAACAGAGGATTCTGTGCCAAGCTATTTATTGGAATTGTTTCTTGCAAGATGGATTACAACTAAAGTCACCTGAGGCACCATAGCCAGATGCTTTTCTTGTAAGGCCAGACATTGCAGCAAGCAGTGATAACACAGCCGTGTGTCTAAGCTCATCCTGTGAAAAGTGAGGCAAATTCTGTACACCTTTGTGTTTGATGATATGAAGAAAAATAGGACGTTGATTAATTTCTGGAGGATGTTTTTCCTCCAAAACAAGGTTATTATTTAACAGTTATTGATGCCTTTAACTAAATCTGAAATGGCTGCTGGATAAGGCCCACATATTTTAAAAGCAGACCCTATGCTGGCATAAATTACTCCATTACCTTACTCTGAAGCTATACCCTTCCCGCACAGCTCATAGTCTTCTCTTTGGGAGGAATGGCTTATTTTAAACCCCAAAAAGTTTATATTTGCATCTTTACTGGCAAATCTGCCTGTGATTCTTTGATTTTACTTCTCAGAGATATTCAGAAAATAGGAGAAAAGTTATTCAGGAATGGTATCTTAAAAGAGGTATTCTGTTTCTAGCATTTCCATTTCAGGAGTGACAGGAGGAAGCAGCAAAGAGGTTGCTGAAGTGCTCAGGACCTGGCTGCCCACAAAACACTAGACAAAAGAGGCACCTGCTGCTAGAGGAGGTAATACACCACAGAAAGCACTTTGCCAGGGCCTTGATGGGAAAATCCTACCACCACATACTTCACAGAGAAATCAAATGCTGGATGTGGCGTTTATTGGCTCCCCCTCATGCACATGATCAGCTCCAGAGGAGGAGTTTGTTCCCAAGGCTACCGAGTCAGGTAAAGGGGCTAGCGTAAGGGGCAGGTGGATCCCAGACCACTCCGGCAGCTCAGAAGGGAGTTGGGAGTTGAACATACTGCTAGGCAAAAGCAGGAGCGAATGTAACATGCTTAGTGTCTCCCCTCCTTTACCAGTCCCACAGCAAGGAACAAAACCTCAATGCACCGTCCAAAATACAGAAGAAACAAACCTCAGCAGTGTCTGTCAAAGGTAGGTACAGGCAACTTTCGAGATGAGTTTTCATGCTTTGTTAGCACCTGAGACTGTTTCAGCATTGAAATCTGGTTTCAGGATATTGTATATCTTTATCTAAACTCCTTTTCCACTTTTCTCTGTGGATAGAAGAAAAAGTATATCTTTTCACCACTGTTGTTTTTTTTCTGGGTGGCACAATAGAAAGTTTTTCTTTCCTCAAACTGTTTTGCATCTGCTGCGTGTGTTTTTTGCTACAGATGCACAGAAGACTCTGGAGCACGGTGCAGCTAGGAGAGTGGAGACCAGAGGTCTATTTTCAGATGGTTAATCCTTACCTTTCTTGCTTACTTTGAAGCAGTCCACATAAAATCACTTTTTCTTTTTCGTTAGGTTTTTCTTTTAGCACTAGCTGATTGGTTTTCTTCCCTTGTGAATTAAAACGGTATGTTGATACATGGTTATGTGTTTGTCTTCTTAGTCAGGTATTTAAATATCTAAACATATATGTCTGTCTCCTGAACTTTCTCCAACTTAAGTTACCTAGCTCTCTGACGATTTCAGTTTGGGTCCAGTTCACACCTTGATCCTGGAAACTTGTAACATGGTGTGTGTAATATAAGCTGTTGGCTCTTATTTTCTATAACTTAAGTGGAACAGCCTGCTGAAGGTCTGCCTGTTTACTCCTGAAATTAAGATCCAAAAAGGGACAGTCAGCTACATCATTTTCTTTGTTGAAGTAATGCAATTATCTCTTGACTCTGCACCCACTCTCTCAGCAAAAAATTAGAATAGTTAATAATCACCTTTGGGAATTTAAAAACATTGTCGCTCTGGAGAGAATGGTGTAGAAATCAAAAGGTTTTAAATTTTTATTTCTGAATTGGAGTTTTGGAAAGATGCTTTTGTCTCTCTGGCCTTTTCTCTGGCAAGAGGAAGCCTCTTCATGGCAACTTCTGGCCTTGACTCAGTTCATGGTCACACTCCCAAAATGTGCTACCCTGCTTTCTAGACACCATGAGGAAAATAAGTTAGGCACTCCTCTACCCTTGTGTGAGAGGACTTTTATCTTCAAGTACAGCATCTTTAAAATCACCTGCCATCGCAATCCCGTGCCTGTGAGGGTGCCTTAACTCCTGTGCCCACAGCTTGAGGGAAGCACTCGTGAGCTGCTGTTTTGGGGCTGAGAGGCTGAGCACCGGCATGGGAAGGCAGTGGGGTTGGCACCGGGGGTGCGTGACCTGTGGCTCACACACCCCAGTTTCTCTGAAGCCATGCTGAGACGAAGTGGGCAGCTCTCAGAGGATCAGGTCACAGCCGTGGGAGGGCCCCTTCATGGGGAGGAAACCCGAGGAGTGAGACGGCTCTTCTTACTGTAAAAGCGCAGGCTGTCAGGAGGCAGTGGCAGATGCATGCCCTCATGAGGTAAAAAGTCCCTCAGAGGGACTGCAGAGGGTATATACATGCTACAGAGACTTTGGGATAGAGCCGCATCGGTAGGTGAGGCTGGTTGGGGGTGCTCAGGAGCGCCCTCGTTTCCCGCCGCGGAGGGGCAAGTGGCTGTGCCTGGCAGACATTTTGTGGGCTCCCAGGTGGACCAGTGCTGTGACCGCTGTGGGGAGATCGGCTGCATGCAGCAGTCACCGCTGGCTTCGTGCACCTTCACCACACATGGGCAAGGAGGGACACAATACACTGCCAGAGTTCATCCTGTTCATCCAGGAAGAAAGGTCCTGTTGTCATGGCACAGCTGGCCTTTCAAGGTTTGCTTAGTGAGGGAGGCGATGCTTCAAGGTTAAGGAAGCATTTCTGGTACCTGGGATTGGGGTCTGGGATAAAGGGCTCTACTTTTCTACATTAGATGCCCTCAAAAAGCACCCACAGTGATCTTTTTCAGTCAAATTTCAGAAAATTACAAAGTATCCACAGAATGGAAACTGCCACTGCAACTACCTTGACTTAGGATGTAGTCCCATGTGTTCCAGAGGAATAGTCACTCAGGAAACTACAAATAACATGAAACACCATGAATTATCATCTCACTTGAAGCTACCCCTGAGTAATAATACATGTTTCTTCAATTTTCCTTTTTTTTTTTTTTTTTTCCTTTTATTTTTACCTCCCTTGAGGGAAAGATTCAGAGACTTGTCCTTCAAAGGCTATTGGCAGCAATCACATTCCCAAAACCCAACATGTACAAGTCTAGGCTTGTCCACCTTAGTACACATCCCACTTAAGTTTTTCTTTTCTTTTGGACATACCTTCAAAAGTGCTTTTGTTAGGAAAAAGTCCATTTGGCTTTAATGAAGTAAATTGAGATAGTCAACATTTGTAGATAAGATCAAGATAGACAGACATAGAAATCTCATCTTCAGTGTTTCTTGTAGATAAATTCTGTATCTGTGAACATCCTAAGAAAGTGGTAATGTATATAATTTGCCACTAATTCTTGCAAAACTTAACAGTCATTGCTAACAACTACTTACGAAAGCCTGCCTCTGTGTTCATCCTGACAAAACAATGCATAAGACTTTAACATGGATAAAAACTCTCTCGATATCCCTCAGTTCTTCTTGCAGTGTTAAAATTCAATGGCCAAAATTCATTTTTTATTACATGAAGTTGATTCATAACATATCAGAAAATAAAGACATATCTTTTTCTTCACAGGTGCTGTTGTAATGAGTAAGACTGTCCAGGGATTAAGGTGATAAACAGGTCTTATTATTAGATAATTTCCTGTACCTGCTATCTCTCATTGAAATAAACAGCACACTCACTGAAAATGGAAGTCAACAGATTCCTAAGATATAGTCTGTTTACTAATGTGACAGGAAAGATGTGAAAATTTAAGGATGTGAGTGCCCAAGGCACTTTCCAGTGATCATTGTAATGTGTGTGCTAGGATAAAAGATGAATTTCTATCCACAGTGGAATGAGTTTTTCCTGGCATCAATGGAATTTCTGCACAAATACCAGGACATAGTAATAGCCTTTGATAATGAATTTGCTGGGGTCCAAGATTCTGCCTGCTATTAAATTTAGAGTAATTCAGCACTGGAAAAGTAATTCTTGTGAAATTTGGTGATTTTGCTGTTTTGGATGATCTTTTTTTTCCAGAAGGTGGTGCTTGGATTTAGTGATTTTTATATATAAGTATGTACCTAATATTTGAAAATTTCTTCAAAGAAGGGCAACTCATAAATGATTTGGAAAATTAATGATCATCTGAGAAGAATGGGAGTGGTAGTTTTCCTTCTGAAGCTTTGATTTATTGAGACGCTGATGGATCAAACCAAGAAGTCATCTCACCACCGTGCTCATTGCAACGGTGTGTATTGGCAGATGCATAGAAAAATAGTCAGGGAAAAGTGATATTTTTGGTTAGTATACCTCTGTATCTCAGTGTCCTGGGAATTAGAGTGTATAGACTTACTGAATCTGAATGTCTGTCTCAACTGTCAAATTTACTAATCCTGGGGATTTTTCTAGAGATTCTTGTAACCTGTTTATGCACAATAATAGGGCATTGGTGATAGAACCTCCACCCTTGCCTGTAGTTGATGCCCTTTCATCCCATTTTCAATGTAACAGACTCCTCAGGATGATTTTCCTTGTACTCTGCAGCTCTGCTAAGCATCTGTGTCCTCTAATCTTTTTTATCAGTAATGTTAGAAAATGAAAATCCAGCTTTATCAGGATGCATTAAATACAAAAGGAGGGAGGCAGCATAACAAGTGCAGTGCACAGACACAGACATTTGTTGCACTGTGGAAAAAAAAGTGCTGTGTGGACAGAATCAACTGTGCATGTCATAATGGGGTCATTTCTAAATGTCACAGTCCTGCTATGTACACAAAACAGTACTGACACCAAATGACAGGGAGGTGCTCTCCTTGCTGATCTTATATTCCTCCCTCATCTGTAATCTTGCCACCTAAAATATTTTTCTATAATTTCAGATTCCTCTTTGTCCCTCAACTAGTTTTTCTTCTTGTTTTGTCTTAGATTTCTTTTCTTTACAATGAATAGGTGAACTACCAAAACTTGCTATTACTCTCACTTAGACTGGATTTCTTTATCTTTTGGTAAATAAAAAAAACCCAAAAAACCACCTTGCTTTCTTTTTTGTTCCTTTCTATCTACTTTCTTTGCATACACAAATTTCCCCACCTCCACCATCCTCAGGAACACAACAAATGATCTGTTTCCTGATGAATTCCATTAAAATAAGATGGTGTAAACTGGTACACATTTCCTTTCTTCTGTGCTCGAAGTTTTATATTACCAAACACGTCTGATTTTACAAATTTTGTGAAGTGTTTCTTATTCTGCCTGCAAATGAAGTATTTGACAGATTTCTGTGGGTTTGATGACCATACAATTACAGGTTTGGCAGTAAGGTAGCATTTTACTGGCCAGCTGGAAGAAGAAATGTGGAAATTTTTAAAAATCCTTTTTTTTTGTTTTTCCAGAAGATAAACCAATTTAGTTCTGTTTGTTTGAAGTGTTGTTTTACTTTCTTGGACTTTAATACATTATGTCTGCTAGTTGCAAAATTCGATAGTTTGGTTGACTGCAGTGGAGTTGCAACTGTTGAAGACATGTCATTATGTTGCCAAATTTAAGTGTAAACCAGGAAAATACAACTGCATTGCCAAATAAATGCTTTGATTTCACTTCTCTTTTCAGTTATTCATTTCAGGTTGCTTTTGTGACGCATTGCATTTGGATACTCTTCTGTATTCAGTCCTGCCTTTTCAACAAATATTTCTATGTGCTGTTCTGCAGGGAGACACTGGAAAGACAAACAAAAGAGCTACTGAAACTCCACGAAGAAACCACCAAGTTCCCGCTGGAATCACTGATACACTCTTTGAATCATGAGGAGTCTTTACCAAGCAGCAGAATGCCTACTGTGGGCAAGTATTACACAAGTTTCAGAACAAGATTTGGGAGTAGATCACTGTAAACATTACAGGCTATTATATGATTTACAAGCATGCCCAGAAGTTTGTTTCATATTTGAAGTTGAATCCTCTTCAGGCCCTGCATCTTGAACAGCTCTTGCTGACACAAGTCCAAGGGGAATATGGTTATGCCATAAAGTGTAATCTGAACACTGTGGCATTCCCCATCCAGTGTGCAACCCGAGAATTGGTTGGGTTTGTTGTCCTTAGAAAAGGCAATTCCTTGGTTTGGCTGTCGATCAAGAGTTGCTGGGAGACACTAATGCCCACTTTGTGCAGATGACAGTTTGTTCTCATGTAACGACTCTTGTTTCCATACTTACATTTATCTGCTTTTCAGGTGCTGCTAGCCCATTTCTTGGCAACCAGAATGGTTTAGCTTCTTCCGTTCTCAGTTCTGTGATCAAAAACTCAGCCTGTTCTGGTAGTGGTAGCAGTGTCTTCTGTTCCAAATATGAAATACATACAGATTCTGAGAAAAAACGTGTGAGTGATGCAAGCAAAGAACACATGGAAGACATTCTGGAAGAATACTCACAGAAAGGTAGAAATTTGCAGAAGCAGCTGGACAAAGTGAGTAGCAATTCTGGGACAGCTTCTTAAGTACAGACGAGCTTTTGTTGCTTCTGTCATTGCTGAGTGTTTAGACAGTTATTCCAGTGCTATTTTGAGCAGTTGCTTGCCTGTGTGAATTGTACTTGTCCATCATGATTCTCACATGCCATTTGACAGACAGAAATAGGCAATGCGTAGCAATGTTATTGGCACAATCCTTCTAAGTGTTCCTTGTTCAGTCCACCACAGCATAGGGTGCCAAGCTGGTTCACTAAGAGATGTTTCTAAATCTTTCTTTTCCTTTTTAAAGAAGAATCATCCCCATACTCATGCTGCTCTCAGACACTTTCCTCTTTTTTTTTAGGTTATATATTCACTGTTTGGGTTGGGTTAGCTTATTACATAGTAATAATATTACGTAGTTGTAAAAAAACATCAGTTTATCAACATAAGTATTATACCTATTAGTCAAGATAAAAATCTGTGTTGTGAATCCTGTTTTCTAAATTATTTCTTTGGTTTCCAGATTCAGACAAAAGGAATCTCAGAGCCAAGAGAATGTAAAAATACAGCTAAAAAATACTATTAAAGAGCTGGAAGCTGCCAACCAGCTGCAAGAGAAGATGCTTAGGGAGTCTGACAGCCAAACTGAGCATCTGAAAAAGATGATCCACAGCCATGAAAAAGTACTTCTGGAACTGCATGGCATCCTAATGGACTACAAAGATAGCACAGGCAAGAAACTCTATGAGCATGAGAATATTACTAGCCTACACATCCTCAACCTGAGCACAGTATTTGCTGACATCCTGCAAGATTTAGAGTCAGAGATGTCATACCTCAAAGAAAAGCTTGTCCTGGTATGTGAAAAAAATGTTACTTTTCCTTCCAATGTTCCATGTTCTGATTTTTAGAAAAAAAAATTTGAGAACTCTGTGAGCTCCCTTCTAAATTGGCCCAAAAAAAATGGTTATGCCATAAAGAGGTACAGAAGCTGCTTTACAGTTAAGGTGACATGCTGGTATGTCAGCCTTTTTACACTGTCCGCAACTTGAGACTGGGTTTATTGCTGGAATTTAACCTCTGTCTTGCACATTTTCACACTTCAAGGCAGAAGCAAAAGAGAGAAAATTAAACTTTGAAAATCATTGTTCAAGCTGTCTTTTCTTTAGGAGTTACATTGCCATATGTTTACAATAGGTGGAAGAAGAACTTGAGTCGTTGAAAAAAGATTCACAGACCCAAACCCAACTTCTGCTTCAGCAACATCAAAATAGGTAAATGTTCTCCATTTATTAGTTCATAAAACATAAATAGACTTTTTTTCACATGTTCCACAGATAATTCTTTGATGATGGTGATAATAGTGAGGGAGTGGCTGGAGGCAGCAAACAATCTTTCTAAGGATGTAATAATTGTACCATTACAGATGTTTATTTGCTCTTGACTTTCTGCCACTTTTTCTTCCCATGCTGACAACTTGGTGCTTTATTCACTTTTGTAAGTGTGATCGGTCACTTAGGTGGACTTCTAGAATTTGTTGGGAGACTAGTTCCACTTTTAAAAGATCAAAAGTAATCTGTTTGCTAGTTATATAAACGTTTTCGTAGTAATTTCACTAAGAGCTTTGTCCTTCCTTGTTCAACAAGTCCTAATTTACGCAGCTATCCACCCACATTATACAGTAACCAGTTCAAAATAACAGGATCCATGAATCAGTAGATAATATTACATTTACAGTAGAACACCAAAATGATTGCATTTCCTGCTACTGAAAACTATCATTACCTTTTTAGTGGAGAAATTACTATTTGCCGAGATGGAAAATTATAACTGGTATTTCCTTTTTGAAACAGCATGAAACTGGGCATGAACAGGAGGTGGCAGCACCAACCACTAAAGTTACAAGTGTGATTTTATGTGAGAGAGCAAGTCTAACCAGTCAGAAGGTATAACTTTTATGTGAAAGGGGATCAAAGCTGTAAGTTTCAGTGATCCTACCGATTGCAGTGAAAACAGCCACAAATGTTTCACATTTTCATGGTTCTTACAGTTTCTGCTTTCTCCACCTAAAACTTTTCCTAGAGGACAAACAAGAAACCAAAATTCAGTGCAAGCAAGTCAAGTTAATCACCTGGAATCTACAGTTTCACAGCTGCATTCTGAGTTACAAGGAGCTAAGAGGATGTACGAAGACAAGGTGTGTCTGGATTTGTGTGTTAGCATTAGTGAAATAAAACTGAGTGTGTGGATATCTGAAATGTTCTAGATACTTAAGTCCTTTGATAATAGTTTGCTAATGGTGGGAAATAAGATACATTATCCTTAACTCTATCTGTTTGTGTTATTTTTAAGAATAAGTTACCTTAACACAAGCTAGCTTTGCAAAACTTACTGAACACAAACTAG
The DNA here is from genome assembly GCA_013401255.1 of Urocolius indicus. Lineage (NCBI taxonomy): Eukaryota > Metazoa > Chordata > Aves > Coliiformes > Coliidae > Urocolius > Urocolius indicus. Next base: position 593,920 of record WBNH01004850.1, read on the forward strand.
TTTTGCCATGTGTAGTGAGAGCATATCATAAATGACGCCTTCTGGAAATACAGTCAATGATTCTGCACTATAAATGTTACTTGCACATGCAGGACAAGGACATTATTCCACCATGCCACTAGAGAATATATCAGAAACAATCAGTAAAAATATTTTCTTATTTAAGTTGTACTGCTCAGAAAAATTCTTTGGTAACTTTGTAAGTGCAAGGATGGGAAAACATAGAGAATGCACTTGAAAAGCATTCAGGTGCACAGAGATTGTGAGTTAAGAATCTTTAACATGCACTGAAATCCAGAGGCTTCTTATCAGCACGTTATAACTGAGAAAAAAATTTAAGGTGAGGGCCAGCACCCATATATTCAAACCATTTCTTGATCCCATTAGAAAACATTAGCCTTGACAAACTTTGTTTAACCATGTTTCTTCCCAAAACCCAACTTTTTTTCTGGGTAGTACAGCAGGGAATTACTGCAGACAAATGGAGGGAACTTGCAGTCCCACCACAGAATCTCTGCCTTGTCACCAACTGCAGTATTTTATATCCTGTTTTCATATTGTGTGCACTGTGTCTTTCACCCGTTTCACCTCTTTGGATGCTAGCTTTGTAAACAATGTGAATATCTTTCAATGCTTTCTTGGTTTTGGTGAAGTATAATTCATGTTTTCTTTATGAACTCACCTGAAAAACAGTTGCTTTTCACTCCATCGAAAAATTAGTGGAGCCAATCCATGCAGAAGTGCTTGATGTATCCAAATCCATCTTAGCTTACACGTAGGGAGGATTTAGGCATCCGTCTCCTGCATACTACTGGAAAGAGAAACTTAGGTCACAGGAGCACTGTGAAGTTTGGCAGGGCTGATAGTCTCTGATCCAAAAAGATCTGAGAATGGAATGGCAGGGATGTGTGGGTCAAGCCTGTGGGGCCAGGGTGTATGAGTACTTGCACTTTCAAGCAGAGCAGGAGGGACAATGTGTTTTATCAATTCTGTAGGTTTCACTGTTATCTATTCCATCAACTGACATGTACCAAAACTCCCACTAGTCAGTTCCAAAAGTGATTTCTCACAGCATCATGACTGAACTATGGAGAATTTGTAACTTAATCTCCATTACTGTATTTGTTCCTCAAGGAAGAGTCCGGTGTATAGTATGCTTTTCATGGTAGGTTTATTTACCTGAATTATTTGATTTAAATCATGCAGTGAACAGCATAAGGTCATATATATATAGCTATAACTGTAGTGTATACTCCTTAGGCATGTTCCCTTTCATAATGTTTACATTACAGCAGATGTAAAATTGGAAACTGGGAATCAATTTAAGGCTATTTTTCACAGTTTACCAACTCTAGAAAATGTTGGGTTTGTATATCTGTAGAAGAATATACTGCTTGGTACAACAAAAATATTTTTTGAATAGGAAGTGTAATACAGTCGAGCACTAAGGTAGACTTTAGTGGGAGACAAGTTGACAGCTGGAGATCATTTGATCTCATGCTGTTATGTGGAGCCATTCCTGGGAAGGTGTGAGAGAGAATCTAAATAAAGCTTTTACAACTGTGTATCTTTTAAAACTAGCATTTCTCTGCAGCTTCTCTGGTTGTAAAACACCTTGGCAACTAAAATTTTCAAGGGAGTAAGCGAAAACCAAAGACATTGTAAGTTGTTTATACCAGCTAGTTTCAGCAGTCAGAAAATCTGGTACTTAACTTGGTTATAAAAGTAAATATTGAAGTGTTCAGTTTAGATATGCTTATGTTATTAGTTTCATTTAAAAACATTGCAGAGTGTTCCATCATGTCACACAGTGCCAGCAGTTGCATCCTTTCAGAGAAAGTGACTACCATTAGAGCAAAACGTGTTTGCCTTCTTGATGTATCCTCAGTGAGGGAATATATCTCTCTGCCCTAGCTACATAAAACCTACTGTTAAGCCTACATACATCTGAAGAATTTCATCATGTCATTAAACACAGAGTGATTAGGGCTGAATATTTACTTGGGACAGAAGATCAGTGTAGGAAATTTCATGTATTTTCACATTGAATGTTTCCATATAAGTTGCATTTGATTTATATTAGCATTATATTGGCTTTTTTAACTTATAATACTTCAAATCAAGCAAGAAGCTTGAACTTTTTTTTTTTTTCTAAAGTGACTCTTTTCCCATTCTATTCAGTGTTTATAGTGTAGAATTTTTTGAGAGCTATGGATTAGGATGGAAGCCAGGTCATTCCCAGGAATCTCAGTTAACTCTGCAGTGAAATCAATCTTAATAGCTAAAACAAGTCAACATGATTCTGAATACACTTAGGGACTAATTCTGCTGAGCCAAAAGATAATATAAGGACTTCTTTCAAGGAAAACCTAGAAGAAAAGTAGAAATCTGATGTATGATTTAAAATAGAATGCAGTAAGATGAATGAATATTTGTCTTTACTTTAGGTGAAAGATCTTGAGAAGCAGCTGCACCTAGCTCATTCTGAGATAGCAGAAGCTCAGACAGGCCGGGATCAATGCAGCCAAGAATCTGGAAATCTCAATGACCAGATTCATCAGTTGTTGGTATAGTATTGAAAAAAATCTTGCTTTCTGAAAGACTGTCTTTACTGCTGGTGTTCTGGTTTGCACATTATTTGTTTCCAAAGTGCAGCAGCACCTTTGTAATTATTTGAGGATTATTTTTTACCAGAAATTGGAATGAGCTGTGAAAAAAGAAAATTCCCAAATGCCTTTGCCTTTAGCAATGCAGGACATTCAGAATTAAGACTTAGCTTTGTCATAAATTCAAAATCCTTGAATCCTTTGCTTTAACCTCACAGTTTAAATGCATCTGTTAACAAACCTTGATCCTTTAGCGCATATTTTGCAAGACATATCTGAGATTTTCCTAACAGAATTAAACATTCCTTTGTGATTGATTAAGAATATTCACAAACAATATGCGTTATAAAAAAAATTGCTATGTAAGGTTAGTTTCATCCCAGATGACTTGATATACTACAATTAGCCTTGCTTCTTATGTAAGATTGTCCCTTAGTGACAGAGTTTTGGGATACTGGTTTGTGTGGTTTCATTAGGTTTGTTCAGTTAGTGTCACAATATGTTGGTGTAAATATTTCCTACAGGTTGTACATAACTATAGAGAAGACTGGAGTCAGAATAATCACTGAATAATTGAAGGCTGGGAACCTAATTTTAGGGTTCCTTTCATTTCTGTGGCTTCGGCTCATGTTTTCATTCTGCCATTATCTGAGCTTCCTACTTAATTCTCTGCTTCAACAATATGCACATAGTTAACAACGGGAAAAGTTGTTACTTGTATAAATGTCTATGGGATAATTAGGTTTGGGCCCATTTTAATTTCATATTGCTTTAATTAGTAGTGCTGAAATGTGTCTGTCAGTATTTAAATATTCTTTCATTTTAAATTATTATTTATAATTTCAAGTATGTACTGTTAGGATTCTGTCTGAGGTGGAAAAGATTTAAGCTCTGGAGAACAAGTGAGAAATTACTGCATGAAATGAAACAAGCAATGAACAGTTCTTAATAGTGGTAAAGAAAATATTTATTAAGGTCTGCCTTCCTTGGCATGTAATGCAGTGCTTTGTTGGTTTTCATTTTGTAGCTTATACTGATTTTGGCATAGATATAAAGGACATGAAAGTCTTCAACACTGAGGTGTTACCTGCTTTAAAATAGCAGTGCTATGTGAAGTTGGAAGTTACTACTTGGTTGGAGGAAAAGGTGTAGGAGGTGTCAGCTTAGCCAATATTTCTGTCTTCTGCTAAGTGTAAATCCAGGCAGTAGTTCCTATTCGGACATGTAATTGTGTAATTGAATGTTACTAATGTTAAGCGAAAGAACAAAAAACCCTAGGTATGATTCAAGGAGGGAACTTGATTTCTTTTAGACTCAACTTCATAAAAAAAAGCTAGAGCTAAGTCTAGAAAAAGAGCAGAACAAGCAATTTTGGGACCAGAACACAGACAACATCATCACCACTGGCCGTCTAAGGAGAGAAGTAGACAACAAAGACATAAAATTGCAGCACATGGAAAACACTGTGAAGGAAACAAGGACTGAGGAAACAAGGCAAATGGAGCACCAGGTTGGTGAGCAACTGCAGTGTGATGGAACTCAGGATAGAGGGTGGGCTGACTGCGGACTGTGTTTCAGACAGGAGTACTCTGATTCTGATGACCTGGGTTGGGAGGCCCTGTGTCAAAATTTTCCTTCCAAAGATGCAGATACATGACAGTCAGAATTTACATTTCTTTTCTATTAATCTGACCTTTCCAGTCTACATTTCCTTTTTAATTACAAGGAATTAGAAGCATTAGTATTAATTTTGATTTTTTATATACAAGCCTTAGGAGAAAATGAATGTTCTGCTGGTAGAGTGTTTGGTTTGGACTGCAAACCTCCAAAACATCATTTTGTAAATATCCAGAACATTTGATACTGCTGGGTATAAAAGACCTATTGAAGGTTGTATTTTCAATGGTGAGCATTTCTGTAAAAATAATGGGTAAATTAAAGGCCTTTGCAATGCCTTACTTTATGTAGTGCTTATGAGAACATAATGAAAGTTGTATTTATAAGCCTAAGCCAAATGCAGTGCTATGTCAGAAAGATTTACTTCTGGCAAAGTAGATTCCTAGACACTGACTTGTAGCTCATTCCCTTTTTTTCAGGACTTCAGCCCCTGAAAACTGAGCTGCAATTGGGTAACTCACTTTGCATTATGAGTAAAGATCAAGTTAATTTCTTGATTTTCCAACCAACCACATGCTTGTGCTGCGTCACACATGGTTCTACATTTTCTCAATCCATTATTTTGCATTTTAAATCCTCCTACCCGGAAGTTTGTTCTTCTCTTCTTTCTATTTTGCACTATTAACAGCTCCTGGGTCAAGGTGCTTTGTGCTTTAAACACTGCACATTGCTGCCTGCAGGAATAAAATTGGTAATAAATTATTCAGTTTATACTTTTTTTCCCCTTCATCTTACAGTGCAGAGAGTCAAGTTACACTTAAACATCTTTAGCCACAACTACTCTAAATTTTGCACTGACATTACCTGTTTATTCATTTTTATATCAATTTAACTTTTTTCACTTTCTATGATTAAAAATTCTATATTCTAAGCAATACTTCATTTATTAAAATGGAGAAAGAGGAAGGAAAACCAGAAGCAGCATGCAGTCACTATAGACCAGAACTCAGATGTTTAAGATGAACTGTAGAAAACCACAGATGTGACATGAAATTCTAAAGGTAGAAATAAACCTTTCACTTGGTTGGTTCTTATATTACTATTATTCAGATGGCTGCAGTTAAGGAAAAAAATGAAGGCATTGGAAGAATCTCCACTTTGACTGCCCAACTCAAGGCAATCAAGGAAATGCTCCATAAAGTTAAAGAAGATCTTACAGCTAAAGAGATTGATTTGGAGACTGTTGAGAAAACAGTGTCAAATCTGATGGCCTGACTGCAAGAGAAAGAGAGTGCCCTTGGGGTTACCAATAAGTAAATCAAGAAGCTACATTCACAACTTGGCAGTGGGATGCAGGAGCTCCGGCACTTAAAGAACGGAGAGGGTCATTTTCACGATGTGCAGTCACAGTGTGAAAAACTGAAACTGCAGGTACTGGAGAAGGAAATAATTATTGAGACCTTCCAAAAGAAAATTGATAACCTGACCCAGATTGTAGGGCAGCACAGCCGAACTGCTGGAACAATGGAAGTTGAGAAATCTCAGCTTCTAAAGGAAACAAATGATTGGAAATTCAAAGTAGAACAACTTAAGGTGTGTAAATGATGCTGGATTTATGTCTCTGTAAAACAGTAAGTACTTCCTCTTTTAAGTCTGTGTCTTAACGTGCTAATACTGTGGTTTTAAAACAGGTCAGGCAATGCACCTTGAATCCTAATAGCACTGAAAAGAGTGAGCAGAGAAGAATAATATTATCACATTGCTACCAAAAATAAATAATTCACTGGGGAATTACAGTTGCCAAAAGGCTTGTGAGAGCTACAATATAACACGCTGACCTCTGCAATACAGTTGTCCACACCAGTAACACAACCAGAAATACAAAGTGTTACTGAGACATAACAGACAGTGAGCACTCACAATTCCAAAGTGACAACACTGTAAGGGGTTATTTCTCAGACAGGAATGACAGGATCTGGTAGTCTTTCAAAGGTAAGACAGCATCTTCAGAAAATCACTCCAGTTAGGGAATTTCATCGTGTTCTGTGAAAAGACAGTTGAGTATTAGGAGTGAATATGGAGGCTCTACTATAAAAGAATGGAAATAATTGTCATATACCTTGTAAGATTAAAAATGCTGTAAAGTCAGCGGATCAGTTTCTCTTGTACCATTTTTGATTGGATTAGCAATTTTCACAAAAGTAATTTGTTTCTTTTACCCTATATTTCTTTCTTGCCCCAAACTGTGCTCTGACAACTGAGTTGTCAAGTGATTGTGTCTGCACATCTTTGTCATGATTTTGTATCATTATGTATGTTACATGTAGTTACTATTGGTTTTTAATTAAGTAGGTTGCAAAGGATGAGAAAGAAGCCAGACTATGTGAAATGAAGGCCAGACTGAGTGAGCTGGAACTGGAAAAGGTTAAACTAGTTAACACATGCACTGAGAGGCTCCATGCACTTAATGATATGAAACTGGAAAAAGACCAGCTAATGAATGAGCTCCAAGCCAGCCAGAGTGAGCTAGCTGCCCTTGCAGGTAGGCAGCCTCAACTTAACTCCGATAGCTGCTAAATTGGGCTGATGTTAAAAATAACAGAGCAGCTCCTTTACTGAATCCAAATAGGACTGCTGGTACAGATCAAGCGTTCCTGCCAGCACAGAATGGTCAGATTGCTTCAGAGACCTATGTCATGGTTTGGGATTCTGGCACAGAAAGATAGGAATACAATCTTTCTGACAGTCTCTCACTACCCTGAGCAAAAATACCTAAACTGCCAGATTCTGGAGACCAAAGAAGCAGATCTGGTAGATCACAGAACAGAAACTTGGCCACTATTTCCTGAGTGACATTTAAGAGCACTAGTGGATCCCTTTAAACATCTATGGTCAAATTACAGTGGAAGTTTATTTCTGCTTCATTAATAGTTTTGCTACAATGTTATTTAAAAATACTTTCTAACTCTGCTGCTTTCACAACTAGCATGTGGGGAAGCTGATCAAGATAGCTTTTTTTTTTTTTTAAATTGCAAAATTAGGAGCTGGACCAAAGGCAACCACCAAAATTCAGAGCAATCCACTGTTAAATCTGCCCTGCAACCAGCCAAACGATGCTGTTCACATGCTTTGTTCTCTACACACTCCTTATTCTATTCATAAAGAACTAATTGGTAACATTCATTTCTTTGCAACTCAGTTGTACTTCTAAAGTCAATAAATTTTATAATAAGATTTGTGACTTTACAGAGGTCTGCCTTAGGTTTGTGTAGTACTGTAAGGGTGAACGAGGTTTTGGAAAGGCTTATCCAAGTGAATGACCACAGAGGAATTGGGGCCAGGCTGTTGATAGAGTCTGAGCACACAGTTGGCTGGCTTGTAGTGGTATGGATGCCATAAGAGGAGTGAAAGAGAGATATAAGAAACAGAGCCGAGAAGTGGTGTTGCAGGGAAACGCTTGACATTTTAGATCAGTTCAGATCTAAGTCTGATTATACATGTGGCTGGAGAGAAGAATAACCAGGGCAAAATGCTATCTCTCACTTTCTTAACTTTATGTTCACTTTCACAATATGCAGTTGGAACTCAGAAATGTGGACTTAGATGGCTTTCTTGAACTGTTGCTTTGGTGAGCAATCAAGGAACACATTTGTTTCTGGTGAAACAGAAGCTGTTGCTGACATGCAGGACTGATAGCTACTAGTTGTGCATTTGTCAGCAGTGGATGTTATTTGCTTTGTCTAGTACTTCTTTAAAGAGAGAAGGCAACAGATCAGTAATTTTAGTCTGAAATAATTATAATTTTTGTAACTATAATTTCAATTTTTTTCTCACCAGAGGGATTTGGAGATTTGAAGAGGAATTCTGGGACAAAATCAAGGAGATGGAAAATACTGCAAACAGACTGAAAATGCAGCTGAAATCTGCCCAAGCAGAAGTGGAACAGACCAGGACTGCTCTAAAAACTATGGAGGGATCTGATGGCAATGGTAATCATGGATGTAACTTCCCAAAAATGGTGTATGTTTGTCTTTAACGAAAGAATTTTTGTAAGTATTGATCCCTGAATGGATGCTGTAATAATATTCCACGTATTCTGTGAAATAAATAAACAACACTGCAAGCCCAATGTATTTTTATTTTACCATTTACTACATACTGTACAACTTAAACTATGAGTTGAGTGATCTTTATGCATATTTCCAGGGAATGCTGTCTCCTTGTCTTGTGTGTCTGATGAGTCTGGTGCCACTACCTTGGACTAAACTTCAATTGATTCCAATGGGTGGTTTAACTATGGGATCCTGGTTCAACTCACTTATTCTAATATATTGCTGAAAACTGACTTCCAGTGCCTTTTGTCAAAACTGAAAATGCAAAGTCAATATTTTTCATTGAGAATTATCTTGTCTTTTACAGCTATGAAAGTTGCAGTGGGAATGCAGAAGCAGATCACAGCCAAGAGAGGACAGATTGATGCATTACAGAGCAAGATTAAATTATTGGAAGAAGCAATGACACATGCAGCTAAGGTTGCCAGATGTCCATGGAAAAGCGTTTAACTATATTTAGGGAAAAAAAAAATCTTAGGATAAATGCATGGCCAAAAGCATTTAGCCCAAGAAAGACCAAAGAGAATTCTACTCTATAAAAAAGACACCTTCCAAGTCCTCCCACTTGTATAACTCAGGAAATGTCTTCACTACATAAATTAGCCTTCTGAGAAAAGACAGGTTTTAATTTATATTTCCTCTCCATGAAAGAATAGTATTAGTTCCAGTGAGAATCAGGCTCTTACATACCAGTTGTTTTTAAAATGTCAACAAATGCCTTCTGTTATCCTTCTGAATTTGGCCCACAGTGTTTCCCCTCTTTGTTTTCTGAGGCAGTACTTTGCAGTTCTGCTTGGAAACTTGATATGTCAAATTTCTGTGACAAAGAAATCATTCAGTTAGTAATAGCTGGAGTTTATTATCTTTTATAACTGTTCACTATAACCTGTCCTCCTTTTTCACTGTTTTTGGATCCTGTGGATCCTGAAGCTTAACATTCCTATTTCAAAATGGATCTAAAATCTGAGATTTTGTTTCATTGAGACCAGTGTAGCTGTACTTTTCTTTGTAAGACCTATCTTATTGTTGCAAAACCTCATAATTCTGCAAGATGCAGTAGCTAAAGCTTTTGAAAAGGTTAATTCAGACCTTTCAAAGAGAAAAAAATGCAGTAAATGAAAATGTTTCCTGTGAGACCTGATCTAGATAGACCTGCTTTATCAGGGAGTTTGGAGGGGATCTCTAAAGGTCCCTTCCAACCCTACCATTCTGTGATTCTGTGAATATGTATAATGTAGGTAGTTCAAAAATTTTGACTTGTACCTTGTTTTTCTCATCTTAAATTCAGGAGAAGCATTGCCTCAGAGAAGAAAATATTAAACTAAGTCAAGAATTGAGCTACATTACAGCAGAAAATACCAAGGTTGCTGGAGAACTGGAGATCCTGAGGTCACAAGGCAAATATCTGAAAGAAAAAATATCTAAGATGGAGACAGCCCTTGATAAGGTAATTTAAGGTAGCTTTCAGTTCAGAAAGACTTCTGGATGCTTTCCTCTTCAGGGGGGAAGAGAAACACCCTGACCTCTTGCTGAGGTGGTATTTAGTATGTCCATTTATGTGTATTGTAATATACCTATCTGAAGAGACACCCATAGTTAAGGTTGTCTTCTGGGTTTTTTTTATGGTGGAAGGCATCTATTTTCATTAAGAGAGTTCTTGATTTACTCTTTAATAGTTCAGGGAAATGCAAACTGCAAGGAATTTTAAGACAGATTGACTTTCCAAAGCGTAGATTGATCTTCTACGCACGCCTTCCACTGGCTCTTGGCATCTCTCATTTCTCTGGTAAGAGTGACTTATTCAACATAGCAGGGGCTCCATTGGAACTAAGTGTTGGCACACACTGACTCAACACACTTGTTCTGACCTGTTCTGGGGCCTTAGTCAGCTAGCTGTGGGTCCCTCAGGAGGAGGGAAATTTTTAAGAACATCGTGTTGTTTCATTTGCCTTTTTTCATTTGAAGTTTCTGTTGCTCACATACCTGGCTCTTAAAGCTAGATTCTACATTTTGGTCAGACTGAAAAATAGATCCCGGGTACCCTACAGGTATGCTGCTGCTTGTCCAGAAGGAAGAGTCCTTTTCAATTACTCAGAAGTCTAGTTCTTCAGAATGTAAATTTCCATGTAAGGTGTTGCTCTCAAATCACTTTATTACTTTAGAGAAATAATTAAAAGTAATTGTGATACCTCCACCCAAATGTGGCATTTCTTACTTTAATGCTTGGCACTGGAAACTTGATTTTTTTTTTGTAGTATATGTCATTGTTCACACTTGTAGCTGACTATCAGAGAAAAGGTGAAGGCAAGTACTCACTGAAAACTAGCACTGACAGTTCTTAGACATAACTAAAGGTTGTGCAGCTTCATCTGCATGGAGTGAGAGGGTTGGGTGCAGAGCCACCAAGATGACCAAAGGACTGCAACATCTTTCCTATGAGGAAAGGCTGTGAGACCTGGGGAATTTTAGTCTAAGGAAGAGAAGACCAAGGGCAAATCTCATTAGCACTTACAAATATTTTAAAAGCATACGTCAAGAGGATGGGGTGGCACTTTTCCCTGTTGCCTGCAATAACAGGACAAGGGGTAGTGGGCATAAGCTGGAACACAATAAGTTTCACTTAAGGAAAAACTTTTTTACTGTCAGGATGAGGGAGCCCTGGCACAGGCTGCCCAGGGAGGGTGTGGAGTCTCCCTCTCTGGAGGTTTTCAAAACCCATCTGGATACATTCCTGTGTGACATGATCTAGGTGGACCTGCTTGAGCAAGAGAGTTGAACTAAATGATCTCTAGAGGCCCCTTCCAACCTCTACCATTCTGTGATTCTGTAATACACAACATTAATTTATGCCTCTTCTATCCTCTCTTACAGGCATCCATGCAATTTGCAGAATGTCAGTGCATAATCCAGCGTCAGGAACAAGAAGCGATGCGCTTCAGACTGCAGCATACTTTAGATGTAAAAGTAAGTATGCTACTGAGAAGCATGAGTAGAAGGTTAAGATTCATTTACTTTGTGCCTTCACTTTAGGTTTAATCCTATTTATTGCAAAGTACTGTAAAAAGATGGTGTTCTGAAAAGCTTTTATACATGGAACACCTCATTGCTGGACAAGTCATGTCCATAACCTCAGTTACTTTGAAGTGCTATTTACAGGAAAAGAGCTACAGGAATATTGAACCATATACTTCAACTGCTAAGCTTTGATTTCAATGGCACAACCCTAGGCAAATAAAAGCTAGGATTCTTCATTGCGTTATTATTAAGAATGAATTAGAGAGACTAGGTCTGTAGGAATTACTTTTACTAGTGTGTTAGAGGCAGAATACTTAAACAAGGTTTTGGGCACCTACATCCTTCTTCAGGCCTGAAATACAACCAAAAACTTTAAAGCTGCATACAGGCTGGAAACGTAGGCTTTGAGTTTCATTTGATTGTGCTAATTAGCACCAAAAAATATCATTTTTAAGAAGCAAAGAGAAGCATTAACAAGGGGAAAGGAGAAACGGTCAAGAGGCATCTGGGACAGAAAAGGTAGACATGCAATTGGCATATGTCAATCTGTATAGCATTAGGGAAACATAGGGTACAGGAAAAGTCAGGCATTAATCTAAAGCCAGTATCTCTGTTATAGATCCCAATATTTGTTGCCCAATAGATTTAGTCCAATCTCTACTAATGAATTTAACAGAGAATATTATTTACCTTTGCCTTATTTGTAACCATAGACTATTAAGGCTGTGATGAAACTACTGCTATGAATGAATTATACACTTGGAACAAATGTCATAAGAAATGATCATAAATTTCCTAGTTGCTATTTTTGAGTAAGAAAAGAAATGTTACATTCAGAATACAAGTCTACGTAAACCATACAAAAAATACTTCATATGAACAGCAGCAAAGGTGAGGAATCTTGTATTCCAGTGAAATAAATTCTCACCTAAGTGAGGAAAAATGGTACAAGAGTTATGGGACAGTTTAATTTTATGGTGGCCTTGAGATGTTCTCCACTTCAATGGTTCCAGAGCATACATTAAAGCTCTGAAAATAAATGAAACTGTCACTCTTGTACTCAGTTCAGTCACTAAAAGAAATATATTTGAGTACACCTAATAAATATTAGGAAGTGTTTTGAGAATGAAGTGGTGCATATTGTAAAAGATTTGACTGAAAGAAGTGCCCTATTGCAGAGAGCCTGCTTCCTATAGCTGTCTGCTTGGCTTAGCTATACTTGCATACTCTGCTTGGCTATTGTTTTTCCACAGGAGCTGCAGGGCCCAGGCTACTCCTCAGCTTCTGCTTCAAGCAAGCTGCAGCACGTAGTGCCTCTTTCCCATCTGCACTCTGCTCTCTTGCCACCTTCTCTGAACTTGACCAGCTGTGCTAATCATGTGAGTGCCTGCCTCAAACTGGGAAAATGCACAGAAAACAGTAATGTTCCAAAGAGTAAAAATAACATGGAATTTCTAAATGGAATTGCATCTAGTATAAGTGCCCAAGAGTGATTCTTAATATCAAAGATGGAGTGATTTCCTGTATCTTCTCATACCCTATGGCCCTTCAATTTTTTGTTTGTTTAGATTGTGAAATATATGTAAAAACCAACTGGACAATAACAGTTTATCTTACCTCTGACACTAATATCATTTATGAACTATTCAAATTTAAGGTACTGATCTGTAAGCAATTTGGCTTTCACTTTTTTTCCAAGTACTTGCTGTAAACCACTTACATTTGTCAGTGAAAATAGGCTTGTATGTAGTTCCTGATAAATTTCATCATCCGATTGATCTGTAGTAGCTTTTAATAATTAAATCTTTCTCCAAGTTGGCCTTCGTTCATTTTGACCAATTTTATTCTTAAAGGCACATTGTTGTTCTTCCTTCCTTTTGCTTTGTACAACTACATTTAGCTTTAAATTCAATGCTAGTGTTGTTTTAATTTTTCTTTACAGAAAACATAAACTCAAATCTCTCCTTAAATTTTTTTTATTTTATTTTCTGTGTAGAATTTGTATAGTTCTCCAAAAAGGACCTGATATATCTCCCACAGAAGTCAGCAGAGGTCTTTTTATTTATTTTTACCTCAGAATCTGTAGGAGACTACAACATAGTCTCTTAGCAGGTATTTCTCAGATGCATTTTCTGGTTTAATTTCTGATGTGGTGACAAACATTTACATCCAAGAACAAAGTATAGTCAGTGCTGTGAAATCCCTGCAGCATCAGGTGCTCCCATTCTCTTTTTTTGAGTTAATTTGTTCTTCTGAGGATAAAAAAGAAGAAGGACCGATTTTTCATCTAGTACCATGATGAGGACTTAACAGGTTGTAGTAGAACTTGATTCAAGGTCTACTTGAATCTTCATGGTTCCTGCATGATTAGTTGTTGTACAGAATGAAGCAGGCCCAGTGCTTGAGACAGAGACCTTACCTGCTCAGTAGCCTGGTTTCTCAGCCAGAATGTAGCAAAGAAGGATTTGGTTTGACTCCATGTCATATTGACCTGTATTTATTCCCCATATAAGTTCTGCTGAAACTAGTGTGTTCCTGTTGGAAATTATATTTTTTTTCCAGTGAAATCATGATAGCAAATTGTTTCTAGGCAGTTCGATCCATAGATGAAACACAGGTCAGTGGGAGCAGTGCTATGAATATGTCGAGTGCTGAGTAGTCTGAAAAATCCAGTTCTTCAGAGAAAGGATTAATTGAAACAGACTTTTGCCTCAAGTCTTGGTCAAGAAAATTATAATAACATTGCACTCAAAGGTATGACTGTGACAGTGAAGGGATTTGTATTTGCAGACAGTTGTTACAGAAATGAGTGGCTAGAAAGATATACTAGTGTATCTGTCCTCAGAGCTGTGTTTGTGTACTGTACATACCTGGGATTACAGGTTAAAAAAGAGAAAACAGGTGTCCCACAAGCAAAGATTATTGGTTCTGAGTACCAAAGAAAGTAATGGTTGTATTAGGGGGTGGAACTTTTCAAGTTAAAGGTTTATGTTAATGTCTTTTACCTTGAAGTGGTAGTTGTAACCTTTTCACAACATTTATTCAATACACGGAGGTTAACTGTGTTCTGCCTCAGTCGTGATTATTTGCTTTACACATTTCTGTCAGATAAGTTTCCAGTTATGAGTGCAATCATATTCAGAGAATATTTTGACAGTCTTCAAGTTACCATAATCTAGTCTCCAATACTTGTTAACTAGAGTTACAAAAATCTGCCCTATTTCTGGTGAGACTAGAGTATAGGGGGCAAAAACGTGTGACTTTGGATGAGTAAGGGCAAGAACTGAAGAAGAGAATGCCTCTATAAATACTTTGTATCTGAATTATTTTATGTCAGATGCATTCCAAGCTGGGCATTTTGAAGGAAGAACCATTGCAGGATCTGAAGAGGATTCTTCAAGAATTAAGAAGCTCAGAGAACAACATTCCCTCTGTCAATCTTGGCAAGGGTGACAGCAGTGTTGGGAGAACATCACCTTTAGCAACCATGAGGAATACAATGTAAGAGTAATACACTCTTACTTCTGTTGTGTGCTATGTATTTGTACTGCCTAAAACTACGATCTGGCTATCCATGTGCTTCAGAAGCAGTATAGAATGCCTTTTTGCAAAGAATGTTGGGTTTATGATTATGCTTGAGATAATCTTACATCTTCTGAAGCTTCTGTGGTTTGCCAGGTTCCTCAGATGCTTTAGGTGGTAAGGAAACAGAAGGTGACTATTCCATTTGTCTTTATTGTTTGCTTTTTGGCATTTCTGCTTTTATTTTCATTTATAATTCCTTTTTTTTTTTCCTTATGTAAACATCCCTTCTCTCATTATTGAAGCAGGCAATTGTTTTTAACCAAGTAAGTTACAATAACAGTGGTACACAAAGTTGAAAAATCAATACAACAAAAATTCTGATGTTTCTAATCCAGAACATAAGGATACTTCCTAAGGGAAAATACAATTTGTGGAGTTCAATTAGGATCAAATTTTATTTACATGATACTTCTCCCACAATACATACTGGTGGAACAGAATCATATCAGTCCAGATATCCTGTGTATTCTGGGGTTTTCTGCTTTTCCCAAGTGTTTTTATTGAACAGAAGATCTGCCTGTTATCAACATGCAAATTTTCAGCAGCTTAAATATAGAAGCTTCTGTTTCACAACCAACAAAAGGATTCATGCACATAAATTGGTCTGACTGTCTGATTTTTTTAAGTAGCAAATGTGCTACCTCTTCCTACCTTGACTTTGCCTATCATAGATAGAGTTCTGTAAAGGCACGACAATCAAGATTGTCCTTTGCCAGCCTGCACTGTATGATTTTTGCCTATGTTCTCTATTTATTGTGGCAGTGGGAGAAACTGTTCTTTCCTACATATGATTGCAAACTTTTATGGTTCAGGCCATGTGGATTTTATGAGAATTTTTCTCTCTTGCAACGGTCTTCACTTGCAGAGCTGAATCCTCCCCTCAATATACAAAGCTGTGTGTCAAAGTGCATGATTATGTCAGTGCTGTTGGTAGTTCTAGTTCTGATGTTGTCTTTCAACATCCTTCTACACAGAGATGGTGCAAGTAGTGGATGCTCTGCTGTCTTCAGCCTACAGTCAGATCCTTGTAAGAGGTAAGAAAACACCTATCTGAAAAGGTCACAGACAACACAGATAGAGATGTTAATCGGATGAATACAGTAGGATGATACAGGCAATATTTTGATAAATAAAAAGAGAGTTGTACAAAATGTATTTAAAAATTGAGATGAAAATAATTGTTCATGTTCTAGTAAACACTAGAAGCTCCTTGTAGACCAGAATTCTAACAGAACTCAATGAAGTATTGATGTAGATTAATTGAAGTAGAATAATTAGTAATGATAAGATTAGTTGACCAGGTTTGTGAAGCTCATGATTCTACGTACCACAGAACTGCTGTTAAATGAGGATTACCAAAAGGCATTCATCACATTGGCATTTTCTGTAAAGAAAAATGTGGTAATGACATCCAGGAGACATGACTGAAGTCCACAGAAGTTAACAAATTTCCTTTAAAATGGATAATTTATTAATTAAATGGTAGACCTTTACCAAAAGGTACGTAAGTGGTGTATGAAAGCTGAAACAGGATGTTTCTAGGTAGCTTCAGGAGAGCAAAGACTTTTGTTGATTTTCTCCCATGAAAACTAAGATGAAGTTCAGAGTGTTCTTTTCTGGTGTTCCCAGTGCCTTAGTTGAAAGTTGTGCTGTATCCAGAGTTACCATACGAGAACAGAAGATGCCAAATGGCAAGTGCTGTAAAATCTTGCTTTCTTTTTGTCTATTCCTAAGCTGAGATTGTCACAAAAACCCTGACATAGAGCAAGAAGGTTTTGCATGACAGAGCAAGGTTTGGTATGCTTCAAATACGCTTAGCAGGGCAGGATTCTGTGGAATAGCAGAGCTGCTGGTGGAAGTGGAGCATTGCTACAAAAGGTCAACATTAAATTCATGAAGTTTTTACTTCCCTGGAGTACTTCCAAGTATCTCTCAATGTTCATACTTAAAATGAGTCTATTTGGTTTTTGGAAATTAATAATTATTCTTTTTCATTCTCTCATCAAATCCCACTGATTTTACAGTGCCCAACAAAACACTTGGGTCCAAACCTGGAAAGGGCAAGAGTTTATGTTATGGCAATCATGTGATGCTGTTAGGTGAAATATGGGCTAAAAAGCACCTAATAAATGGAAGCTAGTTGGAAGAAACTGAAGAGAAGCACTGTTGTGTGAGTAAGCAGGAGTAAGATTGCAATGGCATTAGTTGTCTGAAAGCAGAAGTTTTTTGCCTTTTTTCCATGTTTATGGCTACTTGGTAAATGTAGTTCTTTATTTCCCAAAGACATCCATTACTTCAGTAATTTAAATTCACTCCAAGTCTAATAGATATCTTTTACTGAATTTGTATAACTATTTTATGATACCTTTTCTCCACTATTAGAATGTGGCTGCCATTGCACTCTGCTCAAAAAAACAAGCTTATCTTCTAAAAATGTGAAATATAGCAATATTACAGGTGTGGCTTTTGCATGGTTTTGACAGTGATACCTTCTTAGGTGCAGGGAGGCTACAGCAGGGAGACTCTGCTACTGGAGGCACCATGGAAAAAGATACTTTGGGATAGTGAGAAACGTTTTCACTTAGCTGAGTAACCTTCTTCATAAGGTATTCAATTGAGATTTGGTTTCTAAGGCTTTTAAAATACAGAATCAGTCCTGAACTTGTTTGTATTGTTTTATTCATAATGCTAAAAACTTCCTGGGAATTACAAAAGAAAGCTGTGATGTTACTTTCATCCTTCTCAGCAATAGCTCTGGAATTTATTTACGTTGTTTGCTTTTAATTTATGTGTATAAGATCTGGAGATTACATATGAGAGCTTCACATTCTCACTGGGAAGGCTGGCTAGCTTTGCCAGAGCTTAGCATAATGCTTCCAGAATGCAAGTTTTACCATCATTTTCCTTTCAGGGAGCCTTCATACCTACATACTGCAGGTCCTCAGTCCCAAGGCCTCACTCTGCCCTTTATATCCCTTGGTAAGTTTTCATTGGATGCCTTTGAGGACGAATGGGCCGTATTGATGTCAAACTGCAATGTTACAGATCATTACAAAAAATATTGTCCAAATACAGCCTGTTTTCTTAGGTTATTAACTCAAATACCTTGTAGCAGTTACGATTACAAAGTCTCTGTGTCACTTACTGCAAATTTTATATCTTGTTGCAAACCAGCTCCACAGAGGCTGCTACTAGCATACCTAAAAATTATATCTTCCATAATAGTTTTTCATGAATATTGATAGTCTTTTGTAATTATCATAGATAATATTGTCAAATTTTTGTTGCCTAAGTTTAGGCTCTTGGAATCCCTATTCAGATATCTAAATATGGAAATGCTTTCCAGTGAATCAGGCCATTGCAAATTCTCATGATGTCATTACAATGCTGAGCTGTCAGTACCTTTTAAAATGCAGTAACATGAGTTTAGTAACCATAACAGAAGCATAAGGACATGGCTTTGAGCTTCAGAGCTTGAAGATACTAGTCTTAGCCTCCTTCTGTTTGCTTGCCTATAGATTACCCATTTTGTAAATGTTCAGGGAAAATTTCCTGTAGATGCTGATATATTTAATTTTTCTCTATTAGTATTTAAGCCACTGTGCTTCAGAGATAGGCTAGAATTCCTCTATCTGTCCTGAGGAGTAACGACTGTGGGCCTTCTTCTTACATTTCTGAGAAATCTGAAGAAAATCTCATAGGTAATTACTGCCAGCCTTCTAGCAAACAACATCCAGGGACTTTTTTCTAGCTTCCAAAATAGCTACAAGTAGTGGGTTTTTACACAGAAGACTTCAGAAGTAGTTGAATAAGGGAAATTTGTTAGAAATCTCCCAAATTATTTTCTGGATGTCTCAGGTAGGGTGTTCAGAGTAAGGAAACAGACTATGGGAAGAAAAGGAGAAGAACTGAAGTGAATGGTCCTCTCATGAGTTGCATGAAACCTCTTTGTTTTACACAGACACTGTGTGGCATACAAATGAATGTATCACATAATCTGTTGGTAGCGTATTTCTTGCATATCTTGTCCCTATTCCTTACAACTCTCTTTACACCAGGAATCAAAAGCTTATCAATCAGTTATTGGAAAGGAGAAAAATAGCAGACCTGCATAGGCAATGTTATTTTTCTGCTTCTTATACCGAATAATGAAATCCAAGTCAGCAGTAACATATATGAAGTCTTGGGTTGTTACCAGCTATGATACTCCCATCAGGCTGTTTTAGAAGTAAATGTGCAGTGGGTAGTGAGCAGAAAAAATCAGGCTTTACTTTCTCCTAGGCAGGTTTACTGGCCATTTTTCACATGACTATCACTTTCACAGAAACAGGCACGTTTTTCAAAGAGGTTGTTGTCTCCTGCTGCTTTGGCTACTACTAATAAGGAATGGAAAGGACGAGAGTGCAATGAAGGAAACCCAACCCCATAACTGTTCCAGAGATAATGGCAAAGCTAGTATCAGAGTTTCTTTTCAGGTGCGTGCTCACTGTTCTTTGCCTGGATATCTCCTAGGAAGTGCACCCATCTTCTCAATAGCTCCTTATACATCCTCTCCCAAGAAAGTCTTTTGGGAGGAGAGATACAGAGCAAAGTCTCCAGTACACTTGCTGTTAACTGCTCCTTGCAGCTGGCACCAGTGCCTCACCAGAGCACAGGCTCTCTGCAAGGAAGGTTGGCTCTCCAGAGTGTGCAGCCACAGGCTCCCAGATAGCTAAGTCCAGTCCTGTTTACTGATAGAAGGAGCTTGGCTGGGTCTCTTCCCAGCCAGTACAGTGAGTTGCAAACTCTAGGTTAAATTCAGCCATTCAGCAATTCTGTAGGAACCGATGGAGTCCCACCATCATCCACTGGTAGAGTCTTTTACTGTTGGTGATTGTGGTACCTGTACTTCATACTGCATTTAGTTTTTCTGTACCTTTGCAACACGTTGCTTACAGAATCCATCCACGCTGCTGAATGTACACACTAGCCATTCTCAAATGTACAGGGCTGACACAGGATTGATCTTCCATTTGTGGTTCCAGCAAGTGCAATTATATTATACAAACTTATTGAAACATGATTTGCTGATGGTTCATTTTAAAGCATGGCTTTAGTCATTCCGGCCCACTTACCTAAAGTGACATGTTCTTGTTTACATCAACTGCCTTCACCCTGTTACAGTTCAGGTAGCAGGGCTTTTTTAGCTATAAATGAATCATAAGTCAATTGTATACAAAGAGAAGATAAATTCCATACACTACTAAATCTGAGAACTAGTGAATTGTTTTTTTCAGATACATAGACTATAGGGATGCTTAAAATCAATATTTATGGTTACAGGCAACACAGTCACCTAATATTAATATATGTAATTGCTGTTATTGTTCCCGTAGCACATGTACAAAAGTTCTGGGGTTTACTGAAAATATTGTTGTAAGGCTGTGTTCATGTAGCTCTTAAGTGATTAAGGATAAGCCTTCCTGAATAAAAAAATATGGATGACAATGATGAACATTTTCAAGGTAGTCTATTAAGTACTTGCCAGTGAGCCAAGCTGTCAGGACTGCTTTATTAAAATGGCAGAAAGACCCCAAAATGAGTAGATGGAATAGGAGAAGCAGGCAAGAAATTAAATTTTAAAATATTACTTATTGAACACCATTTCTCTATTTTGCAAGTTTGAAAATATCATTTCTCTTAGAGGGCACACAAGCGCTACAGGGGGGTGTAGTAGAGATGTTGCACACCTACTTCTAGTTCTGGTCCTTGCAAAAATCTAACCATAGCTCCAAGGGAGCTCAACAGAACTAATATTTCCTACTTCTCAGATGGCACTTTTTTATGTGGTTCAACCTAACTTTAACATGTCTATATTGTGTGGTTATTTTACTAACACAGGCTTGATCTCAGTAACTTTTATTTTTTTGCGTTTTAGAAACACCAGGATCTTCTCTGTATGTAGAGTGGTATCCAAAACATCTGGGCTGAGCAGTCAGCCCAATCAGAACAATAACATTGTTGTTCATTGACCTTTGCTTCCCCAGCTGCCTGGTTATGTGAAGATGAAATAGCTTTGTTAGCTAATCGGTATTTTTTAAGCATGTTTAACAACCAAAAAAACCTATCAGCAGAGCACAAATGTGCATGGCATTTCCCCATCAAAGTGCTAAATGAGCTACGTGAGTGAGTACATGCAAACTTCTGTACCTGTAGACCAACACAACCATCTCTGCAATGACCCTCAGTCCTGGATTGCAACCATTTTTGGAAACACATGTGCTTTGTCATGTGGCTGTCTCTGCAATTGGACATAAACCCAAAATAGTTTCCATGTAGATCACAGGAGATCTAGCACATCACAACTGTAACCTTCAGTCGATTGCCAATCATTGCTCACTTCAAAGAGGAAGATAAGTGGCATCACTCTTGTTGTATTTTGAGGTTTTTTGGTTTGTTTGTTAATCTGCTCAGGCAGTTATCTTCATCTCTGACTCTGGTTTTTTAAATTTTATTTTCTTTTATTTTATTTGGGAATTGATCATAGAATCACAGAATCATTACGGTTGGAAAAGACGTTTAAGATCAAGTCCAACCACTAACCTCACACTACCAGGCCCATCACTAAACTAAACCATATCCCTCAGCACCTCATCTACGACTGTAGCAAAAATTAAGCAGTCCAAATTCTAGTCAGAAGAGGCTCCAAGGTGGGAGACTGTAGTTGTCCATGAAGTAGTGGTAGGCTGTTCTCAGTGATGTCCAATGATAGGACAAGGGGCAATGGGTACAAGGTGGAACATGAGAGGTTCCAAAGAAACATAAAGAATTTCTTTACTGTGAGTGTGAGGGAGCACTGGCCCAGGCTGCCCAGATGAGTTGTAGAGTCTCCTTCTGTGGTGACATTCAAACTCCATCTGGAAAAGTTCCTGTGTGACCTACTCTAGGTGGTTCTGCTCTGGCAGAAGTGCTGGACTAGATGATCTCTTGAGGTCCCTTCCAACCCTTAAGATTCTTTGTGTGTGTTTGTGTGTGTGAACTATGTCAATCTGTACATATTCCTGTTCAGTCAGACAGGCACAACGTCTCTTGAATTCTGCACTGATCTGGATCTTCAAAGACTTGGAATTTCTGGTTTTATTCCTGGTTTTAGTTAGTTGCATCTTTCAGTACCTTAGTTTTTGACCTGTAAAATGCAACTAACACTACACAACAAGCTTTCCCTTGTACAACCCTTACAGTTTTACTGACTAAGTGGGACTTAGAAATTGTGGGCATAAATACTATTTTAGTAACATAAAACACTTTTCCTCAAATGGGAAAATTTATAGGCAAAATACTTAAACACAACTAATTATAAGTTTCTGTTAATAACCTTCTCTTCTTAGTTCCTTGCTGCTGGAAATTTTGTTGTTTGAAAATTTAAGAACTTTATTTTAGACAGAATGTTTGAATAATTTATAATGACTTGGTTTTTTAAAAATCTGTGATAACACACTGATGATTAATTTTCTCAGTAGATTCTCAGCCCATGGAAAGTTGTGAGAATACACCCAAGAGACTACAGAACAAGATGGATAGCCTGCAAAACCTGGTGGAATCATTACAGATAAAAAACCAAGGTGCAAGAATTTACCAAAACTATTCCTTTTTTATTAAAGCACTCAACAGTCTCCAGAAACTGTCCTTGTTACCTGCCAAAGCACCATCTGTGTTTTTGCATGAGGTCAGTTTAGATGTGCCTGTTCTATTAGCAGTACCCACTTCTACATTATCTTGCTGCTAGGAGAGCAATTAGATTAACTCCACAATGCACTGTGGCTCAGCTGCTTAACTCTAATAAGCTTCAAGATTCTTAACATTTCAAATATGGCAGCTGGTCAAGATTGCTCTCATGTGCTGTCCTGTCCAATTAAATGAATTTTTTAACAAGCTGGAAACTGAAAGATACTCTGACTGTATTAGACTCCAAAAATATAGTTTCCCAGCAGTGGCCTCAGAAACATACCCTTTCCTACTCAACTGTTTTTAATCCAAGTTGACTGCAGTGGTGATGGAGAAAGTTTCAGGTTCTGTTCTTGCTCCATTTGAAGTCGCTGGTAAAATGCACATGAACTCCTGTGATGGGAGGATGCCAAGTGAGATGGAATTTCTTTCTCTGCCTTTTTTCCTAGTGCAAAATCCAGTTGTTTTGCCTTTTCCCCTTTAGGACTCTCTGCATAGATGTAGGAAATTCTTTTTTTCACACATCATAAAGTGTATGTCAGGGACATACAAGTGACTTGATTTAGGTAAAACTAATCCAATTATTTAAAACATAAGGTGTTGTCATTTTTATTCTTTGCCATCTATTAACATTTTCAGTTTGCCGGTTTTCTATATCCACATAAAAACATCTATTCAGTTATAATGTATCAAGAGTTACTATATAAAGTATCTTTTCTCTTAAGGCTTTGCCTATAACGAATTGCAAACTGAAGTTGCATTTATAAAGACTTCATCAGTACAGTGTTACATAAGGGAGGATGTTTCAAAGCTTCAGGTATCTGCACCTGAGGCCTCTCTCATTTTAACATAAGGTGATGTTCAGATAATCTGTTCTTACTGCTATTTTCAGATGTGTCATCAATGATCACAACTCCGGAAACAAAGACAGAGAAAGCAAAGGAAAAGGAGAAGCTATCAAAGTGAAGATGCCGTATATATTAGTGATTCCTTTCATGTATGTATGTTATGTTTAAAATATGGTATATTTTTAAAGATTAACAAAAAAAGTTCTTACAGTTTTGTAGTTCTTACCTGAAACTATGACACTTTTTACAGTTTTTACTTTTCAATGAGTGGGAAGTACAGAGGACTAGAAATACATCTGAATACAGGCTGTCATCGGTACACATTTTCTATGGCTGTGTGCTGCGAGGGACACTGGCCACAGGGTATTGTTGCTTGCTTCATGTTCTAGTATCTCTTCCATGTGTTCTGGGTCTTGCATACCATTTCAAGTTCTGTTTTTTAGAAAGTTAATTTTGAAATGGTTTGTTGGGAATTTCTTTTTCCTTCTAAAATAAATCGGTTTCCCTTCCACTTATACTTCATGTTATTATCTCAATAATTTTTTTACTCATCTGCATGTCCCAGAACTTACAAGTGTTTCCAATAAAAGCAGGAAACCTGACCATGGCTCCCATTAACACTGTTATCTCAGTGTTGGACCACATACCCGCAACTAGCAAGACTGCACAGATTTAATCCATTATTGTGATTCTTTTAAGCTGAGTGGATTCAACAAGTGGTAGTTTTGATGTAATTTTCACTGCTTTTTGAGATATTTGACTTGATTCATAGTCCAAATGTCAAGACTGACACAGCACTTGTATTTTGACTTAGATGAGGATGTGTATGTTCCTAGTTTGAGATTTTTTTGTCCTTCTTCAATCTGTGTCCCTCTAAAAAACTAAAATAGGTAAAATTTAGACAGGAAAAAATGAATTTTGAATCTATACTGACTGTTTTTCGTACAACAGTCTAGTATGACTTAAATACCAGACTCCACCACCCATATTTAGAGCAGTTTTCCCACTGCTTCTGTCATTTATTGCAACACTTTTGTAAGCATAGTCAAAATGTTAATAAAGGCATCTCTCTTTTCCTAGGAATTACAGAATCTTAAGTGTTGGAAGGGACCTTTGAAAGATCACGTAGTCCAGGTCTCCTGCTAGAGTAGGACCACCCATGAAAAGATCATTTTAGGTGGCTTATGTATCACAGTTTCAGCTTGTTATACACATATGACAGATCTACCAAAGTTTCTATAAGAAAAAGGAGAAGTGTAGAGGATGAGAGCATGTATTCACCCAAGAGACTGGAAAAGGTCAATGAAAAGTTCAACTCAGTTTGTTTGAGGAGCCAGGCTAAAAGAGTTGCAAAAGGCTGCAGCCCTCTCAGAACAGAAGGGAGGAGGTGGAGAAATACAAACAGCCAGAGGGGAGACATGCCAAGTAAAAAGGCAACTAAACATCCCTGTGCTGGAATCCAGCAGAGTTGAGAACACGTCTAGGCTTCCCTCCTGCCACTAGCAGAAGGCAAAGAATTGGCCTGAGGAGATGGAAGGATTGTAGACTTGTGGGCCTTAGAGCACCTATACACATCTTGGACTTTGCAGCACAAATAGCCCTTTGTTATTCCACGTCATACAGGTGGATGGCAGAAAGACTTTCAGGCAAGTCTTGACCACAGCAAGACACCACACATGGTAACCAACCCCTTAGAGAGAAAACCTAGTACTAGTCTAATATTTCTGAATGGATCACGTGGAGAGATGCCAAACTGTAAGTTTAACTCCCAGAGACAATGTGGGATGGGTATAGCTTTTGCAAATGCACCTTCAAAAGGAATAGGAAGCAAACAAGTTGCAATGCAACTTTCTGAATGTGACTTTAAACTGTGCCCAGTAGCCGTTCCAGCCTCAGGCGGTCTGCTCAGCTTAGCATCTAGCAGTTGTACAGCAAACTACACAAATAGGGATAGGTTGCATTTTTTCCTAAAACTAATCAAATCGTCTAATTTGTCAGAAGTTGGTTGTCAGCAGTTTGAGCAGGTGAACTTAAAAGGCAGATATTCGATTGTAGTATTTTTGGCTTTGCCAAGGTCTGAGTGAGACAGTTTATTATTTGCTTTTAGATATCCTGAGCTGCTGACTGCTGTTACCTCCATGTAGGAATGTCAACAACTTGTTTCTCACAGAGGGATTCACTAGTCTCACAGCCAGGAGATTCTATTAGACATCAGCCCATTCTAAAGTAACTATTTTAATGCAGCAACACAACTTTGTTTAAATCTACCTTCATGCTTAAATTAATGGATTGTTTGATAATGAGAAATCACCTCTCAGCTCTGTAAACTGGGAGAAAATACCAACCAGTTCCTCCAATACCACTGAAATCTAGAGTTCCTTCTTTCACCACACAAATAACATTTAATTTGCATAGCATAGGCCCTTCTGGGCAAGCCGTGATATGAATGGCATAATCATTTAGAGCTCATAGCAAAAGTGCAGTGCAGATCTTTGTACAAACCTTGCTTGATCATTCAGCAGGATGATGCAATCATGAGGACTATGCATTGTCTGTGGGATCAAAGTGCAGGGTGTTTAATTAAAAAAAAATGTTTTCAATTTTGGAGACTTTTCAGAGTTAGTTTGAAATGTTTAGAGAAGCTATTCTAGTGTAGGTTAAGTGGCTTTCTGGTGAATATCTTAATCTAATACCCCTGTTAATCTTCTCAGACAAGCCTTCAATGTATGTATAAATACACTCAAATGGCATTGACTGTTGAACAAGTGCTTTTTAAGTTGATAATATCTCACTATTTGAAGAGCTTGCATTAATGGGAAAAATAACTGTAAACAGCTTGAAATAACATGCTTTGTTTTGTCTTCAGTGATTGCTGAAGATTAAAATTCTATTGTTCACTTAAATTTGTTAGAAAAGCTAAGTGTAAAAAATGTCAGTTAAG
This sequence comes from Urocolius indicus, assembly GCA_013401255.1. Lineage (NCBI taxonomy): Eukaryota > Metazoa > Chordata > Aves > Coliiformes > Coliidae > Urocolius > Urocolius indicus. The sequence continues at coordinate 620,348 of WBNH01004850.1, forward strand.
GCCAGAAACCCACACAAATGTTTTGTGTACTCAGTGGTGGCACACATGAACAGAACTCAAGAGCTCTCTGTAAACAGTAGAAATACATTACATTGAGGCAGTAGCCTCTAAAGTTAAATAAGCCTTATGTTAATATTAATCTTTCAATGCAGGGCATGCTAACTATGTCTTAGATTCTTTTTAATTTCTTTTACTAAATATCTTAAGACCCATATTAGTTTCCTGTTGAGAGAGTTGAGGACTGCTGTGTGGACATGTACATGTGTTTAAGACAAATCATCAATCACCAGCTGAATTGTCAGCTCCAGCCTCTGCCTTTTGAATCAGTGACCAGAAATGGTACCACATTCCTTCCAGACCTGCAATACTGCTCACACAGAAATAGTTACAGGGGGTACCTTTCAACCTGGACAAGCAGTTAAGAAAAAGTATAGAGTCAATTGTCACTTTAGCTCCTACCCACATTTCCCTTCTTGTTCTTTTCTATAAAAGGTCTTTTGAAGGAAATGAAACTTATTCACCTGAATCTTCAGGTTGCTTCAGAAAGCAAAGCTAGTATCTGCAGAAGTAACTGACCCACAGAACAAGTTGCTCTGTCATGTAGCAACAACTGGGAGGGGCTTGTTTTACATGAGAAAAATTTGCCAGTGCAGTTGTTCATTTGCCTTAGTCTCCCTCTTCACTCTCCCCTTGACACCCACCCAAGATTTTCTGTAACTATTTTGTGGCTGTGCCTGCATGAGCAGGCAGCCCAGCCCACTGGCAATTAATTTGTTTCATGGAACAGCTGGTACTGAAGTACCAGTAACATTTCTGATCCTTGTTCTTCACAGCAGCTCTGGTACTGTCTCACCAACTGGGTGTCCATGAACCATTAGCTGCAGGAGATAAGCCAACGAAGCTCATCTTCCAATCACCAAAATCCATTCTGTGGAATAGTCTTGAGACTGCTCCACCATGCAAAGCAGGAAAGAATGAGGAGAGGCAATTAGATGAGCAATGGGCTTTTGAAGTAAATGTTCCAAACCAAAGTGGCTAATTTATGCTCTTCTGAAGTCCTAAAAATCTATGCTCTTCAAACCAAGTTCACTCTAGGTTCCTCCTTATGGAGCTTTTTTTAAACCAAAAACATGAAAAGCAGGCAAGCTGAGCAGTTTTCTACCTGCCACATTGCAAAAACCCAACCAAACAACTAGTTGAGGCTGGAAGTAGTCTACTTGATCCAGGTTACTAAAAGGCCACAACTTAAAACAAATTTGCATTTAAAATCCTAGTCCTGAAAAAACAATACAAGCTTAAGCCAGGTAGTTGCTAACAGTACTGCAGTGGTTTTCCTAGGTAGGCAGAATATGCCATCTAACTGAATTTCAGAAAGCATTCTATTCCCAAGCTGTCACAGCCGTTCAGAGTTTAGGGTTTTTTTTTTTTTAAAGCCTGTTCCCACCCTGGCAAAGTAATTCATTAAGCCCAAACAGTCTTTTCTGACCTTTGCTCTCCCCTCAGCAGGATGATCTGACTAAAAAGGGACCTATCTGCCATTTGAGCCAAGGTGCTTGCTAGAGAGTAGGGAGCAGAGAATCAAGGCCTGTGGGCTTAAACCTTTGTTACACCAAAGAGTGCCAGCCACTTTTCAAGAGTTCTTTAACAGTAAGATTTCAGGCCACAGAACTCACTTCTTCCATGGTTATTAAAATGAGTCAGTTCAATGGTCAAGTTGTAATGGACTGTCAGTCTGAAAGTGTTTATTGTTTACTTAATACATTGCATAAGTTAAAACACTGAAGTTCCTATTACAGCGTGGGTAACCCTAGCATGCTCCAAAAGCCCTATGCAGTCAGTACAAAGGTGCATCCCATAGCCCCACTCAAAGCAACACATACTCAAGTCCTGGGTCCAGATTGCAATGCTGCTCATGCCTTCATAGCCTACCTTGCACATCTTCAGACATGTTTGAAGTTCATTTTTCAGGTTGCCCAATGATTTCATGAAGGGGATGGCAGAAAGCTGCTGCATATGGAGTTTAACCAGGTTTGAGATGGGATTTGCACTTGATGTCTCCTACTGAAGAAGGGGTGAAATTTAGGGTCTCTGATAAATCTAAGCAGGTTTGCCATTAGATAAGTAGCTTCCAAAATCCCACTAATGGTATCCCCACCACTGGTGAGCAGTTTGATCTTCATGTTCAGTTATTAGGGTTCTATTATTGCATTCTTCCCAACGCCTGACCTTCCCATTCTCCACCAAGATAAATTTCCACTCTACTTTGGTGTCTACTGGCAGACTAATGGATTCAGACCAGAAGCCATCCTTGTCATACTTGAGAGGAACATAGCTGTGCCACTGGCCAAGACACTCGTGGTCACCTGTAACACCAATCAGCTGAGCATCAGAGTGCGTGATGTAGTGCACACGGAAAGTCACATGGATGTTTTGAAACATGGGGGGCACAGCTGCAACTCGTTTTGCTTTCAAGTCCCCATCAGGGCAGTCTCCTTGTTCCCACTCTTTGCTATCAGAGTCTTCCATGTTGCCATTCTTGCCAGTCTCCTCCCAAGCTAGGTGCTCAGAAAGAACTTCCCATTCTTCATGGTCCAAGTCCCTTTTCTCAACTGGCTGACCCAGCTGCTCCTCACTCCTGTCCTTGCAAACATCAGCAGAGGCTCCTGCCAAGTTCATCACACACCATCCATCACTTGCCTCTCCCCCTTGGGGTCTCAAGTCATCATCTGCCTGCCTGCCACATGTATCGTGGTGTTGCTCCCTGGCATCGGCAGTACCCTGCTTCAGGAGGAGCTGCTCCATCTCCAGAGGGTTATCTGAATCTGCATCACTTTGAACGTGGTTAAGCTCCTTCCTTGGTACAGCTGCTACATCCTCTCCTGGCTTCAGTAGGCTGGACAGAGCAGCAGCCTTGGCCTCCAGCAACACTTGCTCGCTGCTTGCCAGAAGACCCTCTAAAAACGACATTTGATTAAAACAGAAGGCGGTTTAAGCAACACCGTCAAGCTCAACAACAGCAAACCCAAGCCCTCAAGCAGGCTGAGCTCCACCAAGCACCAGCTCCCTCAGCCCCTCCCCGCAGCACCCCCGCCCGCTACCTGTTACCTGTCTCTGCCGCCGCCGCCGCCTCGCCCCTCTCCTGTGGAGGCGCCTCGCTGCCGCCTCGCAGCGGAGCCGCTCCGGCCTCGCCGCCCTCCTCGGCTCGCCCATCGCTGCTGCCGTACCAGAGCCAGGCGAGGAGGGCGGCCAGCAGCCCCACCACCAGCGCCGGCCACAGCCCCGCTCCCAGCCAGCCCCAGCCCCAGCCGCGGGGCTCGGCGGGCAGCGCGGCGGCGGGGAAGCGCGGCGGGGCGGCGNAAAAAAAAAAAGAAGTTAGATAGGACACAGCTGAAAGGCTGTACTTACCCTAACCTGCTTCCCGCTTCCTCTTCTGCCCTCTCGTTTATTTTCTTCTATCTTTTTGCTCGCTATTATCTCTGTAGCTAAGATCTCTGCATAAGGTGGCCATGCTGCAAGTGTTTTAAACCACAGATAATCCAAACGTGAAGGGATACGCTGAATGTTTGAATTTCTTTCCTATTTTTGCATGAAAGCAGGTGTTGGAGAAATAAGAAGTTTGTGAAGTTTCATTTGCATGCTGGGGTGTGCCGAGGGTGACCGATTTGCTTGTACTTTTAATGCTTGTCCTGGTGAAAAAACAGGCTTTCTCTAGTACCCCTGAGAACTGAGATCAATTCGCTACTAGCTTTGTAACTTCTGCATCATATTCCAATGACAACAATTGGATTTCTTAACATTGGCCTGCTCTCCTGTCTTCCGCATTAGGCTCAGGAAGCTTTTTTGGATACCAGGACTTCAGAGTCTATTAGTGGAAAGACTATTTGATGTTTATTTTCATTTACCTTCATTTTACAAACCAATTTTCCTGTTGAAGTGATGATGTCAAGTTTATTTCAGAATGAAAAGGTTATGCAGATAAATCTCACTAGGAACCTAATTAATTTAGTAAATGCAATATATGAGTTTGAGTTTTGAATTGGTAATTCTGGAGTGACAAACTGTGAAAATATTTCTCGGTGTAGACTGTTAAGACTAAAGATTATCACCAGAGAAGGAGTAAGGGGGAAGTAGTTCTGTTCCCTTTTGACTACTGCCTTTTTAAAACCCATTCTCTTTATCTGAACAAAGGTGTTGTCATTACTTGATCTCTAAAGCCCATTGATGAGATTTTAATCTGCTATCTCATTAGAAAAGAGAATGTCTAAGTGGCTGTCCCAATAAGTCTATTTCCAGCGTGTGAACTGCTTAATCTTTCAGTGTCATTTAGAGCCGTGCTCCCTCAGTTTACCAGAACAGTAAATGTCATTTGAATTTATAGAAGCACAAGTGTGCAGTCTTGCGGTGAAGTTCCCTGGCTGATACGGTGTATGGTGGCCTACATGAATACCCAGAATTCATGATCTAAATATTTTTCCTTGCTTTGGTTACCACAGTAGCTAAGGCATCTCCTCTGTTGGTCTCCTCCAGCAAAGTGCTGAGCTTGTGCTTAAGTAAAAGTAGCTATTTTGGTACTTTGATGTGCGGGCTGCATTCAGGCATGTGCTGAACTCTTATGCACTGCTCAGACCTTCAGCTCAATAATACAGTGGGAAAGTAAAGAGCTGAGAAGCTAGGACCTGCCTCAGCACTTCCTCAGTGAATGTGGGTTTGGGTGCACTTTCTTTTACCATTGATAATGTTTCAAGGTGCAGCTTAGCCCTGTCTTAAAACAGACTCTTGACTGTAGTGAGCTGTGGTAACAAGTGAAACTCTTTGAATAGTAGATGATACGTCTGTGGTTTACTTATATTCCCTCTTTTCTAGCCTCCAAATCAGAGACAGTCCCATGCTCTGTATTTGTACACCGTCTTGCTCAGCTGGGATTATCAGGTAGGGCACCTGCAGCCTACTGTTCTTTAGGTAGTATATGTGTACTGCAGTTTAAATTCCTAGTCATAGTTATTTCCCTGAAGCAGGGCAGACAAAAGCAACATCCTTCTGCCAGTCCTCAGCACAGATGAACAGGTAATACTTGGAGCTGCTAACTCCAGTATTTATTTACTTAAATGTATTTGATTAGGAAGATTAGGAAGGAAGAGGTGCCAAATTAACGCAATTTAGAAGACCTTAACATAGTTTACAGAAAACCTTAAGGAGCGGTTTAATTTGAATACACAAAAATGCAGGTGATGAAAGGCAGGGTGCTGCTTCAATGAGCAAGAAAAGAGCAAAGATCTCCTGCTTCTATTCATCTTCCATGCTCATATAAGTCTTCTTTGTTGCCAGACTCTCTTTCATCCAGTATCTGCAGAAAAAAAAAAAAACCTGAAGCAAAGCACACAGATTGCTTTGAGTGCTCAGAGAGTAATTTTTGTTATTAGTAAGACCTTTGAAAGAGGGAGTCATAAAGGACCCAAGTGCCACCAGAGAGAAGCTTGCTGCTCAGCCAGACAGGGAAGGAAGGTTCTGTAACCCAGATCCTAGATTGCTCAAGTCCTCCATAGGCCCCAGAAGCCACGCATTTTTGTTTTTTTTCTCAGTTGCTTCCAGGTGTCAGCAGCAGCCACTGATACAAACACACTTTGAGAGTTGTGATCTCCTAACCCAGGGTCATCCTTGTACTCTGCTGTGGAGCAGCCCCAATTCAGAGGAGAGAGAGATTTTGTGAGCAAGGTTAGGTTAGTGGTTGGACTTGATGGTGATCTTTTCAAACCAAAACAGTTCTATGATTTGATTCTATGATTCTAAATCCGGACTGTAATGGAAATGAGTTAGCTGACCCTCCGGCTCCACTGTCCACACTGCCTGTTTTGCACACGCCCTTGCTTTCCTGTGACCATTGAAATGGGTCAGATGAGGTAACTGATCCAGCTGACAATTAACATAGAATCTTTTTTATAATGTTTCTTTTCATCCACACAAATACTTCTGCCAACAAAGGGCAGAAAATGAGAATGAGTGGCTAAAGGAAAGGCAGACCTTCCCCTTTCAGAGGCAATGTGGATTCATGCTGGATATAGCTAGTTTTAGGTGATTCAGACATGCTTGTAACAATGATACTCTGTCCAGGTAGTCGTGAATTTGTGCTTTGGATGTCTATATTTTCTATTTCCTTTTTTTATAACAAGGTTCTTGGCAAATGCTAAGGCTGAAATTCCTGAGTCACTGATCACTTACCAAGTGTTAGAAACAGAGATGCTGGACAGAATTGAGAAGAATCATGGCCCAAGAGCTCATAGGATGCTAAGGACCGAGATTCCAGTTCTGAAGCAAACTCACCCACATTGTTGTAGGTGGTAACTTACCCCTGGGTTTTGGTAGCCCTTCCTCTCCAGGAATTCTTGAAATGCTTACATCCTGTAGAACATGGAGACCTTTGCCTCCTCAGAGAATCTCCAAAGCAGGTTAACAGAAATGGTCCAAAATGTATCTCGTATTTTTTTAAAGCTCTCTTTGGAACTAAACAAAGCAACAATACAATGAAGGCAAAGACACAGTTTCTCAAAAGTCTCAGGGACACAATTCAGTATTTTAGATTAAGATTAGTTAATTTGCGATTATTTCTGATGTGGCATTAGTTTGGAAGATCATGTTCTGTGAATACTGATGCTTCACTGCACCACTGTTTATTCACTAAATGTGATAGCAGTTGCTGCACTGTATTTTGAAAAGCTACATATGACTGCAGAATTACCAGCCAGCTGACTGGCCTAAGATCTGGAGCCTTCGACCTGTCATCTTTTCACATTTCAAAACCAAAACATTATTACTGTTACAATTCTATAAACAACTCAACAACTAGGGTTGTTATTAGGAAGTCCTGGCCCATGTGCAGTGTCTCAAATGAACTTTCTGAATTTTATTCTGTAAGCTGTGCCATCTAGTGTGGTGACAGGGAATCTCAGCTGTAACAACAGAGATGAATCAGGCCCACAGTGCATCTGTCCCACGGTATTGGCTCTGACAGTGGCAGTAAGGGATGCTATTTAGGAAGCCTGGACAGTGTCTGATCCTGTACTATCCACAACTGCTGTATTATGGACGTTAGAGAGTATTAAGGATGTTGGAGAGCCCTTAAACAAGTTTTGTGTATGTACAGTGCTTCTTCTGGTTGTAGTTTTGTAATACAACAAAGTGGAAACATAAACAGGTATAAAAGAAATAGAAATTAAGGAGCTCTGTTGTTCTCTGTGCTTATACTATTGGGACGGCTGGAAGTTTCATACAGAAAACTCAAAAATGAGAGTTTGGCAGGGAAAGCTTTATGGAGACTCCAAAGAGCTCTTCCTGAGCATAAGGATGGCATGTGTAAAAAAACCCAATTGTGCTTTTATGATGCTCTGTTGGAGAGGGAAAGAACAGGTGATAGGTGAGGTTTGAAGCAGGTAGCAGCTTTCTCATAGTAAGAGCTGTCAGCATTTGCTCGTTTCCATGCCTTACGCTGTTGATTCTCACTGTCACAGAGTGAAAAACCAAGCAGGTACTGTCACCAGTCAGGTGAATAGAAAGAGACATTATGCCTTTTATTCTCACTACAAGTGGTGCATAAAGCATGTTCCCATAACCTACATGCCCTGTAGTCATTAACCCCACTGGGCTCAGTGTCAGTGGGACTTGCCTCTGAACAGGAGGTGGTGTTACGTCCTGAACACGGTTGCTTCTTTCTTTTGGATTATTAAAGGTTCACCCACGTTTTGCTTTTTCCATGTTTTAGGGTTGAGGTACCAGGTGTCATGTCAACTCTCAACAACTTTGGGCTGTCTGATTCCTAAAAAATTTAAGAGAGTTACTACACATAATTCTATTTCTTAATTTCTGTTGGTACAACAGATACCAAGCTGAGCAAGTCTGCTTTGGTGGTTATATCTTCCAGTAGCTGTAAGGTAAAATCATGTTCAGCTTCACTTTTAATGTGAGGAATACTAGACGGAAGACTTATGTCCTGCCTACTATTCTTGTTAAGTTTTCTAGCCTAGCCACTTGCTAAAGAATTGTGGTTTGTTTTTTTTTAGTTTGCAGGCAAAGGAGTGGAGAGGTTAACTAGAAATGATCTACATGGGAATATAAACCACATCCACTGTACTACCACCATCTATCCACCTAGTTACATCTTTATAAAAGGCTATCCGATTGGTCAAACATGACTTCCCCTTGGTAAAACCATGCTGATTGCTTCTAATGACCTTCTTGTCCTTTAAATGTCTGGAGATGGCACCCAGGATCAGTTGTTCCATCACCTTTCCAGGGATGGAGGTGAGGCTGACAGGTGTGTAGTTACCTGACTCCTCCTTCTTGCCCTTTTTGAAGACTGGAGTGAAAATACATCTGTATTAAAGAGGAGGCAGAGCAGAGTGGACAAAGGCAAGTCGGGGATATAGTGAGAAGGGAGAAACACAGATGGATCTGTGAAAGCAAGTACAGAACTAAAATATTCTGTTCATCTCTTCTTGCTGTCCCCAGTGAAAAGATGTGCTCAAAGGCAGAGCTTAAAATGAGATGGGAAGAACAGCATCATCTCATAGATAACTGTAGCTCACAAAGCTTGATCTAAAGCTTTCCCTGGAAGTCAGGTTAAAATTTGAAATAGAAGACTTTGCTGTCATGTAGGTTTTCTTGGCAGTTGCTTGATCCTTTCTGTATTTGGTCCCCACCTAACTAGGCAGAAAAATTAGAAGGGCAAAGTATTCATATACTTTGAACCTGCATCACAAAGGGCAAGAAACCATAACCCTTTCTTTCTGTACCATAGAATCATAGCATGGTAGGGGTTGGAAGTGACCTTTAGAGATCATCTAGTCCAACTCCCACCATCCTTTCCCCATATTAATTGTGAGTGTCTTGGCTGGGAACACTGATGCTCTTCTCCGTGAAACGTTTCACGGTAGCCAGCAGGTGGCACGTGAGGAGCATTTTTGATAGTAAAAGCTCTTCACAGAATCACAGACTATTAAGGGTTGGAAGGGACCTTGAAAGATCATGTAGTCCAACCCCCGTGCCAAAGCAGGGCCACCTAAGAGCAGGTCACACAGGAACTCGTCCAAGGTGGGTTTTGAATGTCCCCAGAGAAAGAGACTCCACAACCCGTCTGGGCAGCCTGCTCCACTGCTACCTCACCTGAAGAAGTTTTTCTTTATGTTTCTTTGGAACCTCATTGTACATGTTGCCCTTTGTCCTATCATTGGACATCACTGAGAATAACCAGGCTCCATCCTCCTGACACTCACCCTTTACATATTTGTAAACAATAATGAGATCATCCCTCAATCTCCTCCAAGGTAAAGAGCCCCAGCTCCCTCAGCCTTTCATCATAAGGGAAATACTCCACTCCCTTCAGTGGCCCTGCACTGAACTCTTTCCAGCAGATCCTTGTCCTTCTTGAACTGAGGTGCCCAGAATTGCTGTGCACCAGGACGTCCAGGTCTCTTTCTCCTACACTACACTCTAAGTGTTCATTCCCCAACCTGTACTGGTACATAGGCTTATTCTTTCCCGGATGCAAGACTCTACATTTGCCCTTGACGAATTTCATTAGAATTGTCTTATATTTAAATACTTTGTGAAAATCTGTTATATTGACCTTGCATTTGGTTTCTACTGCCCTGTTATTTTGAGTTACTTTCAATCTTTTTGTACTGATATTGATATTAAAACTGCATCAAAGCTAGAAAAACATAATGACTGTGTTGCAGAACAGATCCATGAATAACTCCAATTTTGTATCATTGGGCTCAAGTGAATAAAAGAAATTTGAGTTTGAATTCTTATCATTGAAGCAGTCAATTGAAAAAGAAAATCCTTCTCAACACAGAAGAGAGAGGAGGAAAATTACTAGATAGACACTGTATGATGGGATAGTCTCTTTTAAAGTCACTCTTTTGTTACTTCTAAATGTTAGCTGCAAGCAGCCTTGAAAGGAAGTCCATTTAAGTTGTTACAAAGATTGCAATGATGTGTAAAATAACCCCTTTTTATGTAAGATTAGTAGTGCAAAGTAAAAATATCTTAAGCCAGTGGAGTGGAGATACTTCCTTCTGCAATATAGTAGTTCAGAAAACCATAATTCAAATTAAATATTAGATTTTTATGTCCATCAAGAAACCATTACATATCTTATTTTAAAAACCTAAAAGGTATTTTCAGTGACAGTCATCAATATTGTCATATGTTAGCATATATTGTCATATAGTATAACATATAACTATATATTATCATAGATTATAATTAATCAATATTATTTCAGTGACAGTCATCTTCCTTTTCAGACAATGAAAGAACCATTTCTCTCAGTTGCTATTAGCTTTTTAAGAGCAATATTTTCCATACCTTCTGTCCTAGATTGCTGACCAAGAAATTGCTTTCCACTGTAAGACACTGAAGAATGTAGGGAGAGCAGAAAAGCAAGCAGAATAGAATTGATGGGAATGCTGTCCTCAGAACTTGCCTTCAAAGCGGCTAATAATGAGGATACCCCAAATCCAGACCTGCTTTACATTAGCAGCTGTTAAAATCTGAAAGGCAGACAGGAAAAAGGGGCAAAAAGCTGTTTCTCACGATGAATCAGCACATATGTCTATACATCTTACAATCATGGTGAGGGAAATCCAGGCACCATCAGAGTCTTTTCTTCCATCCAAAGCATCAAAGGCAATTGACTGAAAGGGACCTCGGGAGTCCAGTTGAGGGCTGGTGTCTGCAGGCTGCTGGTGGCCTAGAGGTATTCCATGCATGTATTTATTTATAACCCTCTCCCCTCTGACACGCACGTGAACAATAAATATTTTTCTGCCTGTCGGCACACACAAGTAGTCAACTACTGCTGGTTACAAATCTGAATGTGTATAATTGTAGGAATAAATCAAATTATGGTAAGATAGTAAAGCTTAGCTATGTCTTAGGGACTTTGTTCTTCATAGCCACCAAAATAACTGTAAAATACAAGACAGTCCATGGATTCTTTAAAAAAAACAAACAAACCCTTGTTAACAATAAGTGCTGGTCTGTTTTACCCCTCTGCCGTAAGGCACCACCAGCCTGGTGATGACTACATAAGCTGATCTTGAAGGAAGGATAAACTAGAGTCTTCAGGATGATACATTTAGTTATTTAACTGTCTTCTTCTGTTGGAAAGTAGTTGCTAGTTTTTAACCCGAATCTGTCCACGCCCCCCAAGTTCACTTATCCTGTCCCAAAGAAACATAGGAAACAAAATATTTCCCATTTCTTTTTACCACCCTTGTACTCGATCAGAACTTCTTATGCATGTCCTCACTTATCTCTTAACTGTATTAGAAACTCAATTTGCTCTGTCTTGGCGTAGGTGCATCATCATTCCTGTACCTCTCTTCATTTTCTTTTGAATTTATTTATATTCTTCTTAAAGAACAGTAACCAAACTTGGACACAGATGTCACACCCAGATGTGGTTTTAACCAGGCTGAGAGGTACAGAGGGTTATTTCATATTTGTCATTGTTCTCGTGATAGGATGCTTCCTATTTTTTCACAACCAGGACGTTGCTGACATTTGCAGTCTACCAAAGTCCCTGTATCCTTCCCTTGCTAAACTCCTGTCTAGCCAATTGTTCCTCATTCACTATTTGCACAGCTGAAGTTCTGCTTGGGACAGATCATTTGGCCCTGGTTTTGCCCTCTTTTTATTTTCCAGGTTTTGTCCAACATGTCAGGATCATTTTGAACCTATCTGAAGCCCTTCAAAATCTTTGGAGTGTTTTCTAACTGGTGGTCATCTGCAAAAGTCATAGGTTCTTTGGATTTTAAATAACTTTTCAAGGAAACAGCTTCTGATTATGAGTTTTTTTTCTGCTATTTTGCCTTATTATAATGTATTTAATCCTCACTGAACTTGCTCAAAACATCTAACAGATCTAGTGTCAGTCTTTCCTACTTATCCATAGGAATCTGACTTGGAATTCCTTTTTGGATTTCAGGTAGAGCTTATTGCTTGCCCAAGCCAGTATCTTACTGCATTTCCTGCGCTTTCTCTGAATTTGGATGCTATGCTAGTGATATCAAGGAATGACAGCTTTCCCTAAATACCTTTTTCTCTTAGATTTGTTTCCTATGAGCCATTATTTGCCAGCTTCATTAGTTTGTTAGTCACTCTCTTTGTTAGTCATGCTTTCCATTTTGTTATTCACCATTTTCCTTTTCCCTGGCTGGTCCAGTTGCATTTCACATGCTGTTTCATGATTGGTGCCCAATGCCTTTTACCTCCTCCCAGGTTAGAATCAAATCCCTTCTAAGGATTTAAAAGAGAAGAGAGAAAATATAAGACAATGCAAAGCAGAAAAAAAAAGAAACATTGAATAAGTGAAAATCTCCTCTTGGAGCACAGTAGAAAGGGGTAGAAGTATTAATTATTCCCCTGTGCACAGTATTTTAATCTCTTCACTCTTTAGCTATACAATGAGATATGCTCCCCCAAAACACCTTTGTTATTCAGTGGAAGTTCTGTATGTGGCAAAATGTCAGAGTCAGTATAGTCAGAAGCAGACTGAAACAATAATAAGACATTGTTATGTTATTTTGCCAGTGATGGGGAGCAGAAGAGACCCCAAAGCATAAAACATAGTATAACTCATTTACCTAATTTCTGTGAAATGTAATAATAAGACATTGCTATGTTATGTTATGTTATGTTATGTTATGTTATGTTATGTTATGTTATGTTATGTTATGTTATGTTATGTTATGTTGTTATTTTTGCCAGCGATGGGTAGCAGAGACCCCAAACCATAAAACATAGTATAATCCATTTGCCTAATTTCTATGAAATGTTCAGTGCCTCATATTCATCTCAGAGTTCACTGAAGTGATACTCAGTAGCTCTTAGAATTAGAATAATAAATAAAATGTTCCAGGAAATTCATGCTGATAGATTCTTACGGTTGTCTAATGTCCTAGAGATGTTATGCTTTGACTTCTATGTAGATGCTTTACATTGTCAGGCCCTTAGAAAGATGCAGCAGAAAAGACCTCCAAATATTTATTTTCAAACAACTTTTAACACCAAAGTTTTATCCAAGTCCAAAGTCTGAAGAGCAGTGAGAAAACAAATACAAGCTTGAGTTTTGTGTTTAAAAAAGAAAAAAAAAAAAAAAGACATCTGTGTTTGTAGCTCACAGGTCTAATCTTCTAAGCTGGAGATAAAAAAACAGTTGATTCTGAAAAAATACCAGAAATGTGGGTTTAGCTCCTGGGGAAGAACAGCTTCTGAGAGGAGACTCAGCAGGGAGCTAGTATAAAGCATAGTATTGTTTTACATTGTTTCTTACAGCATCTTACTGTGTTGGCAGGCATTACAGGCAAATGCCTTTTTTTCAGCTGGAGCATCCCAGGTGTATTCTCTGAGCCTAGCTGTGATGTTTATTTACTGTGAAATGAAGCTTTTGGGAGCATCAGTAAAGCAGCTACAGAAATCTTTTCTGTGCTTTGGAATGCAGTTTTGCTGACACCAAATCTGCATGCCCTATTCTGAAACTGTTCCTGCGAGTTCCTTTTTCCCCAAGTTAAATGTTTGAAGGAGGATGTCATTGGTCACTTAGTCACGTGCTGGTTGGGTCTGATGACAGGAGAAAGCATGAAGTCCTTTCCCACGCAGTCATGTTGGAGGAAAAGGCAAGACATGACCCAGTAATTTGTGCTTAATAAGCCAGCACTTGATGCAGTGACTCTATCCTGAGAGCTGGGTCACATGCTAGCACTAACCAGGTAGTGTGGCCTTTTCTGCTTCCCCAAAGCATTTGCTGTAACTGTGGTGTCAAGGGATACAGCTGACCCGTACAAAGTACCGCAGATAGCACTGAAGGTCCAGCTTAATGCTTCCCATCCTAGGAACCAGCACTGATTCAGCCAGAAGGTATTAAATGCTCAAAATTTAGGCTGGTAGGCACAACAAAGTGTAATATTGCACTGAGGCTGGTGCCCAGGGTCTCACAGGGAACGGGGACAGATGAGCTACACTCTGCAAGACACATGGGCCTAGGAACAGTGAAAATGTGCTGGGTTGTTCGCCTTCCTGAGGTGGACAGGCAGTGCAGTAAGTTCTTAGGCAGCATTCACCCTTCTCTTCCCCCTAGTGGTTTTTTTTTTTCTAAGTGCCACTTGTATTGAATAAATGGTGCAAACAATAGAAGGCATCGTTTCCTTCAACAGCTGTGAACAGTTGCACTCCCATAGGGAGGCTGGCAGCCTGCCCATCCCAACAGTTGGTGAACTCTGTTTACTTTGTTAGAATAAAATCCTTGTAAACACGGGCACTTGTCACATTGCTGTGCCAAAGCTTTGCATTTAGGAGGAGGACAGAGTGGCAGTGATTCTGAACACAGACCTTCTGCAGCATGTCTCTGTGCATCCTCAGGTGGAGCTGTGAGATGAACTTTATCTGCTGCAGGGAACAGTTTGTTCCTAAAGAAGAATATGCCATCAGCTTCCTACCAGGATTAGGCCCCTAAGAGCCCTGTCACTTATTTAACTCCCTGATCAGAGCTCTTTGAGCATCATTTCCTCCATCCTTCTCCTGCACTGGTCACGTGAGAGCTCAACCACCTGGCACATTTCCAGGGGACCGAGCACCTGTCATGCCTTTAGCTAGTGTTGACCTGCCCCAGGACAGGAGCCAAGGGCTGGCACATACACAGCCTCATTGTACAAGCTGGTAAACACAAGCTATAATGCATTTGTTTCCAAATGGCAGCTACAGAATAGCTGGAAGTAGGGATAGGGAGTAAGAATTTTCCATCCTGGCCTTACTTCTGGGCCTACCAAGAATGCCTACCAAGTGTGCATCTAAGTGCAATAGTGTTGTGATTTGGGCCCATCCAGGGACAAAAGACCACAATCAGTCTTCAGTACCACAGACCCTGGGACTCCCCAAGGACAGGGAGGGCTTAATTGCCACTTATGGTCCCGGACAAAACAGACCAGGCTATTCAGCTTGGGGAAGAAAACAAAACTTCATTTAATCCACCACCAACCAAAACATAACAAACAAAGGAAAAAACAATACAGGGTAGGGCAAACTATGGAAGTGCAAACAGCTCTTTGAGATTCCCTTTCCCCTATCCCTCTTCTCTTCTTGGGCTCAGAGCCCTGAGCCCAGTGTCATTATCTCCTCCCCTCTATAAGCGGTGCTGGGAGCAGGGAATGGGGGTGCAGTCAGTCCTTTCTTGATGTCTCTTGCCGCTTATTGCGTTCCTGAGGAGAAGTGCTCCTTGCCAGTCCTCCTTTGCTCCAGCTCAGGCAGCCCTGCATAGGCCGCTCTGAGAAGGCACTGCAACTCCAGTTTGTTTCCTCCTGATCAGAGTCCAAACTAGTCCCTCGCTCTAATCTGGAGTCTCTCTCACTCCCTCTCTCACAGGGTCTCTATCTCTTGACACGAGCTGGAAGAGTGTCTCTGGTCTGGCACTGCTCCTCTTGGCCTTCTTTCCTGACTGCAGAGTCCACATGGTCAGGTCCACCTTGCCCTTCCCTTCCACCTTCTACACACTTCAAGCTTCGGTTTTTAAACAGGGATGGCAGAGGCACCAGATTGGCCCATCTGGGCCAGGGGTGGGTCCAAACACAGAGCCAGGGGAAAGAACTCTTTACCAGGCCTGCACTGCAGCCTCCTCTCCTTGTTACCAAGCAAAAGCAGCTCCTCACAAACAGGCACTGGGAATCAGGAAGAGAATCCCAATGTGAGCTATTTGGGTCTCTCTCCTCATTTGTGCCAATAGGTTTGGTGCACTTAAGGACTGAGACTGCAGGATTTGTGCATGGTTAGACTCCAGGGAGCTCAGCTGTGCTGCTCTCACTCCACTGATACTAACTGCTAAAAGATAGTTATATTTCAGCATTAGAGTTAGTTGATTACCTGAGTAAATAATGTAATGCAGGCTAGCAAAATCATCTAATTGCAGCCTTCAATACCTGTATTTCCAGAACAAGGGAAGAGATCAGCCTGTGACATCAGACAGGATCATAACAAAGCAGACATTGGCTGTAGATCTGCAGTCTCACTTAAATGCACAGGCACAGTCAACTGCACTTAGTAGAGACTGTAAAAAATCCCTTGCTTACTATAGAAGACTTTCACTTTTCCTCAATAAAATCATATGTAGAGGTAGTATGCATCTAAGTTTTAATGTAGCAGCATAGATTTTAAGCTCCAGAATCTGCTGTTGAATTCTTTCAGATCAGTAAGCAACTCAACATAGGTTAACAAAAGAGAAAAACAAGACACCTAAAGCATTGCAGTGGGGTTTTCAGAATACCAAGTCACCTGCTCCCTCAGAATGATATAGAAAGTTTGACTTCAAAACAAGGATGATGTGGAGTGCTGAGTGTGGATGTAGCAACAACACATCTCAAATATGTTTCCCCAGAGCTGGTCCTATTGTATTCCTGTGAAGCATCCTTCACCATTGTAACAGTCAGACTGGCATTCATCTGGAATAAAACTCACCTTCAGGGAAACATGTGCCATTGATTTGCTAATTTTAAATGTGCCCTCTGTAGTACAGTTCACTTAAAACTAGGTATGGATTGTTGAAACTGTGCTCAGTCAGGCTGAATCCAAAATGAGGGAAAGAACAGGTTTCCCTTCTCTGTTCTGAAGTAAACAGATGTGTCTGGCAGAATTACAGAATAAATTGATTTGTCATTTGCTTTGCACTTTGGCACTTGCTGTGTACAAAGCCTCTGTCAAATCAGAGGGCTTGGATCATGAGCCAAAGTTTTCATCCATTGCTGTGGGATTTGGGCCCTCAAGTCCCAAAAGTGACTAGCTGGAGCCTAAGGCTGTTTGCAGTGCTCATCAGCAAGGCAATAAGCAAACCTAGTTTGTGGTGGAGCTGCTTTAGTACTGTATAGAACGGAGAGCTTGGAGAAGTTCTGTGAGTCTCCCTAGGCTCTGACTGTGTAACCCATAATGGCTCCTCGTGTGACCTGCACTGTCCTGAGGAAGAAACCAGGTAGACAGTGGCACTTAATGCCCAAGAGTGTAAAACCAAACACTCCAAGAGATAGTGTTCTTGTCTGTTGTAGTCTGCATTGGAGGAATATGCAGTCTAGCTGCTATAACTTGATTTAAGGTAGTAAAACTTTGACAGTAGGAGATTCACCAATTAAGTGGGCTTGGCACTGCAAGCCAGATCCTCGGTAAGCTTGTTACGCTGTTTAGGTTATACAGATGGTGCCACTTAACAGAGTCTCCCACACATTCCAGTGTGCGCCCTGCAACTTCCTCTCCTTCCTTTCCTAGCAAAAGCTGTTTCACAGCTTAGTGCAAATCACAGCCTGTCTTACACAACCACTAGTGGCATTCTCCCACCACACAACATAGTTCCTCCATCCCCCATCCCCTAGCACAGTTCCTTGTCCACGCTGAGCTTGAGAGTGCCCTAGTTGAGCAGTGTGGGCCCTGGCACTGCTCTGTGGCAGTGCTGAAAATGAGACGTGCAGCTGAGTAAAGAGGACACAGCGTGGATCGGTGGTCAATGTGGTGGGGAGAAGAGGATGGGGCTGATTAGATTCAAGGTGAAGTTTGGAAGAGAAATCTGGGTGAAAACAGTAAGGAAAAGGTGGCTTGAAGCAATGTTCTGTCCTCCTACGCAGGTGGCACAGTTTGCCACCTCTGAGTCACGAGAGTCTAAATATGCAGAAGCAACTGATGAGTCAGGGAAGCAGCAAACCAAACTAGAATTAGCTGATGGGTTGCTGCACTTCCTAATTTTTGTATAGCTTATCTTATGGGGAATATAATTGTATATGTGTAATTTTAAAATGTACTAAATGATCTGTATCTCAATTAGAACATGCCTGTAGATGTATGTATGCCTATGTGTGGCTTAACAGTTCAGGAGGACTGTGGTTATTTGACACTGGAGAGCGTCAAAAGCATGAGAGTCAAGCAGGACCAAATTTCAGAAGGAAGAACATGAAGTATTGATTTCCTCACAACCAAAAAAAAAAAAAATGCTGTAAGCAAATCTCTCATCTCCTAAAAATCATTATCCCCAATCTAGAAGTCAAGCAGTGTTGTATATGTAAATCCCAGACTGTCTGATGCACACACTTCATGTGTATTCCTATGCAGCTAAACCAAGAGCTAAGGGTGCTGCTACACAAGCAGCAACTTTGTTCCCAGGCTTTTCAAGGTCTGTGTTGAACTTAGTAATTGCAGGGTAACACTGCCCTATAGTGAACTACTTTCCTGACAGCAGTTATTTTGTACTGTGTGGGAAGAATAAATTACAGCTTGAGTACAGTGAAATTTGATCACTAGCCACTTACAGACCTTTCAGAAAATTCTCAACTCTCAGCTGAGCTCAGTATCTTATAATTATATTATTATTTTATTACTGATACAGTACTTGAAACACACATAGTATGTGTAAATACATTGATGACAAGTATGTGTATAAACTGTGCATGAGAGGCAAAAGAGCAAAGTCTCTGAAAACATTTTCTTTCTGTATTACTGATGCACTTGCCTATTTCCCAAGAGCTGGTCCAGTAACGCTGGGAGTGTGCTACACATAAAGCTTCTTCTGCTGTCCTTCTTGGCCCATGTTGTGAAATAGCCAGCCAGCAGCGGCTCTCTGTGGTGAGTTGTTGTGAAACTTCAAATGTTCAGGACCTGCAAGCTACCTGTAATATGTTTTATGTTCTTTCAATGAGCTGGGCTGAGTAAAATGGCAGTCAGGGGTTAAATTCCTGACAATATGCAAAAGAGAGGGATGTCTCGCCTTCATAAAAGCACCATTCTTGATAACTAGAAGATGTCAATCCCTATAGTATTTACCTCTGAATTTCTTCTGCTGTATATTCCAGAGGAAAATTCATATAGTATTCAGAAGCCTGGTGGTGGAGATGGAAGTAAACAGAACACCACATATACACAGATGAAAGCAGACTGCAAACATCATGCAGCAGAAGGAGATGAGTGGACAAGTCTACCAAAATTTTAGATAAGACAGAAACTGGTAGAGTATTTATTAAGTAAAACACTTTTCTATCTGCATTTGCGTTCTCACTGTTGAGATGAAACTACATTGGGCTCTGGAAAGGCTGTTACGTGTCTCTGTATGCTTTCAGGTCACAGCTCCTAAAGGAAGCAATGCAAGATGTAGATCCAGTTAGACCTGGTGTGAACAGGTCTGTCAGCAGTGACAGATGATTGTAGCACTGAAGTAAGGACAAGCATGATTGCTATCTTGGGTGGTGAAGACCAGAGATGCACCAAGCAACATGGATGCACACAAAGAGACAACGTAAAATATCCTACCCCTCTTCATATTTTCAAAATCCACCTGGACGTGTTCCTGTGTGACCTGGTCTAGGTGGACCTGCTTTAGCAGGGGGCTTGGACCAGATGATCTTTAGAGGTCCCTTCCAACCTCTGTCGTTCTGTGATTCTGTGTGATCTGTTGTTTCCATTGCTCTGTTGTGGCCAACATAAACTACCATTTACTAAATAAAGGTCTAATAGTAAATCATAGGAGCAGGATTCTGGGGTATGGTCTGATTTGGCTGATACTGTGCTGTACAATTTCCTAATTCCTTTCTTGACAAGCCTTTTCCTTTCTTAGGTAGAATCCAAGGATTCACATTAACTGGTGTCATGCAAACTGAAGAAGCCACGTTGACAACCTCAGTAAGTACTGACTTCTTATATTTCTTTAAAAAATTTCCCAGTGCATGGGACAGGAATATTCCATCCATGGTTTAGGTTTTTTAAAAAGAGGTCTGAATCATTTTACCACATGGAAATCATCAGGAGAGGCCCTGAACTATTCCTCTGGAAGCATGGAGCTTGCCCATTTCATCATGAGACACTGAAAAACCTAGGGTAGCCCAGCAGTATCCGTGGGTCATGGGGGCAGAACAAGAGGCAGCAACTTTCTGTGGCAGACTCCATGACTGTTTGCTTGTTGTTATCTCTCACAGTTGGGAGACCCTAACAACTCAGTGATTTAGCTGCCTTCTGTCCCCATTGCAACTTTACATTTCCAAGGGGATCCTGCCAGCAACATGCATCCATTCTGATGTGCTTCTCTCCTACAGATGCCAACGTTGTGCATGCAAGTCTGTTGTGTCTGTCATTGAGCATGAGGAATGGCACTCAACAGAGAAAGGATAATCTACCCCAGGTATCCGTTTGCCTTTTGTTCTTTTCTAAGCAATTGTCAGTCAGGCTCAAGCATGGGAGCTGGCATGTTACACAGAGTAGGATTTGCCTATTTTCATTGTATTTATGTTGTTAGTGCAAGGCACCCAGCACAGCTGGGATCTCAGTTGTGATGGCTTCTGTACAATAACAGGGAAAGCTAAAAAAACAACAAACATGCTCCAAGAGTTTACAAAGGAGCTAAGACAACAGTGTAGCACATGAGCAGAGTTAACTGTCATGAACTTCTGTAAATACTGTCATTTTAAGTGGTGGAGATTCTTGGGAATGGCAAATTAAGAACTAAAAAAGTGAAAGGAATGGGGAGAGAGATGATTTGGTGGGGGCAAGAAGAGAAAAAGTATGAGGGCATGAAGTTTTCTTTAGGCTAGCACATCTACACATTTTCCTGAATGTAGGCCTTATCTGCCTTTCCCTTTTTAAAATACCATTGTGATTTTGGAATGGGAAGATATGCCTCTGCTTGTTTCAGGGTTGTGTAATTATGGCACAGAGCTGTACGTTGAGCCAGCAGTGCACCCACTGCATTCCCATACACGGCTTCAGAGGCGGAGTCAGTCTGCACACGAATGTTTTAAATGTACCATTACTAGGAAGCAGTTTTCTCATTTCCAAAGGTTAAATAATTAGCCCAAAAAGAAAACATTTCCCACTAGGAATCTAGAAAATCTGTATGGAGAAACTATGTGGTTCTGTACAGGCTGGGGTCCAAACTGCTGAAGAGCAGCTCTGCAGAGAGAGACCTGGGAGTCCTGATTGATAATAAGCTAAACATGAGCCAGCATTGTGCTCTTATGGCCAAGAAGGCCAGTGGCATCCTGGGGAGCATCAAGAAGAATGTGGCCAGCAGGTCAAGGGAGGTTCTGCTCCCCCTCTACTCTGCCCTGGTGAGGNATATAAGAAAAACTATTTCACTGTTCAGGTGAGAGAGCCCTGGCACAGGCTGCCCAGAGGGGTTGTGGAGTCTCCTTCCTTGGAAGTCTTCAAGACCCGCCTGGATATGTTCCCATGCCACCTGATCTAGTTGAACCTGCTTCTGCAGGGGGCTTGGACTAGATGATCTCTAAAGGTCCCTTCCAACCCCTACCATTCTATGATTCTATGTGGGCAGATTTCCACTGCAAAATTTTGCAGAAATCATTCCTTGATCTACAAATATTCCTGCAAAAGTTCAATTAAAAGAATTTCAGTGGTCTGATGGGCTTCAAGAATCCTTCATCCATTGTGGCAGGAAACAAAATCTAGCCTTGGAAAACAAAAATTATGTTTCCCATTTCAAGTATCTCAGATTGCTCCAATTCCTTAAATATTCCTGCCTTTCTTTTGGTTACATTGCAGTGCATGCATCAGGATATCCTCACAAATAAAACAGAAATCACAGAGCAAGTATACTACTATAGGTGGGACGAGAAAGAAGATTCCATTTCTCTGTTTCAGCAGCCCAGGAAAATATGTTTAAAGGAGGCATCTGCTTGTAAAAAATTGTCACTACAGTTAGTCCCCACCAAAGGCCATTATTTTGTGATGTAAGGAAAGGTTTATGCTTTTAGAGGAAAAACTCCCATGGAAGAATTTTTCTAGAGGGAGAATTCTATTGCTGCAGTTAAATTACCCTTCAAAAACAGATTCTAATTATTTACTCTTTTGCTTACGTTTTGGAGAGATGATGATGAAATGAAGCTAAGAATACCACTTTGGAGTGGGAATCTAAATGAAAACAAGCTGTCAGAACAATTTATTTCTTTAAAAAATTTACTGCATGGGTTAAACCACAAAAGTTCCAGATAACTGTGGAATGTGACCTCATAACCTTTCATAAGCCAGAGAAAAGTGCATATAGTAACATAACAGTGTTACTGCAATCACAATTATAGGAAGTTGTATTTATCAAGGAAAATGTTTCAGTAGCTCTTCTCAGGAAAACCACCTGATGGTCTACTTGCTGTCTGCTAGGGAAGGCATTATTTGGATCAGACTGATGGTGGCAAGTTGCCAGCCTTACTGTTTGGAAGAGCAAGAGGAGGGGCCCTGTACTGCAGAGGCCTTCCTTCCTTTTGTGCAATATGAGCGCCGTGATGGAAGGATTCGCCCCGCATCCATTGCTGGGAAAGCCCTTGTTGCAGGTATCTTTGCCTTTGCTAGCAGTGCACCAGGAGGCAATTATGGCTGAGAAGATGGAGCGATGGTGCCTACTGTCTGCTACAGAAGAAATGGGTACATCCATTTATTTTTGTGTTAGTGGATGCTGAACTGTATTGAATTATGGTAGAATCCGATCACCGTGAAGCTTAATTCAGTCCAGAGACAGTTCGTGTTCCCTACAAGTTTTTCCTTAATCATCATGCTGTTTTTCTGCTGGTTTTCCAGAAAGCCTTTTAAAGATGCCTGCTGCGTAGCGAGACGCGCACTAGCAGATCCATCCACACACATCGGCAGGTTTCAGCCGCGCCAGCGGGAGGGAGCCGCTCTCGCAAGCAGAAACAAAACCAAATTCTTTTCAGATGCGTTCTTCTCTTTCCTACTAAGCAGGGTAGAGCCACCACACAGCCGCTGCCGCACTGCACGAGGGCCTGCCAGACCCGGGTCACAACAGCTCTCCCACCGGCAGAGACACCGTCCGTCCTACCGACCGGCCCCTGCACCGTGCCGGGCGGCGGCGGCGGCGGCGGCGGCGGCTCCTCCTCCCGGCCCGTCGGCAGGCGGGGCGACGGCCCGCCCCCTGCGCCCGGCACGGAGCCTGGCAGCGCCTGTGGCGGAGGCTGCGTCCTTCCTCGGCAGCGGCGGAGGCAGCCATGAAGTCGCTGTGCCTCGTCACCGTGGGGGTCCTGGCCATGACGCTGCTCATCGCCAGCATCTCCTTGCTGATAGCGCACGTCTTCCAGACAGTGGTGGACCTGCAGGTGAAGCAGGTGAGAGCACAGCCCGATTCCCACTCCAGTCCCTCCTGAGCGGTTTGTTTTCTCTCAGAATAATCCTGGGAAGAGAGGGAGGGAGGGAAGGGGCTGGTGGGACGTATTGTCAGGTTCTTTCCTTGCACCAGCTGCGGCTGGGCATCGCAGGAACATCCCTGGCCTGTGAACTACTCCTGCCCTTCGCCACCCGGCTCGGCAGGGGCTCAGGATGGAGGTCAGCCTGCACGGCCCCTGAGCTGGGCAAAAACTGAGTAACTGCGAGCAATATTCAGTGTACTTGAGGCAGCGTCACTGCCTGTGGGGCAGCAGCGGGAGTGAGGAGCCCTGTCCAGAGCAGCAGTATGTGGGATGAGCGGGGGACACCTCCTGTTTTTCCATCGCTGACAGTGATTTTGTGCAGCTCGTTCTGCTGCTTCGTATGTTGCTGTCTCTGGAGCACAGCACTACCGGCTGAAACACGTGGTGGTTTCCTCTGCTGGGTGATGACAGCAACGCATTTCATCCTGTTAAAGGCTGCTTGTAACACAGTTTGGGGGCATCCATCCTGGCATTGCTGTAAATGTAGAGCCCTTCATTGGTTGTGGTCTGCCTAAGCTGTTGTTCCTCTCTCGTACTGGCTGTTTGCATGTATCTGGTGATCCACTGAGAAGGGTCAAGTGTGTTAGTAACCCCCCTAAAATACTTGCGAAGCCTGTATATGAATGATAATTTATCTGCTTAGTCTGAGGAATGTTATCCTCTCTGTTATTCAGACAGAGAAACTGAGTGCCAACAAATGGAAGGGATTTGACCAGTGCTATTGTCTAACTGGTGACCAAAGTCTGCTGATCCCCTGTCACGCCCTGACCGATGAACTGTTCTTTTCTTTGGAGTATTGACAGGGAGCACTTGTTAACATAGATGCTGTATTGTCTCAAAACTTCAATCACTTTAGTTCAGCCGATGCAATTTTAGGTTGGCAGTCAGCTTAAAGCAAGTTGTGGCACTTTGAAGTATGCCTGCTAACTTCAGGGGATAGCCAAAAAACCAGACTGCCCTAGTGCAAGCTGCTGTGCAGCCTGTCATTGTGTCAGCTGCTCTTCAGGAACTGCTTGTACAGCTACTTCTGCAGTGTTGGTTCTGAGGTGACTGCCGCTGCCAAGTTGAAGCTATCATGAGTGATGGGTGGTTTACGCTGAAGTCATCTCATCATCAGCCCACACCTTTTCTAGGCAGTCTGAAAGCCAGGTGTGGTGTGTTAATGCATGCAAAGTTGTATGCAAACCAAGCCAAATCAGTATAGCCTTGCATAGCCATGTGTAGTTCTGTCTCCTAGACTTTAGATCTCTTTGGAAAGAAGTCTGTCATCGTCCGCATCACAGCAGAAGTTCTCATTTCAAGTCTGTTTCATGCTCTTACTGAAAGACCAGTGGAGTAAAAAAAAATGGTTTGGTGGGAGAGTGTAGGACTGTCAGGAATTACGTGTGATCCTCCTTATGCGTATTATCGCTTAGCTGCATGCTCCTTACCCTTAATGGTTGATTATGTAAGACTAAGTTGGTATTCACTCAGCAGGGCTTTCAGTAATGCAGGATAAAGTTTCCAGAGCTCAGTCTTTTCCTGCTTGCTGCTCTTCAGGTTGTGCTAGTGTACAGTGGCACTGAACAGAATCAGGCAGCTTTAGCAGCTGACTCCCCTCCTGACCTTCTCCAGAAGCCACACACACAGACTGTGGGCACAAGTTTCAGTCCCCAAGCAGTGTGCTCTCCATAACTCTGCTGATTCCGCTGCTTCCCCCATGTGCTTTATCCCATGTGAGCTTTTTTGCATTTGTGTCTAGAAAGTTACTGTCTCTTGTGCAACCATCTGTGCAGCTTAGAAAATCTTGTGCAAATAGACAAATCTCACTTTGCCTTTGAAATGTGGCAAGAGTTGAGCTTTTCCACTCTCCCAATTGCTCTGTGGTCCATGGCATTGGACGTGAAATGTCATCTCTCTATTCTGTCCCTTCTTAGCCTCCTCAACCATTCTGTCATTGGGGGAATTGCAGAAAGAGTGAGAGGTTTCCCTTACAGAGGTAGTTCACATTTTGTTGAGGGCTTTGCAGCAGTCCTGAAACAGAGCTGACTTGCAGTAAAGAGCCGTCCTTGCAGTCTCAAATACAGCTGAAATGGAAGACCACATTTTGGAGCAGTTGAAGCACCTATGGGGGTGCAGTGGGGGTGTGGGAAGAGTGGGGAATCCAACCCAGTGTTAGACTTTGCATCCTCTTGAAAATCAGCAGACAGATGTATAGTGACTAAGGCAATGGGATCACCTTTCCCAGATGGCATTCAAGTCTTGTCAACTTATTCTCTGTCTTATTTGCCACTCTTATTGGCTTTTTTAGAATTAGAGTGCCATGCCAGATTAGATGTCCAACTTGCCCCGCATCTCTTCATTGTCAAAGGCTAGCACCTGAAACTCCAGTGAGTCATGGGGGAAAAAACCTATAATGAACAAGAAAAAAATAGCTGCCCACAGAAGAAAGGCCTTCTTAGCTGCTAGCAGTGTTTGCCATGTGCTCTATGTTGGTTTTATGGTTATGTATTTTACTGCCATAAATATGCAATTTACGAATATAACAAACTTTGATCTACGCACCTAATTCCAAACTTGGGCAATGAGTCCTTTACCTCAAGAGTTTTCTTTGTGCTACGTGCCTTACACTGATAATTTTAGAAAGTTAGTCTTACAGCACCTTGAAATTTCACTGGGCTTTTGTTGCCAGCCATCTCTAGAACTGGAATGTCTGGAGTTTTTAGGATCCAAAAGTACAGGGCAGATACTTTGTCCCTTCATTTAGTTCATAGCATGTATCGATCTTTTTTCACTGTTGTTGTTTAATATTAAATACTAGGGCTTTCAGCACAGTTTAGCGTGGAGGCTTAGATGAAGGATCTGTTGAGATGCTCTTTTTTGAGCAGACCATTCCCAAGGTGCAGGATTAGAGAAATCTGCTCATGTTTGTCTGAAAGCTTACTCGTATCACTTATCTTAAAAAGTTGTGATAAAATTCTGTCATACACAAATGCATAAAAATATGTTTTAGAATTAGAACATGCGACAGTCTCAGGGGAATAAAATGAGATTTCATTTTCTGTGTAGGTTCCAAAAATGTTCAGTAGCATTTCTGCTCCCACTATCACTGCCAGTAATGAATACATTTGGGAGAGGAAGCTCGCTTTTAATTTGCTTTATGTGAAGCACGGTCAAGACCACGAAACACCAGTAAATGAGATACTGCAAATTAAGGACTGACACGATAAATAAAGTCACGAGGAAGGATGCTTTGGTACACTGAAAATGAGTGTGAACTCCACTTGGAAAGGAGAAGCCCTGCTGGGCTTCTGAGTAAAGACAGGAGATCCTGTTCTCACTGGTTTTAGGTTGTGATGAGGCAGGTACACCTTTGCCTCTCTCTGAGAGAGGAAATCTTGAGTCGGAGGCCTCTCTAGGCTACTGCCTGCAGGACTAGTGTCTGACTTGAGGTTTCTGAATACTTTGTCTCTTGTTCTTGCATATAAATGTAGCAAGAGGAAGGGTCTGATTCTCTGGGTTTATGCGGTACAGCAGCAATAACTACAGTGGGCCAGTTATCTGCTACATATTTTAGATAGCAATCCTGTAATCTTGCAGCCTGCCCAACCTATTAGTGAGCACAAGCTCTGACAAAAAAACATCATGTAACTTCAGATCCTAATCCAGTGTGGAAGAAAGTCAGCAGAGCTAGACTTGAATGTCATCAGCTGAGGGACATGGACATATGTTTCGCTCAAAAATATGTGCTTATATTTTTCTCTGAGGTCTAGG
This sequence comes from Urocolius indicus, assembly GCA_013401255.1. Taxonomy (NCBI): domain Eukaryota; kingdom Metazoa; phylum Chordata; class Aves; order Coliiformes; family Coliidae; genus Urocolius; species Urocolius indicus. The sequence goes on from WBNH01004850.1 coordinate 647,320, forward strand.
CTGTGTAATACCATGTTATACACCCAAATATCCTTGTTAACACTTGGTGAAAAACAGAAGAAGAGAGCTTACCATATTTTATTATTTGAGAATTTCACAGAAGTCTATGTGAATCCAGCTCAGAAATCTGTCTCAGTTGACAACTGGGGCTGTCACTATACAGAGCTATAAATAGACACATCATTTATGTGAAAGATCCAGAGTCATTCAGAATCTGGAAATAAATCAGCAGCTGACTTTGTTTCACTACCCTTTTGCTCTGTAGCCCATCTGCCAGGATCACGTATGATTTCAAAGTCTCAAGAGCCTGTAGTTAAATGAACCTCCCAGATAAAAGCTCCTTCATTTCCTTCTTATTAACGCTTACTGTGTGTAATGACGCACATGTGTATAGAGAGAGAGTGTGGCAGAAACCCATATTACATTTAGTGATGCTACATCTGAGATAGGAACTTCTTGTTTCAGTCTAGTTCAGGAGAGGGGAACAGGGGATGCAACCTCCCTGCACATTTTAACTGTGATCTCTCTGTCAAAAAGGATAGGCTGTCATGAATATATCTGTCATGGATATAACCAAGGTGCACTTGTTTTTTTTGAGCACTGCACATTTAGACCAAGTAATAATCCCTCGTTTTAGTTGCCTCAAATGAGAGAGATTTGGTCAATAGATAGGTGTCCTGAATATGCTTAGTAGTTGTTAGGGAACAGTTCAAATTCCTAGATATGGATGGTTAGGGTCAAGACAGGCAGTAGTTACTCTTTTTGTCAGTGTCAAGCTCATACTCATTGTGTTTCATAATTGTAATGTGGCTGTTTGCTTCTGGAGAAAAGCTATCACAGTCATCTGTAGGTATCTTAAATACATTGCTTGTCTTGCTTCCAGCCCTTTATGGTGGCATCATGACAACAGTATACCTGATCTGAGGAGATTTTCTGTTCCTGATCATACAAGTCAACTTTAGGAGGGCTCTGTCTGGATGCAGGGGTGGACCTCCTTGGCATAGATCACAAGAAAACAGAATCAAAAGCACTGAGCTGTGTAGGAAGCGGTACATATGAGGTGCTGCTAATTCCAAAGAAATGCTCAAGGCTCCTGAAGCATGTCTAATTTTTGGGGGGGGGTTTTGGTGGCATGCACAGAATACGTGGTTTGAAATTCTCAGAGGAAAGCAGTCTGCAACTGTGAAGTGCTGCCAGCTGAGCTGGCTTTCACTGGCATTCAGCAATACTGCTGTGGTTCCAAGCTCCTGCCGATGAGTTTTCCTTTGAAACAGTCTTCTCTTTATCTAATCATTCAACGTTAAAGTCTACATGGAGAGAAAACAGCTCCTTTGATTGGGAAGGTGAAGCATGAGTCCTGAAGCAACTGTGGCTGATAAGGTTAAGACCCCATAAACAATACCAAGAAATGGCAGCTGTCCAATATGCCCTGCTTTGTAAGCTTGCACTTAGACTTGTTTTATCATAAGAATAAAGAGAGCAAGTGTTGATGAGACCATTTAATTGCAAGTTATCCTCCTCCTTTTCTTCTCTTACAGGTGATAGGGTTTTCAAAGATGTAGTTTTTCTTTGTGCTTATTCCTGAACATTCCACTCTGCAAGCCAAATTTCTCTTTACTACCACAGTAGCAGGACCATTGTTATAACTATATGAAAAACCTTGATTTTAATGTTGTTGATTATGATGCTTTTATAGTTGGGGTGAATTTTATCTAAAATGGAATGGTAATAAAATGAGGGGTTGAGACCTGTGTTTCTAATGGAGCTACATAGAAGTACAGTTGTGAGTTTCCTTATAACACTTATACGCTGGTAGGTAGAGGAATCACCCATTAATTCCTTAACTGCTTCTGTCATATAGTAGTGTTTTATAGCTCTTCTTTTGTAGGTGTATGGTTTATTGGTTACAAAATAAACTGACATTCCACAGGTCTGGAGATGCGTGCACAGTCATTGCTGTAGGGAAGTATTTAAAGACAGAGGGTGAAGAATCTTTGTCCTATTCAGAGATCTCAGAAAGGTACAAATCCTAGTATGGTTCCATGAAAGCTGTTTCTGTCACAATGCCACATGCCACTGAAAAAGAAAATCTAACTACTTTGGAGATAGAATCTCACAGCTGTACTGTAATCTCATATTCTTAGGCAAAGAAGTCATAAACACAAGGAATCTAATCTGCTTTTCTGGCCTTGTTCTTCCTGAGAGCATTCTCTTAGGACCTCTTGGCTTCCTACTGTTGAGATTCACTTTTATGTGTAACATAGGTATGTTTCATGGTATCTTATACCAGGTTAGGTTTTTGCTGACACAGGAAAGGCAACAGGATTGCTGCGTAATAGCTGCAAAGTCTTCATTATGAAAAACGACAGGCAAAAGTGTTTGTGGGAAGAAGTGGAACAACAAATCCAACAAATATGTGCCTCTAGCCTGCAAGCCATTCTGGCATGTGTCTCGTCTTGGTGATTTTTAGTGATATATTTCGAAGTAATACGTATCTATAAACATTTGTAGAATCAGAGTCTCCAATCCTCTTGCCTGTGCTTGTTCTGATGGCACAGAATTCCTCTCTTTCCTATAAATATCACACAAGATCTATCATTAACAGCTAATCTGTTTTTTTCTTGTTTCAGGGAACAATATTGAAAAATGGCACAGAAACCTTTGAAGCCTGGGAGGATCCTCCTCCACCAGTCTACATGCAGTTCTATTTTTTTAATGTGACGAACCCTTTAGAAGTGCTGCAAGGCGATACTCCTCTTGTAGAGGAAATAGGGCCATACACCTACCGGTAGGAACATTTCACTGTTTTCACTTTTCATTAAAACTGTTGTGTATGAAGAAGCCAAAAAGTTGCATTCAGAATGCTTGGGATCCCATTCTAGGAGAAAACCTAGCTGTTAATGTGTGAATAAATGTTTGTTCAAGGGAGAGTGGTCATACACCACTCAGACAGTATAAGTAGACTGACACTTGGGAGACGCTGCAATCAGCTTCAGATTAAACCAGTGACTTCTGTCAGATTTGGGCAAGATTTTGTTTGTGTCCTACTCTTCCTCAGCTGCTGAACACGAGGACGGTTGTTTGCATGCTGGCCTACTGTCTTGTGAGAGAAAAAGCACTTGGGTGATATTTGAGAGTCTGATGAGAGGAACGTTGCATAAAAGTATGATTCATCTGTTCACTCAGCAGTTAGTTACTAGTTAAAGTTGCATAATTCACATAAATAGAAATGTGGCCAGAAAACCAGTTACAGGGTGCTACAGGGTTCTTCCTCAGCCAACCCTTGCTATAAAACCTACTTAGATTCAGCCATATGTAGGATATTTACAGCCAGCCAGCGCTACTAAGACCACATGCAGTGGTTGAGCTTATTCAGCCTCTTGAACTCTCCTTCTGCATGGTATGTCTACACACGACAATCTGAGTCTGCTGCACATGGAGAGATTTTAGTGTCATCTTACAAATGAGTTTTTCTTTCAAACTTCAGCCTGCTTTGCTGCATGCAGCAGTGTAGAGCTGGAGCAGTCTCTGTGGCTGGAAGCATTACGGGCTTTGAAGTCATGGAGGTATAAGAACCATGGCAAAAAGGTGATTTGTCATTGTCAATGTCACTTCTGGTCACACATGCTCATTCAGACCAGGCACTGGCTGAATGCTAGGAGTTGTTGTTACCTATGCTGAAAAATGATCAGACTCTGGCTGTTAATATTTGAAAAAAACCACAAACCACTATAGAATAAAAAGGAGAGCCTCTTTGGTAGCCTTGGTCTCTGTGGTATGCCTTGCCTTTCTGTTTCTTTCCTCGCACACCTCAGCTTTGCTTCACCCTCACTGTCAATCTTTTCCCCAGTCTTCTCTATATATATTTCATTACTGTGTCTGTTTAGCCTTGGCAAACTACATCTGCTACTTTATCAAAATACCTTGTTTTAGAGAAACCAGTAGAACTGGAGAAAACATACATAACATTTTAAATTCCCAAGCTTTTCCTCAGATCTCTGTAGTACAGTGCTGTTAAACAGTCAGCAGTGCATTCTCGCTGTCAAGAAGATAAATAGGGCCAGCTCTAGGTGTAATAGAGCTACACGAACCCACATAGGCCCATGCTTTTCTGCACTCTGGCACTGAATCCCCTTTGCTAGTTCCTTTTTTTCCCTTTCTTTAGCTGAGTGTCTTCCCGGTGTCACACAGCCCGGTTTGTGAAGCTGCATCTTACCCATGAGACAGTTCAGTGGGAGGGACAGGGCTGGCTGTGTAGCTGGCTGGGTTGGGCTGTGCCTGAGGTTTGTGGCTTGCTGGGAGAGCCTTCCCCTGCAAGGCAGGCCACGGGCTGGCTGCGAGTGGTCAGGCGCTGCAGGCTTTTCCCAAGTTGTTTATCACAGCATGAGGGAGAGAGAGGCCAGGCTGTGTGCTCCTGGGCTGTGTGCTTCATTCGCCTCTGGCTTGTTTGGTTAGCCTGATTTTGACATGTCTGAACAGGATTAGATTGTGCTGTGCTCTGTCTGATGTGCTCTGAAAGAGGAAAGTTAGAAAGTAGAGTGTTTTTTCCCAGCAGATTCTTTAATTCTCGTCTAGAGTCGCTGCCGACTGCACCAGACTGTCAGCAGTGGGTGGGGAAGAGAGGAGGCACGTGGGAGGAGAGGGAGAAGGAAGGGATGTTGTGGACATGCTTGCATGCTCGAGCCAAAGAATAAATGCCAAGTTTGCTTCACAAGCCTCATGTAGCAAAGCATTAAAGACTCATTTAGGTTTAGCATGTGGCAAAACACCTAAAATGCCCCAACATGGAGTGCATGGCTCTGTGTTTTTATAAAACAGAGTACTGTAGAGAAAGGCTGGAAGGGAACAGGTCCAGATAAGCAGAGGAAAAAAAAAAAAAAAAAAAAAACTAAACTGGCCAGTAACAGAGAGGAGATGGGATGGCTAAATAGAATATTTTCCTGCAATTCATGGGTTTCACCAACATACATTGTAAACCCAGTTAGTGCAGAGGTAGATTCTGTAACAGAAATATAGTAGCACTTGTTTTTAAATCTTGGAAGACAACTTCACAGCATATAAAATAATTAATTGCACAGTGCAAGCTGCTTACCTGGCCAAGCCTGCTAAGTCTCAAAGACCATTTGAGTATCATCTGGTCTTGCACACATTTACAGTTTTTTGTCTTTAACATCTGAGATCCTCCTATTTATATTGGTAAGCAGGGAGTATTATTTTCCTCTCTGGAGCTTTTAAAGTTGGAAAGGCTTCTCCGGTTAACTCTGGCCTATTTTAGGGAAGGCACTTCACAACTGTTCATTCCCACCCCTCAGTTCAAGTGTAAGGTAGATTGCTGTACAAGAGGCTCTTGCCAAATCAAGCTAGAAGTGTTGCCAGACCAAAATGTTCCTAGGTGGTCAGGATGCTGTTTGTGTAAGGAAGAAGAGAAATTGTTGGTTTCTAACAAGAACAGTTTCACAGGCCTTTCCAGCTTGCTTTAAATTTGGAAAACAGAACCAGAGTAATACAGCCTGTCATGAAGTGACACCTAGTGCAGCCACGATAAGATCTAGATCTGAAATTAATGAAAAACATCAGAGCATGGGGTCTTGCAGAATAATTCACCTTCACATCTTGGGACTTAAAACTTACACAGGAAGCAAAGCAGTGTAGAAGCAAACTTTTGAGTGATTGTAGACTTATGAAATACAGTGCATTTCACTTCATATGTATGCCAAATGATCATGCCATGAGCAGACAACCTGCCATTTACCTTTTTGGGTTTGCTAAAGACAGATACGCAACACATTGTGAGCCTGAGCCAGCCACTTCTGCTGAACTATATGTTTATGGGTTGTAAAATGTTAGTGGCAACTGACTGAGTTAAGGCTATGATGTGCTTCAGAGTAATTAAGATCTTACTTCCATGTTAGGCCAGCAGGTAGTATTTGATGTTTCTTGCCAGTTGCACTCGTTTTTCAGCAATCCTGAGTTTTGTGCTGTCTGTCTGCGTGTTTAGACAGTAACAGAAGCAACTTGCAATGCCACAAGCAACTCATGGCAAAAAATCAGTTGGATTCTGTCACATCCAGGATTCCTGACTAAGAATTAAAGAAGAACAACTAAAATGAGGCTTTTCTTGTGGTCATGTCACATTTAAGCCCAAGTCTTGGTACAAAGTACCTTGAAGCTAGCAGAAAGATTCTGGTAGGTTCTTAGGTCAGGTTAATGAGACTTACATGAAGCCTGCATCTTGTCCTCCCTGGGAGTGAATTTTGCCAGCAGCAAGAGGCAAAAGTTTCATTTTCAAATTGTACTTCAAGGACAGTCCCATATATAGTGCCTCAAAATCCTTTTGTAGTGTCTGAAACATGTCTCTCTCCTTGGAGGTTTTTAAAGATGAGGTAAAAATATGAAGTGCAATTAACATGTGGGGTGGCATTTTTGGAAGCACCCTGTGAGGTCTGGTTCAGCTTATACTAACAGGAAAAGGGAGTTCTGTTGCTGACAGCAGCAGAAAACCAAATCTACTTCTAATGAACTGAAAATCCATCCCTTTATGTGCTTAAAGCAGTAGAATAGCCATAAGTTAATTGCCATTAATATTATGTGTGCTTGTTTGACTTGATGAAAGAACAAACTCTCTTGCTTTTCAGAGAATACAGGCCAAGAGTACATGTTCAGTTTTTGGACAATGGTACCAAAGTGTCTGCTCTGAATCCAAAGACATATGTGTTTGAACCTCAGAAGTCAGTTGGAGACCCTGAAGTGGACCTGATTAGAACAGTTAATATTCCTGCAGTGGTGAGTTCCCTTTCATTTCTGCTTGGACATCATCCCAATACACTTTAGAACTAGCAGCCTGTTGCTTCATCCTTTCTTGCTTTGTGGTACATAAAAGTGATTGAAAAACAAAAGAGGCAACTTATGTCCGGGACAGATACTGTATTCAGTTTTGTTTTGGGCTGTTGTGGTGGGTTTTTTTTGATGTTCCTCCCTCACCATACACCTCCATAGTGTTAGTGTCTCACTCTTGTGCTGAGAGCTGACACATACTTCAGAGGTGAGCAGAAATCAGGCTTGCCAGCTTTCCATAAGTAAGTAGAACTAGGGAATCAGCAATGGCAAATGCTTTGGAATGAGAAAGTTTGGAGTGCTTGGGGTTGATTTTGTCAAAATTGCAAAAGTCGCCTCCAAGTCTGCACGTCAAACTGAAAAGACAAAATAATAGCAGAGGAGTTTCAAGTACAGCTGAATTAAAAGATGCTCACAGAATAAAATGAAAGTTAAAACACACACACCAAAACTGTGTCAGGTGAAAATACTCTGCAGAGAAAGTCTTGTTTTGTTGATCAGAGGCAGACCGTTATTTTTGTTTACATACAGGGATAGCATGAGAACAAGCAGATCTAAAGCTCTCATACCTTGTAAAGGAAATCAGACTGTAGTAAAATACTTGCTAGTTGTGTAACTAAGCATTTACTCCCCATACGAGTTTAATTGACTTCAATTGCAGGGTATATTAATTTCTACTTTTTTTCCTCAGCATTTACTGTCTTGTCTCATTTTATGAATGAAAACATAAATGCACTGTACATAGTAGCAGATAGGACACAGATTGCTAAAAGTTGCAAACAGTACGGTCACTGTATTTACAATTCCTCCCAGGCATTTGAGTGGTGGTAAGTATTGTCTGTTGTTCAGATTTTTTACTCTGATATACTGTAACAGGCAGTACTAGAAATACAGGCTGGTTCACCCAAGGAATATTACTTTCTTTTGGTTTTACATTTTTAAAGACATGTTGTAAAATCACTTGTCAGCTAGAAAGGACAAATTTAGTGTTGTGTGCATTTTTGAGAAATGGCTGTCTTTTAAAAACATAAACTATAACTTCCTAAGGGAGAATTAAAAGCACATCTTCAGGTGTAATATACTTGTGAAAGTCAGGCTATTTAGAAAGTAGTTTTGCACATTTCACTTCAAATCCATTCTGAAGACTATGGCAGTTAATGGCAAAGAGCTGAGCTGGTTCTGTGCCAGTGCCAGGTTGAACAGGAATCTGCAACAGCACATCCCTTGCAAGAGCACATCCCTGTGGGAGAAAAGCTGAAGAACCTGTTAGCCAGCACATTATTTGCTGTGAGTGAAAACAGACTTAAAATACAGTTGAAACATGTGCAATGCTGAAATGTGTCTGTTTGCAGTTGATGTTATTTATTCTATAATCTGACCATCCCTCTCTTATTCCAATCCTCTGGCAGACTGCAATGGAGTGGACAAGGTCAACCCCTCTTCAATTTGCCACAGAGGTGCTGCTGCTTCTGTACCAAGAATCCCTGTTCACAGTTCACACTGTTCATGAATTACTGTGGGGCTACAAAGACAGGCTCCTGTCAACCATTCATATTTTGCATCCTGAGATCGATCCAGTATTTGGTCTCTTTAATAAGGTAACTGGTATGCAAGACTTTCTCAGGCTTTAGATGGGGACTGATACCATTGCTACAGAGTTTGGATTGTCACCACTAGCCAATTGAGAAGGATGTGCTTGGACGGAGGCCAGAAAGTAGGCTGCAGGGATAGCAAAGGATGTTCCCTCTTCAGTTTGACTGGATCTAAGCCCTGGCTGGCAGCACAGCTCTTAGTGTTATATCTGACTTCTCTTTATTGGGTACAGATAAGCTTTCCAAGGATGGGTGAAAACCACTCTGCTATTGCCTGTGCTTGCTTCAATAACATGAGCTTTGCGGGACTGCTAGAAAAAAATCCTGATTGATTTCCTTAGTGATTGATTGAAATTGCATGTTGTTTCTGTGCTGGAGCCATTACTGGCTTCCACAGTGTTTCTAGTTGCACATAATTTTGGGCTATGGGGACTTTTCATTCCTCGGAGATCATCTGCCATCCTCAGGTTCTTTTCTGTGGGCTTATTTTTTGCTAAGGTGTGTTTTTTTTCAGCGGCAAATTTCAAAGGGGAAAAAAATGCTAACTTAATATTATATTTCCTTCACTTGAGAGGTGTAAGAATCTAGACCAGTCACTTCCACCTCATACATATTCAAGGTGGAGTTTGATGAATTGCACTTGCCTCAGGGAGAGTCCATCACTCCTACGGTGGATTTGAAGCAATGACAGTTTAAACTCCTGCCACCCCATTGTAGTTAGCAGCCAAGCATTACAGAATGAGTGGAGTGATTAAAAACTCCTGTATCTTTTTGCAGATGAATGGAACTGATGATGGAGAATATGTTTTTCTAAGTGGGGAAACAAGCTACCTTAACTTCTCAAGGATTGTGGAATGGAAAGGAAAAGAGTAAGTTTTTCAGTGGGTTGTGGCTTCTGTCCACATATTGGATGAACATAAGCATTGCTTACCAAAGAAACAAAGTCCTTTTATTCTGAGGATGGTGGTAGCTCTTAGCAGCCGTAGCTTCAGACCAGCCTCTAGTATTTTGATATGTGTCATGTAACTATGAACGTAAGATTGCCCCTTGGCAGAGGTGACCCTGTCTGCACTCTCTCCTTAGGATACCCATGTCAGCCACCTGTGGGCACAGCATTCCCACATCTACAGACAGTGTTCCCAGATACCACCCTTCCTGGTAACAAGGCACCCAGAGCCATCTTGTGCGTGGGTACCTAACACTTTTTCAGCAGGCAGCACGTGTTATAAAGAAGCCAAAGCTGAACTACCTAAAGCATTCCTCTCTCATTAAACTCAACATCTGCCAGCAATTACATATATGGGAGGAACTCCTGCAAACGTACTCTTGCTTGCCTGGTGTCAGTTTAAAAAAACTATCAATGTAATTGAAACCCACTTTAATCCCCTTTTTTGTTAGCAGAGCTGAGGCAAGAAGACTTAGCACTGTATAGGTATGGTTCTCGTTTGCTAAGACCATGAGCTGGCTTCACCTGACCACTACGCAAAGATATTTTTACCCTTACTCTCTTTGCTTTGATTTCTTCAGCTCATTGAGTTGGTGGACAACAGAGGGATGTAACATGATCAATGGAACAGATGGGACATCATTTCACCCACTGATTAGCAAAGATGAGAACATTTATATCTTTTCTTCTGATTTCTGCAGGTAAGGAGAAGAAAACAGCACTCAGACTTTAAAGCAGAGTATTTACATCCATTCCTCTTGAGAGTTCATGTTAGCCTGGTGTATTTCCTCCTGAGATTTTATTTAACAGTATTAGTGTTGTGCATTTATTCATAGTATGGAGGATAAGAAAGTTACTCCAAAAAAAAAACCCTCAGCCCAATCTGCATCAAGTTAAGGATATACTATTTCAAAATATATAAGTGAAAATTTGGAAGATGTCTGGAAAGATGGACTGCACTGCCTTACAAGGATGGAAGGATTTATATGAAACTTGCCAGAAGCTTCTTTCCTCCAAAATCTTCCCCTGTGCCTTGCTTTTTTAGAGAATGCAGATTGCCCTCTTCAGTGATTCATGACTTGACATAATGCCGTTTGAAATGCAGAAAATCTTGGTGTCTCCTTTATTATGTTCCACCTTGTCTCATCCTTTGCCCATTTCCTTGTCTATGAAGAACAAAACCAACCTGAAACTCTCTTTAACTCAATACAAATTTGTTTACACTAAATTCAGGACTTGCTAAATTTTTCTGTCGTTCACAACTGTGTTCCTTTCCTTGTCTCTCTCAGTATCATCTAGCAGCACTCTCTGGCAACATGAGGACCAGAGTGAGACTCTGAAATGCTGAAATCAGTGTCTCCATAGCAGCACAGTTGGCATGATATTGTCTATCTTGTGCAGATGCAGAATGATGAGATGTGTCTCTGCTGATCAAAAGCCCATCAAATTTAATGCAGAAGATGGTTGAAATAGGCTTAAACCAAGCCTTACTGCAAACTGAGGCAGATACATAGGTGTCAGCAAAGAGACATCTGCAGCAGGTGTCTCAAGTGTGTGCTCAAAACTAACAAATCTGGATCTGGCTTTTCTTCCCTGCAGATCTCTTTACCTGGTGTATGACAGCTCAGGAACAGTTGGAGGCATCCCAACCTTCCGCTTTGTGCCTTCTGCTATGGTGTTTGCCAACACAACAGTTAACCCTGACAATGCTGGATTCTGCGTGCCACCAGGAAACTGCCCTGGCACTGGTGTCCTCAATGTCAGCATCTGCAAGCAAGGTATGTTACCAGGCAGTGGAAGCAGACTGGAGAGACATCAGTGGGGAATATATTTCTTCTTTCTTAAATGGATGAGGAGAGTTTGGTGAAGCCTGTAGGGTTATAACTGTTGCTCAGTGAAATCGATCACCGACAGTTGAGCTGGTTGTAAAATCCAGTAGTAGTATGAGGGTATGTTCCTGTCAGATGCTGTCTGCTCCAGCGATGATTTAAATCAAGAAATGAGAAAGAAGTCGCAGGATTCATAGTGAGGAGTTTGGACATTTACCCTTTGCTTTTATCCAGATAGCTGTCACATCTGAGTAGCTGAATGAAAATAGTACAAAAGACCAGCATGCAAGCTTAAGATGTGAAGCTGTGCTGATGCTGCACAAGGGAAAGTCTGGCTTGTTCTGAAGTCAGAGTTTGATTCTGTACCTCCAGACTGTACTTTTCCTTTCACTGTAGATGGCAGAGTGGGAAGAGCTATGAGATGCTCCAAGACTTTCTCTGAGCCTGCTCTACCTTGTTTAGGTGGTGACTTTCTATGTTTTCACATTCCAGGGGCTCCAATATTTCTATCAGCTCCACATTTTTATCAAGCAGATAGAAAGTTTATAGAAGACATTGAGGGCATGCATCCAAAAAAGGAATATCATGAGACGTTTTTGGACATCAATCCCGTAAGTGCAGCTTTTTTTAAAGGGTTATGTAGGTGAATCCAAGCACATAGTCACCTTCTTAGATGGTGTGTATCAACATAGTCCCATTGACCTCAAGGAAATGTATATGGAACTGATCTATTTGTATTTGCTTGTAGAGAACAAAGTTTGCTGCAAAAATTAAAATACCTTTCCCGTTGTGTCTATGCAATTAGAGATGCCATCAGACTGGTAATGATGAGGTGAAGGGGTTAAAATATTTCTTAGAAGCAGATGAGGCTACTTTTCCTATTCACCCCATAACCCCATCCATTTGGGTATTATCTTGACTGTGTTTTCTCCAAGTAGAAGAAGCTAGGTACATAGACCAAGGAGCAAATCAATAAAGATTCAGTGAATGCTAGATTCAGCTTAAATAGCATGGAGTGATGAGAGATAGAGAAATGTGGTGATTATGCCCATCATGGAGTTTTTACAGAGTTATTAGTATTCTCACCATGGAATGTCAGAAATAATGGCAGCTTTAGCTGATGATCTGTGGTTTTACACTTGTGGTTGAAGCCTGGTAGGCATCTGAGCACCACACAGCTGCTCACTCACTCTCACGCAAGATGGAGGAGATAATCAGAAGGGTAAAAGTGAGAAAAGCTGAGTTGAGACAGAGACACTTAAATAAGAAAAAAAAAAAAGAGAGAAGAGAGAGAGAAACAAACCCAAGAAAAACAAATAATGCAAAAAAATCCCAGTTCATCACCACCAGTCAATCATTGAGGAACAGCAGCCCTAGCAAACGTTCCCCTCTAGTTTTTTCTTACTGAGCATGCTATAAGATAGCTTTTTGACTGCTTTGGGTTGGCTGTCCTGGCTGTATCCCCTCCCATCTTCTTGCTTACTCACTGGCAGGGCAGTGTGAGAAACAAATATGCTGTAAGCATTGTTCAGCTGTAACTAAAACAACCATGTGTTATCAACATTGTTCTCATCACAATTCCAAAATATAGCCCTGTACCAGACACTATGAAGAAAATTAATTCTGTCCCAGCTAAAACCAGTACAACACTGATCTCTGCATTCACACACATGAATGTAGGTCAAGGGAAAGAGTAAAATCATGACTTGCCTAACTTACAGAAACAGAGTAATCTGACTCACCAAGCTGTTGTGTGTAGCTAAAGCAGGAGGAAATTGCATAGTTCCTCTCTTAAGGTCTAATGCAGATGCTGCTTAGTACCTGTTTTTGGTGCCAGGTTCTTCCTCTTACCCTGCTCCTACTTACCCAGCTTTATTGTACTACTGTAAAGTGAGCTGTATGCCTCACCCCTCTCACCCACTCTCCAGACTAAATTTTGCAGCTTGAATAAGGAAAATATTCCTGTGCATCCAATTGCAACTCTTACTGTAGTGGTGGCATTACTGTGAGAGCTGTTTCATTATCTCTCTAGCTGTACACTTCCCTTGACTGTGGTCAGGATCTGGTTTTAAACCTTTAGAGAGAAAGTTTTGTCTTGTGGATGAAATCGTAGTGCCTCTGCAACAGTCCTCAGAAAGCAGGACAAAGAGGTGTAGGTGGTGGCCTTTTCAAAACTACAGATGGATCTAGAGGAAAGGGGCTCTCTGTAGCTCAACATAAGCTTGCACAGCCCAGCATGATGCAGCCACTTATCTCAGATGCAACCACTTCACATCTCCTTCATTAGGAGGCAGACTGGAATGTAGATATATGAGTTACAAGAGTATCTTGGTGAAGGAAAATAAATAACACTAAGTGGGTCTTGTCTTGCCTTGTCAAGTCCACACCAGTGTAAATATTAGACTGCATTCCCCCTTTCCCATAAATTGATGTTTACTGTTTTGAGTGTTTTTTGATGCGCTGATTTCATTTATTCCCCAGCTGACAGGACTTGTCCTTCAAGCAGCCAAGCGGATGCAAATCAATGTTCACGTCAGAAAACTACCTGAATTTTTGTAAGTGTTCTCTGCTGCCGGGTGAATGTCTCAGTCTGACTTGATACTCAAAATGAATTTGTCTGCAGTGTTCAGGTGGAATATTGGTGGGAAAGAGCAAGTGAGAGAGAAATCCATTCAAATCTCAATTACAGGTCACAACGTACTCTCTTCTCACATATCAAGTAGATTTTGAAGTTCTGTCTGCAGAGTGAAGAGAAAAGAAAGATGTTTCTGCAAAGAAAAGCAAGACGTTATGGACAGGTTCCATATAGTGCTTGTGGTGGCATAAGTTGGATAACACTAATTGGTTTGCTCAGAGAGAGGGTCTGCCACAGTGGAGTGCATCTAGAACTCAGAGAGGGGCTATTCACTGCAGTGAAGACATGCCATTCTACTCTTCACAGCTTTTAGGAGACAAAAATATTGCAGTTAAGATCATTTCTCAGCAATGGTCACATGCAAACCAAATGAGAAGGGTTTGCAGGGTTGCCTATGTGTTTGCTGACAAGCACAAAAAGTAGACCAAGAGATGAGCTTCACAACAGCAGGCAAGTTGTGTCTGAAACTTAGGAGGGAGTGCTCATCTGATCAGCTGAAGGGAAGTACTGTGACTGCATTGGCATGACAAAGAGAAATCTTTGTACTGCAGCTTTACAACCTTGCAAAAAACCCTGAACCATCCCAAGTAATGTAGGAGTCAAGTGCTCCATTTCTTTGTTCAAGCAGATTCTGCCTGTTTTTCTGTGTGTTCCAGTTTGAGGGGACCGCAGCTCAGTTGTGCAGAAATACTGTTCCCTTCATCTTGTGTCTTTTTGACATGTTCATTTATTTGTCGTCAATGCTGTGTGGTAGCTATTTATACTACTCAGCTTCTAAGCTGGTGTTTATTGTCACAGCTTTGTGATATAACTGAAAAAGAAGTATTTTATGTGCCCAGTCCTCTTGGGACAGTCAGTGGTATTTCTTCACAACAGTACCACCTTGTCTGCTAGTACCCAGGTGCTGTTACATTAACACAATTTGTATGTAAGATGTTATTTCATGTGTGCCAAATGTTGGGGTTTTGTTTTTGTGCTGTGCATGTTGCTTGGACAATGGTTTCTGTGTTTTAGAAATATGAGTAACCTTCAACATCAGCTTAGCTTGGCATTCCTGCTGACTGGCACAAATCTGTCATTCAGTCAGTTATTAATGAGCTTCTTATGCATCCTTCTCTTTGTCTCTCCACCATGTTCCAAAACATGCCATTACTCTCAAACCAGAATTTGTTATCCATCTTGGAGACTGAGATTGTCTCACTTCAGCAGGGAGGTCAAAATCAGCCAGAAAAGGGAACAGCCTGGAGTTTTTTAGGGACAGTTTTTTTCATTCATTGTTCTGTTGTAATCTGTCTTCAGAACCCTCAAGCTGAAAAGCTGCTAAATCTTTTTTTTATTGTTTTTTTCACACAGTGAAACCGGCAACATCCGAACGCTAATTTTCCCAGTGATGTATATAAATGAGGTATATATTTTTGTTATTTCTTTGCATCATTGTGCTATGTTTATGCTTGCAAAAATACTGTCTTTGAGCTAACCAGAAAAGAAAATGCTGTTTTTCTTGTTTTATGCACTGATAAGTAGGAAGCTGTTGCTGTTTCTTAACTAACATCCTCCTGCTGCTTGTTGACCATAGTATTAAGTTCAGCCCTGCAAAATATTCTCAGTCAGACAGTCCTTTGAATTTCAGAATTATTGGCCATGAGGAAAAGAGAGGCTCAGATAAGGATCACATCTTTTTTAGAGTTTTGTTCAGTTTCAGTGTATTGATCAGTTGGATCACTGAATTAACTGGATTCAGCGAGGACTCTAGGGGACTAGTTTTGGTGATGTACATCATTACTCCAGGCCTAGGCTACTCCATTCCTAAACTGAGAGTTAAAAAGCACTACTTTCTTTTGAAATGCAGACTAGCTGATCCCTCTGGCCACGTGAGGAGACCTAAGACTTTTTAGAGGGAGAGTATATCAAGAAGCAGTGAAGCAGAGGTGGAGAATCGTGGGAGTGTTGTTTCCCAACCCCTCACAAAAGTAAAGTGGTCTAATAGAAAAGAACAACAGAAATAAGCTTTTTTTTTTTTTCCCTCTTCATCTTTCTCTGCTCCAGAGTGTTCTGATTGATGAAGCATCTGCCAGCAAACTCAAGCACGTCCTGCTGGAAGCCAGTGTTGTAACTGGAATCCCCTTTGTAATCATGACTCTAGGAATTGTTTTTGGTATTATTTTTATTGTGCTTGTGTGCAGGTCCCGAGGAGTAAGTGAAGAGGTAAGTAGCATTTGAATTTGCCCTTGCCTACTGTACATCTGTCTGCATTTGATTTTCTTTTGGTTGATTTTACCTGTTAAGTATCTTTCTGCACACAAACATTTTTATATGTTGTTTTTGTTTAAAATGACCTTTCTAGGGAAATGAAGTTTTAATAGACTCAGAATAAACACACCAAAGCAAAGGAATGAAGCTAAAATAAGAAATGTGGTAAGGCAGGTCGTATGTTCTGTGCCTAATTCCCTTGCCAACAGTAGTGAAGAAAAAAAAACCAGCCTGTCTAGAGGACCCTGATGGGTAAGATACAGAAGTCCACTGTTTTTGATGGACAGATTTAGTCAGTGATGCTCTGACAGTGTTTCCCAGTAGAAACAATTGTATCGTACCAGTCAATTCTTTTTCAGAATCATAAAACAAAATTATGACCAAAGAACAGAATAATCTTAGAGACAACAGCATGCAGACAGTACACATCTGTATGTCTGTTTATGAAAAGCTGTGTCACAAAATGATAGGCTGGCATTAAGGTTGCTAGTCTCGTTGAAAGCTGATGCCAAAATTTCACCCTACTGGGCAACGCAGTCTGGTTCAGACAAGACAAACTAAAGATCCTTTGGTTAGAGAAATAGACTGGGTACTCTAGTAGGCTGTTTTCTCCTAATAGTTGCTGTGGTCTTAGTATGGTCTTGCTTGTATGGTGTTTCCTAAATACAGCAGTGTGAGAAAGCTCCCTCACGCCTGCCTGCAGAGCACCCAGCTGCTCCATGCATGTGCTTTCATTAGTCAGCAGGACCAGCTCGCGGCAGCAGATCCCACTAGCAGCACAGCTCCAGTGTGACTAGGGCTGTGAGGGTAGTGGCATGTCAGCGATGAGGTCTGCAGCCTCCTTCCTTCAAGCAGTGGCTTTGAGCAGCCAGTCTTTATCTCTCTTCTTGTATTTCTCTCTGGGTACCCAGGATGCATTTCACAAGCTGATGCTCACAGGTTCCTTTACAAGAGAACATTTTTTTTTCTAGTGGTACCTTTTCCTTTGAGTTTTTGAGGCTCAGCTAGAGTCAAAAGTATCCCACTGCTTCACCCATACGTGTGAATACTTTCATACCAGCTCTCTCCAATGTTCCTGAACACTGCACAGGGATTAAAATGTCAAAGGGACACCTAAATACCATGTTTTTTCTACATTCCTTTTGTTGCTTTTCCTGCAAATACCACTAGTTATAGCTTTCCTTGTGATCCCCCTCCCACCAAGGTGGTTATGCTCTGCCATCATCTATAAGGTGCTACAGTCAGCTCAGGGTCCCTTCCCAAGCTGCCATCCACCCTCTGGTGCACTGTTACTGCAGTGCTGCTTCTCTCACAGGGAATTGTGCTTAGAAGTTGGAGCCAAGAGCTTTTTCCTTTCCTGATTAGAGTCTCATCTGTCCAGCTTCCACGCTCTCTAATATGCCACATTTAACTCTGCTATGTTGTGACTTTTTCCTTTCAGAGTACTGAAGATGAAAGGTCCCCACTCATCAGGACCTCATAGTAGATTTTCTGTAACGTGAGCTTGGAGAATAAACTATTAGAGCTGACCTAATACCAACTACCACTACCTGGCATTGTCCACTGTGGAGAACACGATCAAGTATAACTTTTTGTGTTATGGAGGTGGAAGAGAATCTGCACTGTTATCAATGGAGGAGACTTTTCTTAGCAGCTAAGTTACAACTTTAAAACTACATTTAAAAACTGCTTGAGATCCTGCTTTTTTCAGCCCCGCACTCTCTTTGTACTTGCACTGACAGCCGTAGATGACCACAACCACTATATCAGCGAAAACACAATGGCCTGATTCATTACAGGAATGTCACGGGTAACATTTGAGAATGGCCTTAAGAGCACGGGCTGCCAAGTACCCTTCCAGAAACAGAGCAGGCTCCTGTATCACCCAGGAACAATGGACAAGTTTGCTATAGGCCTAGTTTTGTCTCTTCTGTAAAGTGTTGCACACTACTTATTACCAGAAGGCACTGTCATCAGTCCTTTCACAAAACTGATGTGTACAACTAATCCAAAACACCCAGTGATACTTTGTTAAGCATCTGTAGTTACCAAGCAAAAATAAGGCAATTTGAAATGCTTTTCTGTACAGACCTCTTAACTGTTGTAACTCTGCACAGGATCCCATTGCATGTCAGCGGGGCATTTATCCTTAAGGTTTTGGGTTTTTTTTCCTTCAAAACCAAAATACAACATTGTTCTTGATGGTGGAAGGTACAAAAATGGTGTTTCCTCAGTATTTGTGTCACAGTTACTGACTCTGGGATTTCATATGAATGCAAGCTTGGCAGTTACAGTTACTGTCTAGGATAAAAGCACACCTCGATATTAAGGTATGTGTAGGGCCTTCAGAAGTCATAACACTTTTTTTACATGTCAAGTGGAAACTTGTTTTTAAAAGGTTTTTTTTTCCCCAAATAAAAGAATATTGTCATTGAGAAGTATTTCCGTTAGAGCTACATAGTGAATAATATTTTAAAAATGTATTCTTGTCTTCTAAATAGAGGCATTGGTTTTTGCATTGTTTTGGTTTGGGTTTTTTCTCCTAGCTGATGATTTGTTCAGTGGTTTTATTCATCAGGCACTGGTTCCAATTAGCAAGTTTTATGGTGGCGGCCATAATTTATTCTCTGTATTAGCTAAAAGCACCTGGCACAGCCCAGGGTCCTCACAGTATTGCAGTTGCAGCTCAGCCTCTTCCACGTGCCTGCATCAGCAGATGGCCAGAGCTGGCACCCTAAACTTTGGCCAAGGTGCAGGACTCCAGCAGGATGTTCACCTGCATCTTGCCTCGAGAACTGCAAGCATATACCCACAGAACGAGAAACTCGTGACTTTCTGCAACTGTGGAGTTTTCTGCACTCCAAAGGAGCTGCTCTGGAGTCGCCACTCCATTTAACATCGTGGGCTAAAACTGTCACCTCTTCTCTGCATGCTCACCCCGCAACGTTGCTTTCTGGGGGGCCAGGCTGAAAGTAACACTGTGGAAACACTTTGGGAACTTCCCTCTGCTTTTACCCAGATGCTGCTCTTGTTGCCACATTCTGGACACCAGATACGTTATTGGAGTTACAGCCACCTATGCTTCTGTTCCTATCCTCCCCTGACCAACTGCTGGAAAGAACTTGTCACAGAGGGAAACTCTAGTGGATTATCTTTTCTAGCTGCCCACCAAGCTCTACAGTGAAAGCCTTGACCCCTAATTAATGGCGTCAGGAGGGACAAGGGGAAAGTGCCCCTTCCACTCTAAGGAAAATCTCCAATAAGAAAGGGGCCTATCAGCCAGGGACGCAGGAGGGATGGAGAGACCCCAGGCTGCGTGGGTACTGGCACCAGCACAGTGGAGCCACGTTAGATCTCGGAGTCAACAGACCTTGACCTGTTGGGGACTGAGGAGCCTCTGTCGTGTCTTGAGTCCTAAAAGCTGCCTCGCTGCCCCGGCGGAGCTCACTCCCTGGGACTTTGCCCGTCAGAGCTGTTCATTTTGTGACGCTTCGTGGCTTTCTGAATCACTGTTTGTTTATGTTTTATCTAAGATGACACAGCGCTTTCCGCCGCCCTTTTCCTTGCTGAACGGCTGCAGTACCAGCCTCCTGCCACCTCTTGCTGGGAGTATTTTTCACCGCGGGCTTTTCTTAAGCCTTTATTAAACAAAAGGCCGAGGCGCTTTCGCCTCCTGAGACGAAGGGAAGCGCCGTTCACCGTGCTTGGC
>WBNH01004850.1:669077-721226 GCA_013401255.1 Urocolius indicus
TGCTCTCCTCAGGGTGATCCGCAGCCCCTCAGCGATGGCGGGATGCCCGTGCTCCCCTCAGGCTGATCCGCAGCCCCGCAGCGATGACGGGATGCCCGTGCTCTCCTCAGGGTGATCCGTAGCCCCTCAGCGATGGTGGGATGCCCGTGCTCCCCTCAGGCTGATCCGCAGCGGTGGCAGAATGCCTGGCTCCTGCTGGTCCCCATTGAGTTCGGAGCTCAGTGGGCAGGACCGGGTGTGGCCGTCTCACCTCTTTTTGGCAGAGACGGTGAGATGCAAGCTCTCCCACGCTTTTCTCCAGACGCTGTCCGCGTTTTGGTCGGTTTTTTTCTTCCTCCTGCGTGAACAGCTCCAGCACACTCATGGCAGATCCGTGTCGGGAGGTGTCCAAGGCTTAATCCTGCCAGAAGAGTCATTTGCTCTTAGGGCACTTGTCATATGGTGATGCACAGTGGTGCCACAGAATCCCAGAAAGATGAGAGTTGGAAAGTCCCTCTAGAGATCACCCAGTCCAACCCCCTGCTAAAGCAGGGTTAGCTCCATCAAGGTACACAGAAACACATCCAGGTGGGTTCAGAAACCTCCAGAGAAGGAGATTCCACAACTTCTCTGGGCAGCCTGGGCCAGGGCTCCCTCACAGTGAAGAAGTTTATCCTTAGGTTCCAGTGCAAATTCCTGTATTACAGCTTGTGTCCATTACCCCTTGTCCTGTCACTGGGTGTTACAGAAAAAGGACTGGCCCTATCCTCATCACCAGCCCTTTAGGTATTTATCAGCATTGATAAGATTGCTCCTCGGTCTTTCCTTATCCAGGCTAAACAACCCCAGGTCTTACAGTCTTTCCTCCTAAGAGAGATGCTCCAGTCTTCTGATCATCTTGGTAGCCCTCTCAGATCATCACTTTTGATGGCAGTCCCTCCATGGCTGAGATTCTGTTTTGAAGTTACTTTTTGAGCAGTGTAAAAACTAGTGCTTAATTTATAAAAGGAAGAAAGGCATTTTGCCTCTTACTTGTTTGTTTTTTACTTGCTGTCAGTTGACTGTCAGGCTTGGTGACAGGTAGGCTGAAGCCTTCCTTACTCTCACTTAGCAAAATAATCCTTTGTTGGCCCTTAGATGTTATGAGTAAGTCCTTTGAACAGGGCTCATCTTCACTGCAGTTAGCTTGGGCTGTAGTGTGTGGTCTTTCACTCACACTCTGTTTTAGACACAGAGGTTCTGGCCCTGTCATAAGTAAAAGAGAAACTTGTACACTGTTACAAGGTTTATTGTGCTTGCAGACCAAGATTAGAGGGAATCCCAGGGTCACACCCTATGACTTTTCATTGTCTGTGTAGCATAGAATCATAGCCTGTGCCAGTGCTCCCTTACTCTCACCTGTTCTCAGCTATTCCTTGGGAGGCAACCAGGGAGCTACTGTATTAGCCCATTTTTCTTAGCACTGAGAAACCTAGATGCATCAGGTAAGTCACCAACAAGTGCTGGAATGGACAGTTTTTGTGAGTATAACTTGAATAAGTCCACCCTAGAGTATTTGAGGCACACACACAGTGGCTCAGCTGCTGACCTTGTGTATTGTGGTTGTTCTGCTATAGCTGCTTGTATGTGGGTGTGATATTAGCATCAACGCAGTTTATTCTTGCCTACCTGATAGCTTATGAAACTGTGCTACTGTCAGTTACTTTAGTATAGGTGCAGGTGTATTGAGCAGTCTTAAGTGGTTAAAAATTAATGGGAATGTGGAATTGCAACAGTATTTTCATATATAGCTTTGAAGTCAGATGGGAAAAATGTTATTGTTTTTCAACTTTACTGCATATAAAACAGATATGTTTACAGCAGTGATGTGCAGAGAGTGTGTTAAAACAAAGTTTTTAGCTGTCCTTGTGTTCAGTAAAAAAAGTGTAATGACAGTTAATATTTTACCTTTGTTTTAAATGCTGCTTGTCTTGTCCATGGCATGGAAAAATGTTTTAGCTTTTCTTTCCTGAACCTGCCTTTTGCTTAGAACTAATGTTACCTTGCTCTTTTTCTGCTTCCCGCTTGTTAGGATTTGGTGGGCTTGAAACTACAAACTCTACTGCCAGTGGGTTTAATTTTGGGGGTTTCGGATTAACTGCTAATCCTGCAGTGAATTTTAATATTGGGAATTTTGGTGTTTCCACTACCTCAACTCCACCATTCAATTTTGGTAACAGTCTGGCAAGTGCAGGTAGATAATGCCTAAATACTTGTTCTGTAATAAATGTTAATAGCAGGGGTCCAAGAATGACATTCCTAACCGAGAATCCATCTTCAGTACTAGTCTTCAGTGAAGACTGGAGATAAATGCTCTGAAAGTGGAATGGGTTTGAGAACCACAGGTTTGTAGGGATTTGTGTCTATTAAAATCTCAAGAAATAGCTGTTGAGGAAAAATAACCATGTACCAAATACTCGGTCTCTGAAACGGAGATAAATTGTGATAACTTTCCAGTCAGACTCAGTCTAAAATTGAGCCTTGATTAGCTGGCAAAATGGCAACGTGTACTCTCCGTTCAGACCCAGGCAGCTGTGAGCAATTGCAGGGCTGGTCCCTGACATGAGATTCTTGGACTACTGCAGTCATGTTTTTCATCTTCCCCTGTGTCTCCTCATTGGCCTCCTGTTGGCTGTCATGTATGCACTACACCTACCAAAGCAGTTTCTGTGGAGAAACAAATTTTATACGATCAGCACGGAATGAACAGTTCTCGCTGTCATCTGCTTCCTAAACACCGTTCTGTGCCCTGAAGTAGCACGTGTCCCAGACTCTCCTTAAGAGAACTTCTGCACCTCTGGGAGGGGCTTGTGCCTGATGTGTGCTCTGGGTGTTGATTAAAAATTTCATGGCCCCGTGCAGATGCATCAGTTCTGACCCATCAGTTGATCTGTTTTCAAGTTAAATCTTTTCTATGTCATATAAAAATGCTGAACTGTGTGGATTTCTAATGCTTTTACTTGTGTGGGATTAGCCATGAGGTCTCATTGCCGCTGCTCGTATAGGAATTATATTCATTCCACAGTGCCATTGCTCCACATGTCAGCATACTCCTGCCTGTTCTGTGCCCTCAAGGGGTCTGGTTTTATTATCATCTGTGAACGATATTTTGCTGTATTTCTTTAGCTGGATTTGAATTGGTCCAGAAAGAACTTGGACACAATTTTGTCTAGCAGTTTGCACTGTTAGATCATTTTTCAAGAAAGAATGATTAAATTGCTATGAGTACCAAACTACCTAAAAGTTACGTTATCTGGTGATACTCCCCCTAGGGTTTCTCACTCCCTGCTACAACTGAAACTTGAATGTTACAGGGAACAACTTCTTACACCCACTCACATTAAGTTATTTGCTGAATGAAAATCAAATGTGGTTACATGTCAACTTTAGTTTAAGCTTTTTATTCTGTACGTATACAAGAGGACAGTAAGTGTAGTAGGTCTAAAGAAAACTTGTTTTGTTAGAGTGTTTTTGCTACTGACATGTAAGTTAGCAGGGGCAGCATCTTTTTGTCAAATCCTTTGTAGCAGATTATCTGTCTGCATTTGAGTGCATGTCAGAACAGCTTCCAACAGGACAAGTTGCTTCTCCAGGGCTAGTGAGATGTCCAAAGTCTGCACCTTGGGCAATGGGGGTACATGGGAAGGTGGGTTTCCTGGGGCTTTCTCTGGCATGCTCAGATCCGCACTCAGTTCTCCTCCTGTTAGCCAACAACTGGTTTCCCTGAAAATCTGTGACAGGCTGATTGCTTTTGCATTCATCTTCCTCTGACAGTGATTGAACCTCAAAATGAGATTTAGTGGGGGGAATTATAGGGAAACTAGGCTTAAAAAAAAGACCTTGCAGAATTTTACCTGTGTGTAGAAAGAAGTCATTGCTGTGACAGCACTCCCATGTAGGCACAGCAATTGTGTGCGCCCTAGCCTTAGGCTTTGCTTGATTTCTTTCTGTTGTTGCTCTTTAAGAGGGTAGGAATGTTGAAAAAGCTCACAAAAGATCAGATCATTTATTGAACACTTTTCAACAGCATTAACTAGAAGGGTTCGTCAGAATGAGTCTAAGAAATACCATTACTAGTTGTATCTGTCAGGAAGGCAGGCCCTTCATACTGGTAGGGCAACAGAATGTCAGTTAACTGTTGCTTTGTCCTTTGCTTTCTTGACACGCCATACATGTACTGGCTTTCTGATTCAGGTTTTCTCCTCCATTTCCTTGGACTCAACACTCATGATCAATGTGAACTACATACTCATAACACATCCATCTGTCAATGTCTCATAACACCCCTTGAAGCGTGCACCTTATTGTCACTTCATGCACAGCTGCTGCGCACAACTTGCTGTCTGCCTCACTTGCAAACTTTGTTTGTTAGGAGCATTTGGAGGATTTGGGACAACTGCCACCACCGCAGGATCTGCGTTTAGTTTTTCTGCTCCCACCAACACAGGCACCAGCGGTAAGAGAGCACAAGGTTGAAAGTATTTGCTTTCAGACCATAGGGCACCCACCCTTCACAAAAGTGTTTCTCATTTGATAGGTGCTGATCTTTCTTAACAGTTCTTTGCTTATTTCCCCAGGGCTCTTTGGTGCTACCCAGAATAAAGGCTTTGGATTTGGTACTAGTTTTGGCACGGGAACTGGAACTGGCTTGGGTAGTGGGTTGGGAACTGGGCTGGGCTTTGGAGGCTTCGGTACTCAGCAGCAACAGACCAGTAAGTATGGCCTTCTGTTGATTTAACCATTCCTGGAAGCATAGGGCTGCAACAGGCACACAAGTAGTGGGACAGAAGTATCTTATAAAAGGACACTGTTACACTAATCTCTTGATTGATGGATACTTCTCAGAAAGCTGGCTTTTTAAATGCCTATATTTGGAACCCTTCTCTTAAACTGGATCTCAGGCAAGTTTATGAGCTTCAGCCCTGAGTTTCTGACTATTCACCCCTTTGGTTTGGCAGCAGTAGAAAAAGCAGTTACGGAGTTGATGTTGGCGGTCATGGCATTACTAGAAAGGGGAAGAAAATTGCATCAAGCTCGGTTTAAATGTGAGTTGGAGAACAACCAGCTGCAGGCCTTGAGTCCACTGCATTTATAGTAACAAGTCTGCCTCTCAGCTTTAGATGGTGCAGGTGCCAGATGTTGTCTTCGGTCAATATAGACATGTCATTTAAAGGAAAAAGAAAAAAATCTTTTCTTCTAGCTCAGCATCCAGGAACTTTTGTTGCTTTTTGAAAATTGGGTGTAAAAAGATAGTTTGAAAAAGCATTATCTGATTTTGATTGATTTATTTATTCTGTGCATTTATTTTACTTCCCAAAATGTGAAAAGAAGTGATACCAATGTTAGACAGATGGTACATGTTAGCAACCACGCCTCTCTCAGGTGGTAAAGGAGTTCACTTGTTTTTCTTCATCCAACCCAGCATTAGGAAGTGGCTTGTTCAGCCAGCCTACTCAGACGCCTGCCCAGTCAAACCAGCTCATCAATACAGCCAGTGCCCTCTCAGCTCCGACACTCTTAGGTGATGAGAGAGATGCTATTTTGGCAAAATGGAACCAGCTTCAGGCCTTCTGGGGAACAGGCAAAGGGTACTTCAACAACAACATCGCTCCAGTGGAATTCACACAGGAGAACCCCTTTTGCAGATTTAAGGTATGGAATTGTTCGCCTGCCCACAAACAGTTCTGCAGCAGTTACTCTCCTTGATGAATGGCTGAGTATCTCATGAGCATTGAATCAGTTGAGAGTATTCTGAAACAGTGTTTTCCCAGGTAACGTACACAATTCTGAGATACTAGATCATGAGTGCACACATGGATCATGAAACTAACCTTTTTCTATGATAAAAATTCAGATTAGTGCATGTGTGGTTGGAGCAGATCTCTGGAAATTAATTTTGATTCACATTTGTTTAGGTTATAATACTAGAGAAACTATTTAACCTTCACATCTGAAAGAAACTGCTAACACCTGGAATGAGAACTTCTGGGTCTTTCTTCATTGCTTTGCCTACATTAGAAACACCCTCCATGAGCCTGGCCCCTACATACCATTTAAACTACACAAGACTTCTGCTTTCTTCTCCCTTTATCCCTGACAGTGCTGAAGCTGATTCCATTCCTTGTATGATATCATCAGCAGTTTCAGATCTTGTTTCTTATGTCAGCAAAGAACATAAGCTTTTTGGTAGCTTTTTGTCTTCTGCAAATCTTGTGGCTGCTAAGCCTCAGACTTGAAAGTGGATTTGGGTCAGTCATGGGGATACCCTCCTTTCCCGAGCTGATTCTTTAAAGTGCAAACTTTGTAACCTGAATGTAGGTTAATACCCAATTAAGTCTAGTTTTGATTATGGACATCATGACACAGTTACAAAATCTTTGCAGCAACAGAGTGCCTGCATAACAAATGTTTGGCTTCTGTTGAATTACCTTTTTAGATGCTACCTGGAATATTTTGTTGGTAATGCACCTGGAAACTTACATTCTTGTAAGTCGTTGGCTGAAATGGCTTTATTGTTTTCTGGGCTTTGAAAGATTGCAAAGTATAATTCGTGTGATGCAAAATCGTTTATTTTAGAGTTTTGCTTACCAGAAGGAGTTTTCCTGTGAAGTTAGACAATGCCACATATTAGATTTCCTTTTCTCAATATGACTTGACTGTCACTAATGCTATTATGAATTCACACCCTTGAAGTGAAATATTGAAAAATTCCATGTGTGCCAGCAGTGGCTGATGCCTGAGAAAAAGAGTTGGAGGAGTGAGTAGCACAGGTATGGAAGCAAAACGAGGTTTATTGCCTCTGTAGGCATCAGACACCTGCTAAGAGTGAAGCATCACCCACGGGGTTTTACAGGCATTTGAGGAATCCACTTGTACACAATTTCCTCTATAGAACAAATGAGAAGCATGCAGCTCTTAAGCAAGAAAAGTGTGCTTCTAAGGTGTGTGGTACAGCCTGTACCATGTACATTTGAAGGACCAGAAGGAAGTAAAAAAATCTGTTAGAACTGGAAAGAAATAGAGCTTAAAGAAATGGTGAAAGATCTATTTATTTATTTAAAACTTAAACACTAGAGGAGTCGTGTGTGTGTGATCTTAGATCTACTTTGCACATAATGAGATTTAGTGTTCTGTGTCCTGGCAGGTCTTTCCTCACAGAGTGAGCTACTTTCACAGCTCTGAAAGTGAAAGGCATATGCTTAAAATCAAATTCTTCCTTAGCTGTCACTGCTGTGCTCTATAACAAGACAGCCTGGAATCAGAAGGCAAGAAATTACCCTCTGCTGACCAGGCTTTTGGGCACATCCCCAACTCATTTCTCTCTTCAGCTGAATTTGCATGAGGGGTAAGGTGCCAGTCACCCAAAAGTGTGCAGTGTCAGTGCCTAAAAAGCACCCACTGTCCAACATACCCCCAGTGATAGGTTGATGTAACTGGCAAGATGGAATGAAAACTGCAGCTTTGCTGTGGCTTACAATGAGATAACAGTTTAAGTCTTCCTTACAAGTTATGGGGAGTTTACACTGGAGCCAACAGGAATTTTTTGAAACAAGGAGAGCATCCTGTAACTTAGCACAGATGGCACCAAGTGTTCCTGTATTAGGTTATGATGTTGAATAAAACATCTAACCTTACTAAAGCTTTCTCACAGAAAGGAGAGGGATAACATTAAACTTTATAAGTAATTGTACAAAAAACCTACAACACGTGTTGATTTAAGGAAAATTGACTGGCCCACATTCATGAGTGAGAACTGTACTGGATGTGTGTCTTAGCTAGTAGAAATATTCCATATCTCTGTTTTGACTTGAACTGCCAGGCAGATTGTCCAGATCTAGAGTAAGAAAATGCTAAGAAGTGCCTAGAGATTTCTGTTTGGCTTATCTTTCAATTAGGTTATATCAGGAACAGTTTTTCATTCTGACACCTGGAAATGTAATGTTTTAAACTTTTCTGGAACTCTAGTAACTTTTCTGTATTAAAATAGAGTCTTCTCATTACTTTTGCAACTTCAAAAACGTGTTAATTTGTAAAATGTTCCTGCTTTATGTCAGCTCTGAAGTAGCATGAATACCCTGCTGAGCTGGCATCTCCCAGTCCAGAGCTTTTTTTATTTTAATATGGGGATTGGATTCTTAGGAACTTTTAGTAAAAATCTGAACTGTTTCAAAAGTTGCTCTGTTGTCAGCCTTGTGACAAGTGGATCAAGTGGATCAATTTCATGTGTTTCTGCATCTCTCAATATTTTTTAACTTAATTTTTGAACCAGTGGCTCTAAAAATTGAGGGGTTTAGCCCCTTCTCTTCATGCCACATAGATATGGTTTTGCTAAGTAATATATCCCCAGTTTTTGTTTGCTCGTTTGCAGGCTGTGGGTTACAGTTTAATGCCCAACAACAAGGATGAAGATGGCCTCGTGGTCTTGGTCTTCAACAGAAAAGAAACAGACATTCGAAGCCAGCAGCAGCAGCTTGTAGAATCACTACACAAAATTCTGGGAGGAAACCAGACCCTGACTGTCAATGTAGAAGGTGTTAAAACGATGCCAGATGACCAGTACGTAAACTTTACACAGTCTTTGTCCAGTTTCGCATGTTGTAAAGTCTGCTCCTTCTCTCTTTTTCCTTGACTTCAGATCTGTTCACCCCATGTTTGATTTTGTGTGTCTCATTCAGTCATATTGCATTTTCTTGAGGTGCTAAGTCCAGTATTTCTCCTGTGATGTGACTTGCTTTTTCTGGAATGCACAGCTGAGAACCTTAGCTCAGATCAAGAAATAGGTTTCTCGAGACCTTGCTCAGCAGCAAAAAGTGGAGCAAAGGATACTGTGAGGGTGGGATAAATACTAGATATTTTAGGAGATGTGAGGTTATGCAGGAAGTGGAAGGGCTTTGGAGTGGATAGTAACAGTATCTGCAGTGTTCTATATGGCAAATATTTGTGTTTGGGAGGAAACCTGCTCAAAGGCTGACTCAGCTGGTTCATTCTGCACATGTGATATCAGAGTGCTGTCTGAATCAAAGAATCGTTACAATTGGAAAAGACCTTTGAGATCATCAGCTCCAACCACTAACCTCACACTGTCAGGCCCATCACTAAACTAAACCATATCCCTCAGCACTTCATCGATGCATGTTTTGAATATTTCCAGGGATGGGGACTCCAACACCTCCCTGGGCAGCCCATTCCAATGCTTCATAACCAACCCTCTTGGTGAAAAAGGGCTTCCTAATGTCCAGTCTAAACCTCCCCTGGTGCAACTTGAGCCCATTTCCTCGTGTCTTATCATTCATTACTGGAGAGAAGAGATTGACTCCCACCTCTCTACAACTCCCCTTCAGGTAGTTGTAGAGAGTGGTCATATCTGCTCTCAGCCTGTTCTTCTTTAGGCTAAACATCCCCGGCTCCCTTGGCCACTCATCTTAAGACTTGTTCTCTGTTGTTCGCTTTGCCTTTTGTGGGGACCTTGGTCTATTCTGCCTCAAGCACTTCAGCACACTGACATTTCTGCTTCTCAATTTCCCACTGTTTGTTTATTCTGTTTTAAACACCAAGGGGTTTTGGTTATTGTTAATATATTACTGGTGTCACCATATACAATGGTTGTTTAAACTGCAGGGGGAAAGTGTAAGTTGGTAGGGTATTTACAGCTGCTTTCTTTCTGCCTTGTGTTAAACTCTGCTTTTACTGGTCCTTTGTGTCTCAGTTCACTAAAAGAAGCTAACTGGGAGAAGTGGTAACTGATTTAAGGTTGCTCTCTATTGAGGTAGTTTCTATATGCTGCTGACCTTTTTCTGAGAGTCTACATGTTGTCTTGCTCAGGACAGAAGTGATCATTTATGTTGTGGAGCGCTCACCCAACGGCACTTCAAGGAGAGTTCCAGCCACAACCCTCTATGCCCACTTTGAACAAGCCAACATAAAATCCTCCCTGCAGCAGCTGGGGGTCAGCCTCTCCATGGCCAGAACGGAGCTTTCCCCGGCGCAAGTCAAACAGCTGCTGCAGAACCCTCCTGCAGGTACGTGGTCTGGGGCTGCATAGGGGCACCGTTGGGCCTTTAATGGGGCTTTTTGGGGTCTCTGGGAAAAATGCAGCTATGAGGCCAGCGGAAAAAAAACTTTTAAAACTACAAGAGCTTCCAGGGCACTTTGACATACTGATATAGTTGTTTTTATTACAGCGAGATTTCCCATGAAGTGCAATGTAGTCCCATGAGGAAGTTATGATTTATCAGTAGTGTGCCACACAACAGCATACAGTGTGATTTAGCCATCATAAACTGCTGCAACTTGTCCAATTTTAAAGAAAATGGTTAAATATCAGAATAATCATGTCCTATATTTACTTCCTTGTTTTCAGAGCAGTTGCTTAACCTGTGGCCATAGATAGCACATACACAGCTTTGCCTTAGAGTAGTTAAGTGCCATTCCTGCCATTTCATAGGATAGAGTAGAGTAGGATGGAATGGAATGGAATGGAATGGAATGGAATCATTGTGGTTGGAAAAGACTTTTAAGATCGAGTCCAACCACTCACCTCACACTGCCAAGCCTATCACTAAACTAAACTATATCCATCAGCACCTCATAGAATCATAGAATAGTAGGGTTGGATCTATGCATCTTTTGAATATCTCTAAGGATGAGAACTCCGACACCTCTCTGAGCAGCCTGTTCCAATGCTTAATAACCCTCTTGATGGAAAAGTTCTTCCTAATGTCCACTCTAAACCTCCTCTGATGCAACTTGAGCTGAGCCCCTATCCTCTTGTCCTAAGGATAGTTGTAGCTCATTCTCTGCATACAGTACCCTGTGTAGTACTTCCGCTTTCTTGCAATGGGTCAGCAAAAGCAGCCTGTGGTTTCCAACACAGTATGTAGGATGATCAATAAGACCAGAGTGTTTAAAAACACAGCAAAGTTTATGACATCCAGATTGCAAAAAAAAACTTGGCCTACTCTTGCAGAAAAAATCAGAGATGAGCAGCAATGTTTTCCAAATGCTCCAGCATTGGGCAGGAGCAGGTACTCTGTGCACAAGCATGTTTGTTTTTTTAACATTGGAGGTGTGTCCTAAGGCTTATGGCTGTGCACACTTAGTCCGTGGCTGAGAAGGGAGGCTGAGTTTCTAGGCTGGCTAATCCAGGGGTGACATGTGCAAGGAGTGGTTTTAGTGCTGGGCTCTGAAGAAGGAGTCATGCCCTGAGAGATGAGTTTTTGTATAAAAACAATAGATTTGATGAGAAATTACTTGGAGTGTTGTGCCGTGGAGAATGCTATAGAAGTTGACTGTTCTATTCTCTCTGAGCTGACCTGAAATTGTTAAAATGACCAGCACATTTCTTTGAAGTCTGTCTCTCACTGGTCAGAAAGTCAGCTGCTTCCCTGTCAGTGTTCTCTTTTTTTGTTTTCCTAGCATACCTAGGTGTATGTATTTCATACACTGATCTGTCTTGCTGTGAGGTTTGGAAAATGTAATAACTTGCATCATTAAGTTGGTGTACATGTGCAATTAGACTGCCTTTATTTCCACAGAATCTTAAGGGTTGGAAGGGCCCTTGAAAGATCATCTAGTCCAACCCTCGTGCCAGAGCAGGGCCACCTAGAGTAGGTCACACAGGAACTTGTCCAGGTGGGTTTTGAACGTCCCCAGAGAAGGAGACTCCACAACCCATCTGGGCAGCCTGTGCCAGTGCTCCCTCACCTGTACAGTGAAGAAGTTTTTCCTCTTCTTTCTTTGGAACCTCTTATGTTCCAGCTTGTACACGTTGCCCCTTGTCCTATCACTGGACATCATTGACAACAGCCTGGCTCCATCCTCCTGAGACCCACCCTTTACATATTTGTAAACATTAATGAGGTCACTCCTCAGTCTCCTCAAAGCCACGGAGCCCCAGCTCCCTCAGCCTTTTGTCATAAGGGAGATGCTCCACTCCCTTCATCTTCTCTGTGGCCCTGTGCTGAACTCTCTCCAGCAGCTCCCTGCCTTCTAGAACTGAGAGGCCCAGAACTGGACACAATATTCCAGATGTGGTCTCACGAGGGCAGAGTAGAGGGCAAGGAGAACCTCTCTTGACCTACTGCCCACACCCCTTCTAATACACCCCAGGATGCCATTGGCCTTCTTGCCCATGGGGACACATTGCTGGCTCATGCTCATCCTGCTGTGCACCAAGACCCCCAGGTCCCTTTTCAGTGCACTACTCTTTTAACAGTTCATTCCCCACCCCGTACTGGTACATGGAGTTATTCTTTCCCAGATGCAAGACTCTACACTTGCCCTTGTTGAATTTCATTAGATTTCTCCTGCCCAACTCTCCAGCCTGTCCAGGTCTCGTTGAATGGCAGCACAGCCTTCTGGTGTGTCAGCCACTCCCCCCGGTTTAGTATCATCGGCAAACTTGCTGGCAGTGCCCTCTGTTCCCTCATCAAGGTCATTAATGAATATATTGAACAGTACTGGTCCCAACACCATCCTCTGAGGGATTCCACTAGATACAGGCCTCCAACTAGATCCTACCCCATTGATCACAACTCTCTATGCAATTAACTGATGAGACAGTTCATGCCAAAAGAAGCAACTGTTCTGTCAACAGATAAAATCCTTAAACAAATCCTGTTAGCAACCATGGTGATTCACACTGGGGTTATTTTGCCAATTAGTTTGGTACTTAGATCTCTCAAGTAACTGTTTTAAAATATTTTTAGTACAGTAAACAACTTGAAGAGGACAGATGACACAAGTGTAACATATAGTGGAAACAACAGGAATTTTTCCTCTTGGAGTATGCATTGTCAGATGGGTTGTTCCTTTCCTCTGCTTTCAAACCAGTAGAAGTGTTTGACAGCTGTTTGGACCAAAGTTACTGCCATAGTTCAGGACCACGATTTTTAAGAACTATCCTTGTTTGTTTAACGTTAATTTGTATCTTTCCTAGTGTTTTTGCTGCTTAACAGTTTTAAGATGTGATCTCTGTTCAGCTCTATCCATACTAAAACTCATTTGTTTGGGTTTTTTAAGGTGTGGATCCTATTATATGGGAACAAGCCAAAGTTGATAATCCTGATCCTGACAAGTAAGTCTAATAGTCTGAGTATTACAAAAAGACTTGGAAAGGGGAGAAATATATAATAATGTGTACCCTTCAGGTAACTTTTAAGAAACTTACTAGAGAATAACTTTGTCAAGTAGTGATCTTATTTAAAGTAGCAGCAAGGATTACTAGAAATGCCTGTCTAATCCCCTTACACATTTACGTGCTTAAGGGTTGTCAGGATAAAGAGCCTTACTTGCATTACTTTGAGTGGTGGTATCCTCCATTATATGGACTAGTTATTGTGACTTATATTTTGCAACCATTGTGATTTTTTTTTCCCCTTTATTCCTGCAGCTTAAAATGATATACCCTCAGTGGCTATAGATAACTTGGGCTTGATTCTTTTTTTCATGAAAAAGGAACAGGACAATAGGAATAGTGAAGACTCTAAAACTTTGCAAAATGAGATGTGTTTATGTATTAATGTATAATAGGCCAACAATATCTATAACTTTATATTAAGAGTATTTTCATAATTATTAATCCATGCCATATGTCTAATATAAAATTGCAGTAAAAAATATTTGTATTCTTATAGGCTCATTCCAGTGCCAATGGTGGGTTTCAAGGAGCTGCTGAGAAGATTGAAGGTCCAAGATCAGATGACCAAACAGCACCAAACTCGATTAGATGTAATGTTTCTCATCTTTGTCGCTGCTGCTTGCTGTTGATGAAGGATGTGCTATTAAATGAGCATCCCCCTGTGCCTTCAATGTGCTGAAAACTGAAACTGGGACCATGTGCATGGGGCTGTGATTCTTTATCACTGTTTCTTAATATATTCTCTAATTACATATTTTGGAAAAAAACTGGGCCATGTGTTTCGGCTTTAGGGGGTTTTTTCAGGTGCAAACTTGCTATGTTGTTTTAGGCTAATTCAAACCAGGGGAATTGTTGCACTGGCACAGACTCTAATTGGGGCATCCAGTTTTCTAATTCTTTATGAAAATCCCAGTTGCATATGAAAATAAATATAAATCAGAACAGTAGAGGTCTAGCAAAAAGCTTTCTGAAGGCATCTTTGGCGAGAATGCCAAGTTGCTGGACTGAGTACTGTTTTTAAACTCCCAGTTTCAAACTGGGACTAAGGTGTTCTGTAATCAGAAACTCCTCTGACTTCCAACTGATGCCATCTCCTCTGCAGATAATATCAGAAGATATCAGTGAGCTGCAGAAAAACCAAACGACAACTATGGCGAAAATTGCACAGTACAAAAGGAAACTGATGGCGCTTTCTCACAGAACATTACAGGTAACATGGACAGTCTGTAAACACGTACAGTGTTGTGACACACAGTCTAGTGCCAGAAGGCAAGTTGAGAGGGAGCAGGATGACCATCTTGTGCATGGCTGATGTGGAAAAGGAAATTCTGACTTCATCTAAATGGTACTGATTTAAGCAACAGGCCAAGCTATCAAGGAAAGCTTCAGTTGCACAGCATGTCTTACTGCTTTGGGAACTTTATCTCTCACTTACTCAGAAGCTGTGAGACCGCCCTGAGGTCTCAGAGCAGCAGGTTAAGTGACAGAACAGATCTGATGAGAGGCATGCTAGAGGAAGGGCAGAAAAAACCATGTGGATGGGCTAGCGGGGAAAGAGATGGGCAAAGTCTTCCCTAATGAAGGCCTCTTTTGTAGGTGTTAATAAAGCAGGAGATCCAAAGGAAAAGTGGTTATGCCATTCAAGCAGACGAGGAGCAGCTTCGTGTGCAGTTGGATACAATTCAGTGTGAACTTAATGCACCTACACAGTTCAAGGTGAGTAGTTAATTGAACTTAGCCAATAGCTGTTTTTTCTTCAGAAAAGGATATAAATTTTTCAAACCATGCATAAGTACTTGTAGAAAGTGTTAGGAGGTTTTAGAGCTGTACTTTTTGCTGCATATCTGATAGCAGTATTGGAGTTGTTTGCCCTTTGCATGTCTTCTTCAAAAAAAAAAGGAAACATGGAATAAGCAGTCACTCTTCCTACCCTGGTGACTGGAGGAGTGGTACGGACTGCAGCTGTGACAGATGTAAATGAGTTGTGTTTGATTGAAGCTTGTTTCTCTTCCCAGGGCAGATTGAATGAGCTCATGTCTCAAATCAGGATGCAAAACCATTTTGGAGCAGTGCGGGCTGAAGAGCGTTATTACATAGATGCAGACCTCTTAAGGGAAATCAAGCAAGTAAGCACTGCTGGGTAGAATCCTGGGCTACTCTCTGAATCTCATCATTTAAACGAGCTATAGGCTAACCTGGGAGATGAGTCTAGAATATCAAAGTCTTTTTTATCGTCCTCAGTAACAGTACATCAAGGTTTTGTACGAAACTACTCTATGCAGATATACTGTTGTGCACAAAATGCTTTCTTTCCTTCTTGCAAAGAAAATTTTAGCAGGCTTTTCAGTGTGCCAAAGCCACCAGCCATGGCACCTTTGAAAAATGCTACTTAAAATCTGTGAAGTTGGACTATGCTCACGCTGTTTTTTAAACTATCTGCAGCATCTGAAGCAGCAACAAGAAGGCCTGAGTCACCTCATTAGCATTATAAAGGATGACTTGGAGGACATCAAACTCATAGAACATGGGCTTAACGAGAGCATTCCCATCAGAGGAGGAGTCTTCAGTTGACAAGAAAATGCTGCTGGGCTTACACAGAAACTTGAGTTCATGATTCACCTTCCAAGGCTAAAACCTTTGAGGTAAAATAAAACACCTGTCTTCTAGGAGCAATGGTATTTCATCTGTTATCTTTAGAATTAGCAAAGCCTCTTCTAAGCTTTTGAACTTGACCTTTGGAAGGTTTATATTTTATAAAGCTGTCTATGCTTTAATAAAAGAAGGAAAAGTGAATCTGTTCAGATACTGTTTTACTATAAAACTATATGTACTATTGTACATTTTTTTCTTTTTCCTTTTTTTACAACAGCATTGTCCTAGAAATGCAGTGCCGAGGAAAATGTTCCACTTGTGACTTGGTTTGTGGAGGGCTTAGCCAGCTTCCATGTTTTTGTCAAAACAATCAAGTAACATCATTGTGTCAACAGCATATTTAAGTCGTTACAGATATGTATGATGCTGTAACTGTTGTTGGTCTCTGCAATACCAGTAGTTTACTGGGGCAAGCTACAGCAAGTTGATGTTTGCAGTTTCCGTCCTTCCTTTGGGCTGCAAGGATCTGAAGGTTATGTTTTAATCACTTTACGTATGTGAATTATACAAAGCTTTGCTGCCCCTTAAATAACAACAGAATGTCTCGATGTTGTCTTCTGCCTTTTTTTAATTGCCCGGGAGTAATAAATTCAGTCTGACTTTGTAATAACTTGTGCATGGTGTTGGCTCTTTCTACTGTAGCCCCCCACCAGAGTGACCGTGCTGTAAGTTTGAGACAAACACATTGTTTTTTTTCTTTGCAAACACTTTGAACGTCACCCGTCCCTCCTTTTTTAAGCTGCAGTTGTACTGTGCTCTGAAAATACCCTGAACGTGCAGCGTAGGCACTCCAGCAGGGGACTACTTGATCTACTACCCTGGCCTCTGAAGAACAACCGGTCTTGACCTGTTTCTTCAAAAAGCCCCCCTCCTAGAAACAATTTTGCATGTTCAAGATAGATGGATAGACAAACGCTGGTTTTGAAGTGTTGCTCCACTGCACATATTCAGTAGCTTCAAACTTACTTGCGGAACAAACTTAGCCCAGCAAAGGAACAACAGAGGGAAGGGAGATGTTACCACTGGAACAGCACTGCTGCTAACAGAGTTGACAAACTAAAGAAGATATGAACAGCCCAGAAGCAGCAATCCAGAAAACTCCTT
Source organism: Urocolius indicus (assembly GCA_013401255.1). Classification (NCBI taxonomy): domain Eukaryota; kingdom Metazoa; phylum Chordata; class Aves; order Coliiformes; family Coliidae; genus Urocolius; species Urocolius indicus. The sequence goes on from WBNH01004850.1 coordinate 685,990, forward strand.
TTATTAAAAGGAAAGCTATGTGCTCACAGCTGGTGTGGGACTAAAACACTGCATACAGGAAATACCTTTTCTGCCATTTTACTACACCTGAATAGCGCTGTAACGCATCACACGTGTTGACAAGATGAGCTAAGTCGCATCTTCCTTTTGAGCAGGAATTTCTGCTTAAAACATAGCTTCTTGATACAAATGATCAGAGGTGAAGGGCAGGCTTTCTGTTTCACCCATTACCTTTCCCACGTGGCTGTCAGCTATTGGCTGTGACAGTCACAGAGTACACAGTTTTCAGCCAAACATTGTACGAGTACGTGCTTTCACTTCCCCTGCCCTGTGGCTACAGGCGCACTCTGCAGTTGGGTGGGCAGCACTCCTACTGGCTCCACAAGCAGCCAAGGTGTCAGATGTGGCAACCCTAATCACCTGTTCATTGCTTGGACTGTTTGACAAGGCGGAAGGCTTCTAGGAACTCGTTGAAGTCAATGTTTCCATCCTTATTAAAGTCAATGCTGCGGACTAAGTCATTGATGCCGTCATCTGTGACCTCAACGTTCATGTGGGAGCTGAACAACTTCCAGGTTTGGTGGAATTCCTCAAATGAGATGAGACCTGTGGAGAGGGAAGGCGCAGCCACCTCAGTGCAAGAACAATGCTGGCACTGCTGCCAGTCAGTCCCCACTCAGCATGTAAGGAGGGAATCCGTCATCATGTTTGATTGCTCATTCCACCCCTGCTGCCTACATACCTTGAAGGAAGGAAAGAAATCATTCATAATCTACATTTCACATGCTGCAACTGATTTCCTATTGTGGAGATCACTGGCTAAAATACAACTTCAAACTGTAAAGACACATAATACAATGCAGAGAACAAAAGATGGCAAAAACTGTTGTATTTTCTCTTTCCTGAAATAATTTGGAGGAGATTGTCTGCTTGAAAGCGGGAAACTCAAGATCCCAAGCATGCTGGATTACTGTTGTTGCTGTCATCACAATATTTGTTCTGTGATTAACAAATCTCTACCCACACCACACACAGTCCTTCAAAATGCATCATGTTTGTGGAAACAGTGGTATTTCAGAAGCTCTTGAGGGAAAAGCACAACGTGGACTTTAAAACATTAAATGAAAAATGCCTTTGGACATAACCCAAGGAGGCCTAAAAGTAGAATGGAATGCAACAGAGTGACCAGCACCCCTGCTCACCTGAATGATCTCTGTCGATGATCCTGAATATGGTCTCCAAGTTGGATCTGTTTCGATAAATGACTTCTAGCAAGCTTGACTGGATGTGCTGAAAGACAAGGTTACAGCCCTAGTACCCTTCTGACAGCTTTTTTCTCTGAGCAGTTACTGCAGTCTTTTCCATAACTAAAAATGTTTACTGCCTTCAAGAATTTGCCAACAATGCACTTTGCATAGTGTCTGCCTCATGAAACAGGTTTGTGATGACTGGACCCTCTGTGCAACCCTGCACTACAGCACATCAACAACTATTGCTTCCAAACAGCTTTTCCAGGCTAACAGAGAAGATGGACACTTGGGCTACATTTATTAACTGTTGCAGAGTAGGTTTTGCTGAGCGTAATCAAGAAACTGCAACTCAGAGAAAGAGTTTTCCTACTCAAAAACTGCATCCAAAACTACTTCTTAGGTTTTGGGGTTTTATTTATTTGATCATCTATTTCTACAGTGGACTGAATGCCTCTGGACTACTTGCATTCATGCAAGCTTTTGCATCAGTTTCAGTATGGTTTTGGATTATACAGGAACCATCTGCTCTCCTTTCCTACCATACTTGCTTTCACGTGCTGGGGATCTGGAGAACTGCTTTAAATCGTGCTTTGATGGAAGGGGATGAGTCCTTACCTCTTGGCTCCTCTGCTCCATGGCCAAGTCGTCCAGCCAGGACTTGTATTCCAGCATGCTATCCTCTGTGCTGCGCACCAGCTGTGGCCTCAGCATGCGCCAGGGCAAGCCCAGCTGCACAACTGACTCCACTGCTGTTGCCCAGTTGCTCAGTGTGATCCTTCCTGTAAGGAAAAGGGAGAGCAGTGGAAACCTCTGAGAGACAGGCAGCTCAAAGCAGATGAAGGCAAAGTAAAAAGCCTGCAGTAATGCACATACCCAGTCTTCCATATTGTTGATGGCAACAGTATTATTTCATTTCTGTGGCACACTGGAGCACTTTGGTACAGGAAAAACCTACATGGCTTTACAAACCCGAGCCACTGCCTGCACAGGTGCACTTGCTGTTCCTCTCAGGCTTAGCAAGCTTGTGGTCATTGCAACAAAGCAGGGCCATGGGGCTGCAAACATCTGGACAACAGAAAAACACTAACTTTGCATATTTCGTGATAACTTTGTGGGCTACAGCCACAGTCACCCTGCACATCATGGCCTACGTGACTGTACTAAGTAGTTCCTCAGTGATGGAGGAACATGGAAAAGCCCCTAGTTTTGCAGCTGCTATAACAGCTGAACTGGAGTTTTGTGAATAGTTTGCTGCCAGAGAAGAAACCAAGAAAGCAGTTCTATCCACAAGAATGCAGTTATGCCAACTCCTTTTGTCTCACAACCCACAAATAGGCAGATGTCAGCAACACACCTTGATTGCTGCAGCAGCAGATCACTTTCATCGGCTAGAGGATTATGAACCCTCAGCTTCCTCCCTGGGATCTGACAGAGGCAGTTGCCACTGAGGACATGCTTGCTTTCCTCGTCCCAGTGATTTTAGATGCCAGGGATGAAGGGTCTCTAGAGAACACCCACCTCTTCCCAAGTGACACGTCCGACATGTCCCAGGTTGTCTTTTCCAATGCTTCATCCATACTCCAGTTCCAAAAAGTTGTCTTCTTACCAAGCCTAAATAAGGCTCATCACTGCTTGCTTCTCTGACACAGCCCTCATTATAATGCCAGCCTAAGCCATTAACAGGTTTCCAACTGAGATGGTGAGTAGCAGCAAAATGGACCAATGCTCTGGCAACGCTATCAATGAGGAGTCTCCCAACCAGCCACTTCCACGCTGTCATACAAGGCAACTAACCCAAGTGTCCCTCAGCTTGGATTTACCTGTATTGTCCTTATCGTAGGCCTTGAATGCACTGATGAGGGCTGAGGTGTGAGCAAAGAGCTTTTCCCGCAAGGCTCGAAAGGCTGACTCCTCTACTCTGCTGATTCTGGAGGATACAAAGAGATACACATTAAAGACTTGCCACAAAGTGCAAGACAAGCTGCACCTTCCCCAGTCCCCTGGCCTGTCTGTGGACTGCCTAGACCCTTGCACAACTGTTTTGCGTGGCTACCGCTGCTTTTGGATGCTTGTGACAAGGCACTGCATGCCTGGAGCACAGTTCCCCAAGCAGTGAATCCCTGCATCAATGTGTCAAATAATAAAGCAGGTGGGAACCTCAACAAGGGTCAGAAGTTAAAATTCAACATTTTAAAGAGAAACTGGAAAGTCAGCAGTCTGTAAAAAAGGTCACCTTCTGATCTTGTAATGCTCCTTCCTCAACCCTTGAGCCTCCCACCATAATTTCTACTCAAAGCTCGACTCTTCCTCTAGCACTATTTAGTAAATCAAGCTGTGAAAGTTCAGCTCCAGAATCAAGCTTTCTTAAAGCTCCCAGAGTTTTCCATTCTGGAATCTTGACTACGGAGCAACCACAAAGCCTTGCCTTTGGGTCATGGTGAGAGTGAGGGCTGTCTTGTTTGCTTGGTACTGAACAAAGTGGGGGACAAGGTCTGGTCCCAGCTTCACGTAGGCTCCTCTGTTGCTGCCAATCTCATAGTAGTTTGAGGCTGAAAATATGGTCAGGACCTAACCAACAAGAAAAGCAAGGCATTTACAGTCAGTTCATACATCCTCTGTCACATACGTGTATCAGTGAAAACAAAACTATCCATCCCATCTGGAGTCAACAGGTGATAAGAGCACTGGTGTATGTGGAAAAGGAGGAGCAAGGTGCCAGCTGGCCTTGGACACCTTCCAGGTGTGAGTTTCTGGAGGGCAGTGCTGTCTCATGGGTCTGGCCGTACACTGGCTTCTGCCATTTCCCTGCACTCTCCCAACAAACCTCCACTCTCCACTGCCGGAAGCAGAGTCACAAGTGCCCCCATGGAAGTCACTGAAGTGACCCTGAATCTTCTGAGAGCAAAACATGGCTGCAGTAGCTTAGTAACACAGCCTTTTGGATGTCATCTTCAGAAACAGCTGCATCAATTGGGGGCAATGGCACAGAGAGTATCAGGTTGTTTCTCAGCTACCACAAACAGGGACGTGGTTTGCCTGCACAACAGATGCCCCCAACAGAGTTTGTGGCTCCAGACTGTCCTGACCTAAAACTGCAGCTGGGAACACACTTTGGGAACTCTCAATAAGGCTGTGGAACTCCCAATAAGCCACCACAGAAACCCCACCCTGGTAGGATGGAAACCCAAGTATCCATTACACCATCTTGCTCACCAACCTTCCGGTTGTGACAGAACTCGTAGCCCTCTTGCTTGCACTCGTGGGAACGAATGAGGAACTGCAGGTTGTACTTATCAAGAATCTTCCTTGTGACATCAGGCCCAAAGTAGCAGCCACCACCTCGCACTGTATTTGCTTTGCAGCCCTCCTGAGGCATGGGGTCACTCCAGAGAATGTCTAAAATCTGAAGGGATTAGAAACGTTCACCAAATAAAGTGTACCCAGCAGATCATGTACCTATGAAAGCTTACTGAGCAAATCTCTCTGAATGCCTCCCTGGACTGCTGCTGTTGCGTAATGCAGGGAAACAGATGTTCCCTGCATCCAAGCTGAACCACCGTACTGCTCTGCAGGACTGTCACAGACTGGTCCACCACAGAGGTGACAATATTGTGGGTCTGGAACTACAGGCACACCCAAAGTGCCTGGGGAAGAAAGGTGTCCATAAATTGGGCCCAATACAAGCTTTCCCTTTGCTGCCTCCTAAGATTCCAAAGAGCTTTGCCTGTCCTCATCTATACCAAAGCACAGGTCCCAGGGCAAGAACATGCAGCAGATCCCAAGGCAATGAGAAGGCTTAGTATTAAACTCCTTTGCTCTCCAGTCAGGACATTCTGCAGCCTCCAGAAATTTAAGTAAATTCTGATTCAGTAACCACTCTTTGGATTAAAGTTTAATCTCCTTAACCCTGACCTCAATATATAGCTTTATGCTGATAAGCTCTGCAGTGCTGGGATGCCGTATGTAATGTGAAGTAAGTAACAATGGTTCCAGAGTGCACAGAAGGTGGTTACAGACAGACCAGTCTAACAAACTGGAAGCCAAATTCCCAGGCTCTCACCTGGCAAGCAATCTGCTCATGGTGCAACCAAGCTAAAACCACAGATTCAGTCTGTTCTTAGTACCCAAGGTGACCATTTGCCTGTCCGCAAATGACGTGCTTGTCCGTTACCTGCAGAGCTGACTTCACCTACCCGCTTACACAAGTGACATAACCACCGGGCTCTGCAGTCAGGCTTTTTTATTATTTCTCTCTCCTGCAGTGAATCCAGAAAAGCTGTTCCCCTACTCTGTACCCGAGCAGCAGTTGTGTTTGTATGATGGATGAGTGCTGTGCTAGGAGCAAATGCTGGGACAGCCTTGAACTCAGAAAGCCAAAAGCCTGGTTAAAGAGGCTGACTCTCAAGGGTAGGAGAATGTCGCCAGCAGAAGGGCAGTTACAGCAGTCTGGCACACAGCCTACATTTTCCTGTGCCAGTCTCATGCACAGGTCTTCAATTGCTAGCAAACTGTGCCAAAGGCTGAGCTGGATGTAGAGTAGGTATCTGGACGAAACATTCTCAAGCAGCAGAGATCACATGCTCACAGTATAGCCCTTCCTGGTCACTTAGCACTGAATGATCAGAATGCGAAGTTGTCTCAGGGTACAGAGCAGTAGGTACAAAACAGCACAAACCCTGTTAGTCTGTCCACTGGAACTTCAGCACTGTACAAAGCAGCAAAATATACTCCACTGTACAAAGCAGCAAAAATCTCCCTGTAGAGAGAGAGGTCTATGCACTGACCCAGGTGTTTTGTACTGAGATTCCTCATAGCATAGATCAAATCTGCAGGAGGCACCCATGGCCCACCGAGCTCAGGGTCCCGCTTAGGCTACTGACCTGCTTCCAGTACTCCTGGTGAGTCCAGCACAGCCCATCTGGATCCGTCAAGGAGACCATGCTGGAATAGGTGAGCTCCTCTGGTTCCGACTCGCTGATGTCCACCAGCCGCCGGCACGACTCAATTTGCTCCTGCACCGTCTGCCGGACCCACCTGGAGAACTCCAGCCTGTTGGACATGCTGGGAGCCTGGGCTGGCCGAGGCTGGGGAGATAAACTGGGAGCTGCCTCCTTCCCTGCTGGGTCAGCCTCTACTTTGCTCTCCCCATTTATTTCCTGTATTTCCACATTTCTGTTGGACTCCTTGCTTTTCTTCCCTCTTAATACAGAAAGAAACTGAAAGAAGCAAGAGGGAAAAGAGGGCTGGTCACACCACTTGGAAAAACTACATCTCTAGTTTTAAGATCCTCCCTTTGCAGACCGTCGAGTGACCCAAATCTCTGAAACTCAATTCCCTTTGCTGCCATTAAATGCTCATTAATTGTGGGAGGTTACTAGTGCTGTACTTTCAGATGTGCCATTCTTGGTTTACAGCTGGGGCCTCACATCCATCGTGGCTATGGACGTAGCCTCACTGACTTGATGCTGCTCAGATATTTCACAAAAGGTAGAGTACATGGATTTCATCTGCAGTGTGAACTAGGTGACAGAATGAGGGAAGGACTAGCAACTATGCCAGTGCTTGTCATGACATTTGGAGAAGGGAAGCAGTACTTCTCAACTGCAAAACAAGGCAGAGACAACTGAAATGACATGTCAAAATCCTTCTGTAAATCTAGGAAGAAAAACAGGCTGAGGAACTGTGGGACAAAGTCTCCTCATCACTGTGTTTTTCCAGTCAGCACCAACATCTATTTACCTGTGCCATTACCCCCCACTTCCCTGGCTATGATTCTTACATTTTCCAGATGCCAAGAATGCTTCTTCACACCTCCTGCACACTCACTACTAAACTGAAGTGATCCACTCTGAGCATGTACTTAAACACAGTTTGTCTGGGAAGAATGTCCTTTAGATTGTTATCAACAGCCAAGCTGGTGTGTAGAAGTAAGCTCCTCACCACAAATCAGCAACACTGTTGTCTCTTGCAATATCTAAGAAAGAAAACTTACTTTGTTCCTTTGAATTTTCTCAAGCATGTCCAGGTCAGTAGTGTCAGAGATGCCCCCGTGTATAACGAGGACTTTCTGATCAATCAGAGTGGCCAAGGGCAGCCAGCAAAATACATTGTGAATCATCTTCAAGATTTTCTTCCCATGCACCTAGGAAGACAGGTCAGAAAGGAGAAGATGAAGCATGCCCTTCAAAGTCCATGTTTCAGTGGTAAAGGAGACACAAACATCTGCCTACCTTGTATTTCTGCATTACTTCTTTGGTGAAACCGTAGCTAAAGGAACAGGAGAGAGGAAGTTCAGTGGGATTTCACAGTGACACCCCTGACACTACGGCCAGCCCTACACGGAACACATACCGTAAGTTGACCATGTGGTCTTCATGGTTCCCACGGTTGAGATGAACCTCTTTGGGGTAGATCAAGAGGAAGGCAAAGAGGATGATGAGGATCTCAAGGGACTGTTTGCCTCTGTCTACAAAGTCCCCATTGAACACGTAGGACTTGGAAGGAGAAGGAAGGCCATTCTGTAAAAGAGGGAACAGGTGGGTTATAGAAGAGAGGCCTCCTTATGATCTTCTCCCCAGGTGCACATTCTCTCACTCCTGCCCCAGGTTACCCAATACAATAGATCCTGATTCTTATTTTTATCCTGGATGTTCCCAGTGGCAAATGCAACAGGAGGTGAAAGCTGGCAGTCTGAAAGGGTCACCATTGGTACCAGCACTTAAAAAAAACGTCCACTGGCACTTCCCAAATGTATATCAGATTTCCAAGTCAGGGAATAAGCAGCTGTTTTGTGAAGCCACTTAAAACCAGTCAAATTGACCTGGAGAACTGCACATGAAGGGCCCAATTTTGCACACCCTCCTCAGCATGAGCCATGCAACAGATAGATAGCCCTTGCAATGCCAGGCCAGCCTCCCTCCAAATACAGTGCCTACCTTATAAAATATGAGGAACAAATCATCCAGCTGCCCATGCAAGTCTCCTGACAGGCACAAAAAGACAAGTCACTGTATGTTCACCTTAAACTTAAAAAAACCACAAATAAACAACTTCCTATGAAGTATCTTCTCTGTAAATTAACAACCACTGAAATGTTTGCGGAAGGACAAGGTGCAAGTTTCCTTACATCAAGGCAATACACCCAAAGGAAAAGGACATGGTGTAAAAGCTTGAGCTGAAGCCTGAGAAGGACAGCAGAAAGCCTACAGCAGCTTCTGAAGAGTGATTCAGAAGCTTTGTTCATTTATCTCTTACGATTACACAGCAAGGAACAAGAAACTATTTGACTTTGATCATTATATGGGAGAAAGCTTTGCATACAAAATAATAGTCCAACTAAATTTGCATTTAACAGGATGTGGAGAAAGAGGTTTCTTTCCCAGAGGCTGACTGGGTCTGTGTTACATACATATTTCTCAGAAATAACTCAAAGTTAAAACAATAGTCCCAGAGCAGGAAAACAATGGTGAAAAGCTTTGCCCGTTTCAAAGTTACTTGATAGGACAGAAAGATGTGTTTGTATTCTGAATCTAAATGTGTAAGATGATGCTAATGAAGACTCAATCAGAACAGCTCCAGGACTTTGTTTTTTTAATAATCCCAGGCCACGGGACAGGACAGAAAATGACTGAGTTTTGAGTCCAGTCCTTATGAGGATGCAGTTCTGTGGTTAGTAAAAGGACTCCAAGTCTGGAGTGACAGAACACAGACAAATTTGAATCTAGTTGAAAAATTCTTTAAATCTTCACTGTAATGTGTAAGAATTTTAAGAGCCACAGGCCACCATTATCACCTTTCCTCTTCCCTTAGACAAATGTATATATCATTATTTTCCATTCGCATCTCCTCCTCTCCTGGCACATCTTTACAATGCCACAGCTACAGCTGGCCATGCCAAGCAGAACACTACCATCTAGGGACAGGGTTTGTTAGTGACATATCCCAAAACATCTCAGGGAAGCCAAATACAGACTACAAATAGACAAACCACCTTCCCTCAACACCCCTATCCCATTCCAGACGAAGCAGAAATGGGGCCATGATGCAGACTTGCTCTTTTCAGTGTCCAGACTAGTCTTCACAGTAGCTCACATATGGCATCATAGGGCAAACATGGATATTTTGGACAGCCCCAGTTGCTTCTCAATGCAACATATGTTTTTATTAGAGACCATATTTGTGTTCCACACCCAGTACAGAGGAAGGCACAAGGTTCTCACTACCATTTTATATCTTTGCCACCTATTCCACGTGAGCGTTCTGCTCCAGAGGCTGCACAGGGCCCTCCCACCAGACATACCACACACGGTGACCTCCTCGCTATAGCAGGTGGAGACATGGCTGATGTTTGGCAACTGCTTGAGGTGCTTTCTGGTCTCGTGCAGGAGGTTTAAGACATAGCGAGCGTGGAGCTGCTACTAGGAGAAAGTGAAGGATTAAAGTAGGAAATCAGTGACCTCTAAGCAGTGACACAGTTGTGTCTGCAGAGGCCTCAAGGACTCACCGTGACAGCCTGGATGGCAGAAACTCTCACTGAGATGACAATGCTGATCTATGGGCTTTGTAAACAAGATGAAGCAAACACTGGGAAACAGCAGGACGGAGGACACTTGCCCAAAGCAGGCTGACCTTAGCATTGGCAGGGCTTGCAAGGGACCCCAGAAGCCCTAGCACCTTGTGGTCAAGGCTGTATCCACCAGGCAATGCCATCTCCAAGAGCAGCAGATATTCCAGCCCAGTACCACAGGTAAGAAGCTGCTTCTCTAGATCTTTCTCAGCCTTATCCAACTTAGGGCAAGCCCTGGGCTGTGATATGTCCTGCAGAAAGATGTTTGCTCAAAGCCAAGGTCTAGACATTTTATATTAGTCAAGACAATAGATTTCTTTGGTTAGAAGTTCAGAGAAGGGACATTTCAGCCTATTTTGCAGTTCAGCACCTTGACTGAGGGATGGCAGCAGAACACTGTAATTGTAAGAGGACTTGGCAGTGCTGCTGAACTAGTACTGGGTTTCCTCACCAAAACCCTCACATTTTATATTTTAAATGTGAGTCAAAGTTTCATGGCACAAAATGAAATTGTAATCCACTGTTTCCATTTGGGCATCGTGTACATTTTTACAAGTTGAGGAACTGCTATAAAAAAATTACAGAATGTTTCATATGTACTGGGGGGGGGTCCCTTTTATAATTAAATTCGGATTAATCTTGACACACACAAAAACTTTTCACTTTTGTCAGAACTGCATTTTCAGGAACAATGGCATAATTTCTGTCTCACTTTGCTCAACAGCCTGTCAGCTCACTGTACGTCAATCAGCTTAGCTTATTAAGAAGTCTGAAACCAAATTATCTGTCCTACACTCCTGTGCAGAGAGGAGGAGAACATGGTTCCTTTTGAGATCCTTACTTGTTTCTGTTTGAAAGCTTGCAGCAAGGCAGTCGCATGGTCAGGAAGGAGTGGGAAGGAGAGATGGGGTCCGGTGTAGGAGTCTGGCACCACCATGGATTCATAGTCACAGTATTTTTCCAGCTCTGCATCTTTGAAGCTTTCCCCACTTATGAACATGCGACTGATAAAATCCCCTGGATGGCAGGTTGGTCAGTTTGGTTAGGGTTTTTTTCAAAGAAAAGAAAGAGACAAGAAGCAGTTAAGCTGTCTCAATACACCTTTCTAATAATGTGCTAAAGAAAAGCAGCTTGGTTAGGCTAGAGCTCACAAACAATAGCAGTAGCAGAGGATATCTCTGAGCATGACATCGCTACAGAATGAGCAGTGGGGAGAAGGTTGCAGGGACAAGTTTCCGTGTGCCCTGTGTCAATCAGTCCTGGCAGCTGTGTTAGTTTCTGCAAAACTCGGGTAGAGCCAACTGGACATCAGTTGCCATGCCTAATTGAAATCTTATTTTCAATGACATACAAAAGCAGACTGTAGAATAAGGATCTGTCTCCTATGTGCCGCTGTTTGTTCTGAGCTTGCACCCACATTCTCAGTGTTGCTCAAAATGTTTATAAATGTTTAAAAATACGCATTATATTCTCATTGCTGAAACAGCCCAGAGCCCAACTGAAGGAATAGAACATTACTGTCCTGTTTTATAGACACTATAAAAAAAGTCTTCCTCAACAGGGCTTTGATTAAAATATATGAGGCAATTGTGAGAAAAAGAGGGGCAGTTTGAAAGGAAGGACAGAGCACATCAGCAGGCTCTGGTCAGCGAAACAAATAGTTCCTTTTGACTTAGGACCATCAGATGTCTGAGCTAAACTCATTAACAAGTTCCCAGCACTAAGAAATAACACATAATGCTCTCTGCAGATTCAGGAAAATACTGTATTGGTTCCCAGAGCACTTCTCCCTCTCTCAGTTACAAGTGAGAAATTAAATATAAATAAACACCATAGAGCACAGTTTCCTAAAGATGGATTGTCTTCCTTCAGAAATGGACTCTGCAAAGCCCTGGTTACCAGGGACAAGGAAAAAAGATTTCTAATACCACTCTTACAAAACATACTGAGCTTTTATTGCCTCTTCCAGCTCCTAAGGAGCAGGAATCGCCTCACATGTCTTGCCCAGCTCTGATAGTCTCTAGATAATGCACTCCTTATCCAAACTCCTGATGTCATTACTGTTGAGACTCTCTTGACGCCCTTTGCCATGCTGATGGGCCAGCATTGGGCAATGAAACAATAGAGGGTGCAACCTTATGAGCTGCTGGTGCCACATCTACAAACAGCACATAGAAGCTTACTCTCTTTACTGCTGCTTGGCGTGAAGTGGTCCATAAGGTAACTGAAGAAGTTGTGAAGCTATAAGAAGAGAGACAGCCCAACATCATTCATCCTGGAATGAAAGTCTGCAGAGTGGCAATGTAACATGATCTTATTTCCAGAAGTATTATCTCTGCCCTTATCATGTTGTCTGGCATGTACAACAAATCATGCTATGCCAGATTTAGTTTTGAATAGCTTGTGATGAAGTAAAAAAAGTAACTTTACCTTCGGACATATAGGCAGTGGCAAACACCTCTAAGCCCTTCCCCTCCCTGCCTGACAGCAAGGCAACCATACAGGAGAGTATTAAAGCATAACAAACCAACTAGGCTTGTCTATTGTGTTCAGACTCTGAAAAGACAATATTAAGTGGTCCTCACTGCTTTCTTTCATGACTCATTACTTAGGGTTTCATCAGCCAGAACAGTCAGGAAACCACTAGGATAAAAACTGGAACTGGGGTCTAGAAAAGAGAAGACTGAGAGGGGATCTTATTAATATTTACAAATATCTAAAGGGTGGGTGTCAGGAGGTTGAGGCATCCATTTTTTTTATGGTATCTAGCAACAGGACAAGGAGTAACGGGATGAAGCTGAAACACAAAAAGTTCCACTTAAATATAAGAAAAAACTATTCCACTCTTCAGGTGAGGGAGCCCTGGCACAGGCTGCCCAGGGAGGGTGTGGAGTCTCCTCCCTTGAAGGTCTTCAAAGCCAGCGTGGACCCGTTCCTGTGTGACCTGATCTAGGTGAAGCTGCTTCTGCAGGGGGGTTGGACTAGATGATCTCTAAAGGTCCCTTCCAACCCTATCATTCTATGATTCTATGAAAAAGGAGCAGGAAACCCAGCCCCTGGCCACTGAAACGCTTACAAGGTTACCAGCCAGTAGCCAGGAACAAGAGTCTGAGGCACAGAAACCACCCTCCTAAGTATTTTCCTACTTACCCCTTTCCTTTATGCCTTACCTTGATCTGATCCTGCTCACAGGCGTACTCAATGGATTGGAAGATTCTCCAGGTGCAACGTCGGCGCATTTCCAGCCGAGCGACGTAGCGCCGATACCAGCGCTGGATCAAGACGGCTGCCTTGAAAGCTAAGGGACAAAACCAGAGCCAACCTGGTATACCCTGCCACTGCTCCTTTTCCCACTGACAATTCAAGAGGGACGTTTCTTTTTCTCAGGAGCGTTTTCAGGAAAGGTGTTCTGATGCCTAAAATGTTAAGGATAACAAAACACACACTGCTTTTCACTGTGCTGCAAGAGGTTCATCTGACCATACCTGACCAGAAACCTCTGAAACAATTCCAACCATTGCTTCTGGCTCCTCAGCAGCAATGCTAACAAGAACTTATTTGGGTCTAAAGATCCAAATATGTTTTCAGTATTAATAGACAATTTCCTCCCTTTCTGTCTAGCTTGATGATTTTCATGTCTGTCTTACAGTCTAGGTGCTGGACTTCAGGAAGCCAGAGATTTGACTGAGGCCACACAAAGCCACAAGAAACACAAGACACCAAATCTTCTTCCATAAAAATATGGGGTTTGTCTACCTTCCTTTAAGCCAAATAATACCTCTGCTCTTGCAGTTCTAGACAAACATCAGAAAAGATCTATTCTAGCATGAATGCTAACATCCTATTACCTTGGAATAAAATGAAGATCAAATTAACAATCACAGTGAAAAGGAGGCAATAGATCTTTGGCCATTCAGTGGCACAGAAGGAAAAAAAATGCCAGGAATTGCCTGTGGTTCAATCCACAGCCAACACTGGCACTGGGCTTTTCCCTGCAAATGATGGCTATTTGCCCAGATCTTTAAAACAACCATTCCTCTACATTTCCTCAATTCTAATGTTTTTCACTGAAAGGTTATGTGATACGGGGTGTGTGCAGGTTTAAATCAATATGATCACATTTAAAGCAAAATTGGTGCAGTTTCCCATTTCTTTTCTCAAGTTCCACCACAGAACTTTATGTACCTCTGGAAACATTTCCATCCTCCTCAGTTGCTACTGGCCCTGTTTGGGCCACTTGGCTACTTTACAACACCTTGCAATCACCTCTGTTACTTGACATCTCTCTTTTAATAATGCTCTGTGTCCCACCCTTTTCATTTCCAGAGCCCTATCCTAGGGCCCTACCTTTAAGACGTTTTCTAGCAATCTTCTCTGTCATCTTCAACTGAGGGAGGGGGGTATGGCTGTTCTATCTACAGGCTAGAGATAACAGTTACAGTTAGCCTCACTGCAGAAGCTCCTGTTCCCTTGGCAACTGATGTGTAAGAGAGCACTGCTGCATTCCCCAAAGCAGAGTCACTGGCTATGTGAGGTGGAAAAGCTTTATAAAACAGAAGGAAATTCCCCACTGCTACCCCAAAGGCTGCTGAGTGCTGGCAAGAGAGACAAAGAGGTAACCTTCATTCACTTATCTTGCATTAATTATTTAACATCAACCACCTTTCATGTAATTTAGCAGGAAATATTGACCTTTACTTAAATAAGATATCCTGATGTTTTATGTATTGAAAATCATAATCCTTCTAAATTATGTTACTGTTACAGCACTGGGAGATGCAGAGCAAAAGAAGGGAAGAGCTACTGCTGTTGTGCACCTGGGGAATCGAGTCACAGTGAAGTTACAAGCAAGCAAGTAAGACTTGGTCAGCCTTAACTGAAGAATAACTTAAGTATGCTTTGCCCCAGCCCCACATCTTGTTGTGAAAATGTTTACTTACTGATGTGCTGGGCTATAAAACAAAATTAAAGGTTGGCTTTATTTCCTGCAGTTTGATGCTCCTGGGGCTACCTCTTCAAGCCTCCTTTATAGCAAACCCACCACTAGCTGTGTTACTCCCTGCATAGTAATTTGGCTGGCTTCTAACCAGAATCTTAGTCATAATATCCTTCTAAGATAAATAATTTCTACATATCTTGCATCCCCTTAACAGTGGATAAATGTCCAGTTACTGCAATAAGAGTCAGATGTGTTTCAACTGAGTCCCAAGCAGAAACTCGTGGTAATGACTCTGCATAAATCAATGAAAACAAGACCTTTTGAAACAAAATCCATGTAAGACTCACTACCAAGCACGCAGTGAGCATATATACCACCATCCACAGCATTTTAAGCTCCAGATGGGCAAGCCATTGTTTTTTTACATTGTTTTTGCAGAGACTGACTGTGACTGAAAAAGACAGGTATTCTAATTTACCAGCTTACCTGTGTGAGTTTCTTCTGGCAGTGTTTGCACTAGTTTAGGAAAAAAAATAATTAAAAATATATTTATCCACATTTTATGAGGATCCAAGCAGTCAACTGAATCATACATCATCATATAAGGAACTGAAAGCATTCCAAGCTAAAACACACGTATTCATGCTAGCAGTATAGTTCACAGATCAGCATACAGGAGGAGGTCTGCACCGTCTCAGGTTCCCATCGCCTTCACTCAAGTGCAGGGCCAGTTTAAGAGAACCCTGAGGGCTACGCTTTCCATCAGGAACGGCCTCTGGGTCTTGAACAAGGCAGGGACAGGACTTCTGGCACATTGTACCTGGGTGGGAAATCCTCAGCAGCTCCATATGTGCAGATCACCAGATTTGAAGGACTTTGAGAGCCAAATGCAAGAAATTCAAAGGAGTTTCTACTGCCATTGGAAACTGTTGATGAGGTATGAGATCTCATCCAGCTTTTTGAATAAGTAACTAGTTGTATGTTACACTTTTGGTATTCTTATAAGATAGCCATTCTCATAAAACAGCCTTGAACTTGCTGGGAAAGTCCATGATTCTCCGCTGTTATAGGCAATAGGAAAGTCTAAATTAACTAAAAGGAGGAGTTTTTCAACAACAACAAAAAAAATTACAAAAAAGTCCAAATCACATCTGGCATCCCTGCTTTCTTGACTTCTAAATGCAAACACTGTATTTGTTTTCAAAGCACTTGCAAAGAGTTTGCCCCATACAGCTGCTCTGCCAATGTTGATGACTGAATGATTCCAACAACAAAGGATATAATCTCTTTTTTTACGCTTCCTTAGGTGTAAAGTCTCACTCAGACTCCCTTTGTTCCACAGCCAACTTAAGCAGGAACCCAGAAAACCAATAGTATTATACAGAGGGTTTAATGAAGATAAGTAATTACAGCTCCATAAACAAGTCTAGATTATTAGCAGAGATCAAGAGTGCTGTGCTGGTGTAACTAGGAAAAAAACACTGTTTGCTTCTCAGCTTTTCTTAGCCATACCACCTTACCTTCTTTAGAACCAGACTTATTTTAGCTTCTCTTCTGCTTTATCAGTCCTGTGCCACTCACCCAGGCTTTTAACAGGGAGTCCCCCAGAAGCAGCAGAGTGATATCTCGCTGTCAGCATACAACACGCATTAGTCTGCAATTGGTTAGTCCATTAGATGTTATTTCTAACTGAATTAGCTTTTGCTGCTTAATTTCTGGTCAGATTTTGACTGATTTTAATCTAATCCTGGTCTAAATGGCTGTTACTTTCTCAAACATGTCAGTCTTCTGCCTGACAGCTGAAAGTTCTCTTCACAGGATACTGAAGGACATAACCTCACTTCCATTCTATGAGGAAAACCAGGTACCTCAGAAAATAAAAACCTTCCACTGTACAACAGCATGAGCAGGAGAAGACAGGAAAAGATTATTTTGCAAAGACTCACTCACCATTTTCAGACTTCTGCAGGGAGTACTTGTAGTTGGCATTTACAGAACTACCAGATCCCATGTTTTCCAACCAATGCTCCTAGGATGTTGCAGACTGACCCAGTATCACCAAAACCGCAAAAGAGACGCGGGAAAGACCATTCCGTCAGAATCAAAACAGCTGCAACATGTCCCAGAGTGCCCAGAATCTGTAATTAAATATATTAACACTTATTAAGATCAATGAGCAGATGACTTGTCTTGTGCCCAAGTACATCTTTAACCAGCAGGTTTTTCCAGCTGCTTTGTTGTCTTCTAGACAATCCGAGATGAGGATTTCTGTCTTACTGCTTCAAATTTCAAGTCAGCTGTATGAATAGGAATCATCTCAGCACCTTTCCTGATTGTATCAAATTGGCAGAGTTTCCTATCTGGGTATGGTAATCATGGCAGATATCTGAATCAGGCACTCGTGTACTCTCCCAATGCTTCACGTGCCTAATTTTAGGCTGCTGTACTCTAACCAATATATCAGTCTTTGACTTCAGATGTTATGGTAAAATAATCCTCATTGAACTCTGAGAGCAGACCACGTCTCCAGCTGAAGCACCTGGATGAAGGTGCTAAAATACTACACGCCTGTGTGTGGGAGGCATTCATACACAGGAAGTCATTAAGGTGATTCCTGAACAACCAGTGTATGCAGGCAAGTATTCATGTATGTAGCCATCTGTGAAGGACAACTCATTAGGAGGCAGGAGCACACTTTAAATCTATTTGCAATACCACAGCTAGAGGGGAGATAAGTCTAAAGTAACAATTAGCTATCATAAGAAAATAATCAGCTTTGTTAAACACTGCTTTCCTTCACCTCACAGATCTGTGATTATAACATTGATTGCTCGGATCCTGGCCAGTACCGAAGGACAAGACAGCCAGGCTTTGGTAACCTCAGTATTGCAGAAGGCTCCAGTCAGAGCAAACTGATCCTATTTCGAGATTAGGTCAAATTCTGAAATCTGTCACTTTGAAGACAATCAGAATGTCATCTACAATCTGACATGCTTCCTCTGGAAAAAACAGTGAATACTATGCACTACTGTCAAAGAGGACCCAGGCTGTACTGCATAACAATGATACAGATTTTTATTCTAACCCAGAGCTGTGGGAGGAGAAAGCTGAGAGAGGGAGGGAAGGAAATAAACACTTGTTAAAATGTTAACGCCTAGTTCTAGCAGGAGACCACAGTTCAAAGGATTCTGAAGGGCCAGGGACAGTGTGACTACAGAGGCATTTCTCCTTTTCTCATTTCCCACAATCCTTTTGCCTCTTCAATCTCTTTCCACCTAACCCACGTCTTTCCTCTCAAAATAGCTACAGATCTGTACAAACACTAATTGGAGGAGCACATCCGGTGTTGTATAAGGTGCATGTGTGCAGTGTTTGCTCAGGAAAACAAGCTGTGCTGAGGCAGAACTTCAGCATGGACAGTTTCCAAGGCAGAGGAAATGCTGAAATTCTCTGCCTTGCCCAGGATGCCAAATTGAACAATGGCATCTTCACAGTAACTGGGTGACCCAACAGGAGGATATATAGCAATGCTCTCAACAAAATACCAATCACTCTGGGTTTATTCTAACAACGTTATTTGGCATGTATATCCATGTAAAAAAATGGCCTGAAATCACTGCTGAATTATACCCAATTGTATCTGGTGCTTTATGGCCTTTGTGCTTCAATAATGCAGGTACTCTTGACTACTTTTCAGGCTATTAACTACTCATATGGACAACTGCAGACAGAAATTTGAATCCTTAGCACTTGAGGCTCTTATTTGTAACCTTGTACATGGCAAATCACATTTCAGGAAAAACAAAATCTCAAGCTCAGAGTTCCTCAACTGTAGACCTATAACTCCCATCTGGCTATTCAAACAACAATTTATGTTCAAATACATAAATCTAAACATTTCAGCAAGTACTAGCTATTGTCGTGGTTTAATCTCCTGGCCATGCTCCCTCCCCACTTCTTGTGCCCCTGCTTGCCAGCAGAGCCTGGGACACTAAAAAATCCTTCACTTAGGATGAGCTCTACTTGGCAATGACTACAACATTCCTGTGTTACCAACATTATTCTCACACTGAATCCAAAACACAGCCCTGTACCAGCTACTAGAAAAAAAACTAACTCTATTCCAGTTGAAGCACCTCCACTTACTGCAGTGGCCTGACGGCGTTCTGAAACAGCATGACGCAGGTGCCTTCACAATGAAGTGACACCCAAAGACCCAAAGATATACTCCAGCTAGTAACAGGAGTTCAGTCCCCAGGACCAGATTCAAGCCACTCCCAAAAACCCTGAAACGTGGTTAGTGTAGATAAGTGTTCCTTCACACCAGAGGTACCACAGCCTGTGTGCCTAGCTCCCTCTTCAGAGCTGCTTAGAAAGCTGACAGTACCAGCTTCCAGAGAAGATGGATGCTTTATCTTTTTGGAAGAGCCAAGTGCTTTTAAACACTCTTAACAATGCAGACAATGAAGAAAACAGTCCTTTTAAGGAACTAGACCTCTTCCAGGTCACTTTTTTAAAATGGAGAACAAATAGGAAGTAGGTGCTGAGGTGTACCTCAGTTAGGTATTATGCTGGCTTAGGATGCATTCAGAGGTACTATCTCTTTTGATAAAGCGTGAGCTTGAATTTGAGAGCACCTTTGGAGAAACAGAATAAAACTTTTCCTCATTACCCTGCAAATCAAACAAGCATTTGTTATTTGGACAGCCTTACTTTAAACATAAACTTTGGCAATTCATATGAAGGCCAGAAGGCTTCTGAACCCAGCTTTCCTCAAGCCTTCTGAGAAGCTCCAGTATGTTTATACAAGGCCCTCCACTGCTACATGCCACGGCCTAGAGCATCTGCTGGCAAACACACTAAATAAAGCAAGCTCATAAAACCAGCTGTGTGCACTTACACCAGGGCAGCACTCAACCACCACCAAAGCAGGCTTGGGCTCCACAGCCACACACAGGCATGGACAACTAACAGAACCGAGTACCTTTAAACACTCTTAACAATGCAGACAATGAAGAAAACAGTCCTTTTAAGGAACTAGACCTCTTCCAGGTCACTTTTTTAAAATGGAGAACAAATTGGAAGTAGAAGTTCAGTGCCTCAGCTGAGATAATAGATATGTAGAGAAGAGGCATGTGCCCTGTTCACCAGAGTTACTGTTCTAAAGGCAGGAGAAACAGGTACCAGCCAAACTCCAAATACATCTCCCCAGCCAACGGATCATATACTAGGGTTTGCAACTCCTAAACGCAAGCTACTGACCTGTTTAATACCATATAATACCAGTTAAAACTCATTAAAGGAGAACTTGCCTAATCCATTGGTGCCGACCACCCCAAAACAACAAAAGCTTAACATAAATAATATTTCTTTTAACTCCTTTAAAACCAAAGCAAGTGACTTCACTTGGGAGGAAATCCTATACACTCTGTCACATTATTGAACTTGTCCACCTTACAGATCTGTGCAGAATTTGGTGCTGCACCCACGTGAATTGAAGTTTTCCTGCAGGAAACGCTGAAGCTAATGCAAAGCTAGTAGCAAAACAGCAGGACTCCTAGGAAAGATGACATACTGCACGTAGCATGAGCACAACCAGATCCCCACTACCTCAATGATTTTATGGACATCTGAACAACAGAGGGAATAGATGAGCAGAACACAGGAGGCAATGAGAGGATACAAGGATACAACAGACTTTCTGAAAATTTAGTAGGAAATAACCTGAAAGAGATGTCAGAGGGAAACAGAAATTTTAAGGTCTCCTTCAAGAACAGCAAGATTAAGAACTACAGATGAATTAAAAGAAAAAAAATCAAATACTTCTGCCAGCTAGCATAAAGGAAAACAATCCTGCCTTGCCCTCCTAGAGTGAATACCTACGTGTGTCCCACGTGTACATCAAACTCTGTAGACTCTGTACTCATGTAGATGTCTTGTAGCTGGGAATGAGATGGTGAAGCTTCTTTTATTTCACACATGCACTGACCTCTGCACCTGCACAGTTACTGCAGTGGGAAAAGGGAGAATTTCAGACAGAAAACTCCCAACTGCACTTTTATCCAACTTGACATATAAAAAGGATATTTCACTTCAAACTATGGATGTCAAGTAACTACTTCTACACGCAAAACATTGTCACAGAGAAATAAAAACACAACTTACCTTGCCACCAGTTTGTAACATGGATTTATTACGATAAACACAACAGCAGCTCTCCACTTTTTAGATTTTTGTTCCTATTCAGTACGAGACATGATCAGTAATCTCTGAAATAAGTTGCTTGATTACAGACTTGGAAACTCCTCAGAATCTAGTCAAGCAAGCTGATGGCTCAGGCACGCAACAAAGTGCCGTGTCTTTCTGCACCTGCAGCACAGAGCGCGCGTGCTCTTCTGCAACAAGTGCAGACCCTTCGATTTATTTACTGCATGGTTGTTTTGAGCAGCCCTAAGGATCCTCTCCCATGTGATGCTTTAAGGCTACAGATCTGAACTGGATTAGGATCACCAAAGAGGATTATGAATGAGAAATACAGCATGCTGGCCTCTCTCAAGAGTCAGTTCTTACCTGCTTTCAAGCTGCCTTTTGCTGAATGCAAACTTATGGAAGAAAAAAGAATTAAAAGTTTCACCCATTCCCTATGTTGGGCTGAAAAATCTTTTGTCCTTTGCAACTAGGGAATCTGTACTGCAGAAGAGAGAAGGTGGGAGAAGCAAGGATAATGTATTTAACTTAGTTCTGTTTAAGTCATGAATTTGACTGGCCGTGAGAAAGCAGAAGCGCTGCTTTACTTCCCAGTCTCTAAAAAGCAGACACACAGATGAAATCTCAAACAGAAGGACAAGCAGCAAGCAAGTCCTGTAACTACAAATGATTCTCCTTTCTTCTATGAACAACCAAGATCCCACAAAACACCCAAACCCTCCAAAACCAATTGGTGCCACATCTGAATGTTTGCAGCATTGTTAAGGTGGTTTTATTTAAAGTATTAACAAACCTGTCCCTGTAGTTCTATCAGATTTCAACTCAAGCAATTGCAGCTCTTACCAAATCACAGGTTCAATAGCTAGTTTCTAAGGCATGTTATCTACCACTTCCTTAGTGTTTATTTTTTTAGTTTCTCATGAAACTAAGACCAGAAAGTTCTGTAGCCTTTTGGCCAGCAAAAAATACTCAAGTTGGCATAAAGGCTTTTGTTGGCAATCAGGATGTCTGAACTTTTATAAAGGGATGAAATGCACGGCTTGCAGATAATTGAAATTTTAAAAAGGAAGATAAAATAGACTTCTTCAAATCTAGTTCTTGTTTAAATCTCAAAAACCCCACATCTCCCTCATCTGCCCTGCGGCTAGGCCTGCACAAGTTCTGAGCAGCTGGTGAGACACAAACACAACAGGAGCAGACAATTGCTTCCTGAATATTCACAGATACCAAATATTTGTGCACTCTAGATCTGTTTGTATACACTGAAACAAATACCTGTGATTAAATTTATCTACCACTGAGCACCTGGGCATTCCACCATGGCAAGATAATCAGCCTAACACTGCTGAGGTCAAGCAGACTATGCAGAGGTACATCTGTAAAGATCCTTTTGTCTTTACTTCTGAGCAGCTGTTAAAAAAAGCCTGCTGGGATAAGGCACCTGTGCTCTCGCTGTGAATTAAAACAATGTCATTCTGAAATCTCAAGGACATCTTCCTTCAGGAACTCTCTTGTTTCTCAAATTTATCACTCTGCATATGACTGCTAACAGTGTTGTACAAAGTGGGTCAGGGAAAAGCTTGCAGTGCATTTATCCAGGCAGGAGTGGAGGATGCAGGTAAGTAGGTTATGACACTCAGCCAGACTCAGCACAAGGAGATAAAGGGCCCAGATCTCCAGAAAGCTCTCAGGAACAGTTTGCATAACCAGTGCACAAATACTGCAGGTGACATTGCAGTAATCTGGAAGCAGTGTTGCGACTTAACACTCCAATCACACCTTCCTCTCCCCCATAAACTCCTCACTGGCATTGGCAGGAATTTTGTCCTGGGAGAATGCAACCTCTAAGCTGTCCACTGGTCTTGATTCTTCAAAAGCTTCTGTATTTCTGGAGTGCTCCCAAGAAGTGCCTGAATGCAATACATGGTGTCAGCACAGCCTGACAAACAAAACCCCCTCTGCACTACAGAAATTAGTTGTAAACTTTCTACTGGAGGCAATTGTCAAATATCTAAAAAGGAAACCATCCCTTTCTCAACCTCACCGCTGTCCCATCACAAGCTTCTTGCGTCTCTTGGGGGAAAAGCCTGTATTATCACACCTCCTAAAACCGCTCCTTGTTTCTGACAAACAAAACAGATGCATCTGGTCCTGCTAGGCTCGTGACCACAAGCTCCTCCCAGATCAGGGAAAAGCATGACACTAGGTACACCACCACAGGTCTTCATAAATCATACAATCACTTGTATACAGGCCACACAAAATAGATATATTTTTATTAGTCAGCACATAAGTACATTGAAGTTGTCCAACGCTTTCCAAAAACAGTAAAAGCAATTTTTAACCATCAACGTCTGGTAGAACATCAATGCAATTGCAATAAAATCAACTAAACTTCCATTACAGTTAATTAACAGTGTCATCTGCATCGCTTCAAATAATTAAAAAGTCACTCTTTCCTGAAGGGTTCATAAAATTAATAAGCCAAAACACTGTACTGCTTGTGAGAGTGAGTTTAAGAGCATGGTCCAGTCTTGGAAAGCTTCAGCTTTTCACCCATTTTATCTGTTGAAAGAAAAAGATAGAAAAAGAGATAAGAGAGCACAGCTTTGTATAGAGCTAAAAAAATGATCTGTTCAGAATCTCTAAAAGATAGGAATTGTTCATGCTAAAATCAATTATCCAATATAACTGCTACAAATGTAATACTACTAAGGTTTAAAAACCTAGTCAAAATGTAGCACCTTGTGCTCCTGGCGAGACCACACAACAAGTTTCTTGGAACAGAAATAAACGTAACTTACTGTCTCTCTCTGAACACATTAAAGCTACCACGTGAGGCACCTTTTGAGTTCAAGCACCTTGACTTTTTCTGCAAATTCACAGGACAAAACCCTCAAAGGATGTAAACATTCAGTCACCTCTGAGTGGTTGATGCAAATTCAGCTCCATCAGTCTTGGTGCCACAGACACCAACCCCTCCCGCTGGAGTTCAGTTCCCTTTGGCAGGGCTTCCCCCCAAAGACATGCAAGTGGAGTAGTGGGGACTGGCACAAAGAACAGCTAAAACAGTCACAGACGGAGCCCCTGCCTTTAGGTCACCCACTCCTTTCCTGTCTGATAAAGCACTTTTCCTAAGATAATCTCCAAGGGTCTTGCAAAGAAAGCCAATACTTTATCCCTAAAACAACACAGGAAGGTATTTACCCAAGGTCAATAAGCAAACCAAGGGGAGAATGAGGAATTCAGACAAGGTCACTTGAGTGCCACTGCACTGCTTTGACTCTTCAGCAGAAATTTTTATTTGTGTAGAAGCAGTGAGAAGTACCAGTATGCTACTTACACCTCTTCACTTCACAGCTCTGATCCACGTCTGGTACTTCTCTGGAAGTGCAGCACTCATTACTGTGGTATACACTGTGTTACTGGGAAGGAAACAGGCAAGGACTGAGCAGCATTCCAATGAAAGAAGATTAATTTACGAAACTAGCAAAGCAGCCGAACACATTTTGGTGGAAACAAACATTCTGTTGTACAAAGGTACAAAAGGGTTGGAGAAAAGGGGAAAGAGACTGATAAAAATGGATGCTGCTGGAACCAAGTTTTCTTAGCTTTTCCTCACACAGTACAGCAAAGCTGCTGTGTTTCAACATCCATTTCATCACTGTATTAAAAAATTCGTATTGCTAATCTTAGCACTGACACAGATATCATCTTCTCCTTTCCAAATTTCCTCACATTTATAAGACACTGGAGAGGAAGTCTGGTATTAACTTTGAAGAAGCCATTGGCAAGCTCTAATGCAAAGGACTGATCCAGAGAATAAAAAAGTGAAAGAAAACAGGATCACTCACAAAGGTGCCACTTGTGGAACTATGCAGAACAAGAACGGTATACTGAAAGAAAGCTCTTTTAAAAATACAGTAAATGTATTAGCAGACTGAGCCTAAGACAGTGTGCTTTCTTGGCTAGAGTGGCAGACAAGAAGAGGCAGTGGGCTGAGGAAGTGAAGTGCCACGCACACAAGCAGAAATCCAAGCTGGGAACCCGCAAGATAATAAGACAAATGCACAGAAAGATGCTAAGGAAGTTGTGATTGGCGTTTAAGTGGCCTGAGGCATGATGGAAGGCACTAAGTAACATCTCTTTATCTAATACTTACTTGTTTAAGACTGGCTTCACTGACAACACCTGTACAGAAAGTTTAAAGAGTTGTCATTTTGGTAAAGGAAAAGGGACTTAAAAAGCTACTTAGAAACAGCAGCAGACTGAAGTTAAAAAAAGGAATAATGCAAAGTCAAGGATTTCTCTTGCTGTTTTGTTTTTTTAAAAACATCAGACCATTTTACAAAAATATTTTTTAAAAGTCCTCTGAAACACACAACAGTTAAATTCTCAAAACTAACTGGTAAATGTCACTCATGTCTAACACTATGTCTGCTGTAGTACTTATAATTGTGCTTGAAATAAGGAAATGCACAAAGATGATGGTGATGGGATTAACTTCTTGCATGTTCCCCTTGGATTGGCAAAATGAAATGTCTGTGCCAGGGAGTTCAGAAACATAATAAATAAACTTATCAGCCTTAAACCCTCCAGAAATGGCTGTGCAGCACACCTTTTTCACCAGGTCTTCTTTGCACAGCTTTTGAACCTCTGACAAAAATGCAACTGCACTTCTGCTTTGAAAAAGAACTTTAGGTCAAAGTCACAATGCAGAATTTAGAAGAAATACCTTAAAGAGCGTATCAAAGTTGATGTTCTGCTGTCCAGTAGCATTGAGAGCTTTGATGGCTGCAGTTCTGCAGAAAAACAACACAGTATCACTGAACATACTTTACTGTTGCAAATGCTCCAAAGCACCAATGTGAAAATTTCTCACTAAATGCCTTTCCATTGGAATGCTTGGTTTGGCCTAAAATAAGCCAGAGCTCTGTGGGAGTGAATCCAGTCTCACACTGATGAATCTACTCCGTTACTACACCATTAAGTACAGACTAACAGGGAACCTGTCAACAGCTTTTTGCATACTACACAGCCTAAACACAGTATGATATCTGTGAGCACCTTCTCAGTGCCATCAAATCCTTTTTCCAATCTCAATTTTTTAATCTTTACTAAATTTTGCTTTATAAAGAAATCTGTGGTGCGTGCCTTATCCCTGCCATTTCTTGGGCTTTATGCCATTCAGTGCCACGAGATTTTCCTCTGGCATATGCAAATATCGCTCCTCACCTTATCTATTCCCTTTTAAGTGGCATTACAGACACTGAACAAGCTGCCTGCTCAATGAGCTAACACCTACTTAGAGAAGAAAACATCCAAGGCTCAACTCTTTTCTTTTGAAAAAAGTTTAATCTCACCAGAGAACTCCAAACTGAATTTACCTTCGGTCATCAAAAGGAGGAGGAGTAGTCCAATGGTCATAGTTTGTCTCCACACGAAACCACCTATAACACAGTAAACAAACATAATAGTAAACAAAAGGCAAATCAGAAGGTAATTAATAAAGACCAAGAATCAGTACCTCTGTATTAAAAATTACACATTGCTGATGATTTCACAAAATTGATAGTACCAGATTTTTTTGAGCCTCCAACCCTTCTACCACACTGGAGCAACACTAACTTGGAACTGCTGAATTTACTGGTGCAATACTTGGCAGGCAGGATAAGCCTTCAAGTCTTGTCTCCTTTGGAATGCGGCTAAAGAAATAAACACACAGAGATGCTTTTTACACCCTTGATCATCTGGGTTGCTCCAGCCTGACAAGGTGGTGATTCCTTCTCAAACAAGAGGAACTGAGGTTCCTTTCAGAGGCTTTCGAGCTTTCCCTATCCATCTGTAAGGATTAGTAAGAGATGCCCTGGATCAGTTGTGACTGCCTGGCACTCAGGAGGGAACACAGAAAACCAAAATAAGTAAGTTTTTTTCTACTTACGCTCCACCTAAAGGATCAAGAGGCCAGAGATCTGCTGGCCCTCTCCTGTTCCTCGTGATGACCATGCCTTCCTTGGGTGATACACCTCCTACGATATAGTACACTTCAGCAATGATGGGAGTGCTAGCCAGTCTGAGGACAGCTGACTGAAAGTCCTCTGCTCTGCTCAGGGTCTAATGCAAAAGGGAGATCACAGTGAAACAAAGATCGCAGAGCACGGTCAAGCACAAAAACGAGCACTAGGATATCTCAAGAAGAGGAAAAGACCCAGCTTTGTTGAAAGTTGCAACTGACTGTAAAGCACTGTTTGAAAATATTCCTCTGAAAATAGTTTTCCAAACTGATGAGTGTATGAACATCGAATGCATCCAACTGGTGAATGAATTCACTAATCCCAGCCTTGCAAGTGTTCAGAGCAAGCCATACATATACACACATCTATAAATACACACACAAATATGTACACGCAGGTACATGGTGAAAAGGAAAAAAAAACTAGAAAAGCTGCCATTCAAAGGACAGAGGCATGTCCTCACTCTGTGAATTCAATCCTCAGATAAATTTTTCCACATGAACAACGGGATAGATGAAAGTGGATGAAGGGAGGAAAGCCCATTCCACATCTTTGCTTCACCAGTGGTTTCAGTGGGTGACAATGGTGACTAAGGCTGAGGCGTTGCTTACAGGGAACCTGGCTCCTTCTGCCATAACCAGATGACTAACCAGTTACTGTCAGAAACTGACAGTAACCACAGCCAAGGAAGTGACTGCTTGCAGGCATAGGGCCACAACTTACTGAAGTGCATCTTTAAAAAGGAATGCTGTGCAGAAACTAAAAACAAATCTGGAGAACATGCATCACGCACAATTGTTGAGAAAGACAGGGAAAGCCCTGGAGAACGATTACTTCTGACAGCACACTGCAGTTAATGGTTTCAAGTCACAGACTCAAGTCGTGTCTCAAACTCAAAAAATATGCTACAAACCGTAGCGTTCATGTTTACAGTAATTCAAGAATCTGAAAAGCAGCAGCAGACTTGTTTTGTCTTCGTGGTACCCTAACACAGTGTTCACACAATGTGCTATACAACATACCAGTCTAACTCCTTTTGCTCCCCAGTGAGCGGAAAAAAATGGTAACACAACTAAACATAATGGTAACAACTAAACGTAATGTAAAACAACCACCGGGGCAGGTACTCACTAACTAAGGGTGCAGCTGCCCTAATTTGTTAAATTATGCATCACAGCTAGCTGGAATAGTCCCTAGGAAGGAAGTCTTCGCAGAGCTTCTCAAAGATTTTTGGCACAGATTAGAGGTTGTCCCCTGCAAAGGATTGGAAACACCTTTCTCATATACATAACTGACGATCTGGGGTTACAATGCATTTACTTATCAACTTATTGAATCTTCTGTGAAATTAAAACTTGGAATATCAAGTACATGACATATATGACTTTAAAAAGGAAGAAATAAGTCAGTGCACTTACATCTCGGACGAGCCAGCTGACAGGGTAATTTCGATTCAGAAAAGCAGCAATTGCATTTTCCCACCACCTACCACCCTCTGGAATAAAAACCCCAAATTACTATATATGAACGTTACACACACTCTGTGAAATCTATCCTCACACTTTCCTTTCTTCTCCATGTCTCTAGTTCTGCAATCTTTCCCTCTACTGCATTACAAATGAGCAGTGCAATAAATTATTTAATTCTGCAACTGTAGCACTATCATAAAAATCACCAAATTTAGGCAGCTTGTACCAACCCAACAAAGCACATGCATCCTGCAAGTAGTCAAAGCCTCTCTACCATCTGGAGCTGACTGACATGGTTTAGAACAATGAATGCTGGTAATGCTCCTTTTCTACCTCATTTTACTGTACTGCTACTGTACACAAAATACATCTCACAAAATACGTGGGATGTGCTGCACAGCCAGGCTAACATACCCTGGCAAGCTCTCATTTGGCAAAATTTGCCTTTCATATGCTTGGCTTTCTGTATCATTGGATCTGGGTACTGAAGTACCACAGAAAGCTAAACCCTCAGTGAAACAAGGCAGCTACCTATCAGCATAAAACATCAACACTTCAGGAGAAGATCTAACAAAGAGTGTTAACATCTGGGTGAAACTATAGGTGAAATATAAATAGACAACATAATCCCAACTAAAGTTCAACCATGGCAGCTGGATTAACATCCCTGCTTTCCAGAAAGTATCTCAGACCTGTAATGACAGGAGTGATCATTATCTTAGCTTTTTCAGGCCTTCTGAAAGGTACAATATTCCTGTGACCAATAAGACAGTGCCATAAGATGGTAAGGAGTCTGAGGCATAGTGGACAATAAAGAAGACAGTGTTCAGCACTGCACAGAGAATACACAGGGTCTCTCAAGACTTGCCAGTGCTAGCAATTTCAATCCCAAACTGGCACATCTCAGTATCAATAATTTGCTAGCTGTTCAGTTTTTAAGCAGTTGTCATTCATAGCTGAATGTTAAACAATAAGGGGTCAAAGGTGACTGTAACAGGGACTAGCACTTTGTAACAGATTTCCAAAAGGATTGCAGGTCTGTTCATATGATATAATAATTTACATCTGTCATCTCAAATGTTTGCATTAATCACCTCATTGTTCATCTTACTGAAATATTATAACAACAAGAACTGCACAGAAATCACAAAACAGGCAGTGATGTTGTTTCTGTGTTACTAGAGAAGAGAGAACTAAGAAAAACAGAAGGTCAAGTTTGTAATTATTCATATGCCAAAACCAGAAACAGTTAGCAGAAATGACATGCTTGTCACTTGGTAGACCTTCACCCTAATTTGAAGTCATTCTGATTTCCAGCTACAGTTCACATGCTTGTTTCCCTGCATTGTTCAGTTCAATTGTGCAGTGACTGATAAAGCAGCAAGCAGCCAGCCACAAGTGATTTACAGGAATGCTCTACGCGGTGGGTGAATTACTACTGTCTGTAGTTAAAATGTGCCTGAAGCTGAGGCACACAGGTGGCTGGCAGCACATGGGCTCCTGACAGACACTGCACACACAAGGGTTTGCAGGATGTGATTTCCTCTCTGAGAAGACGGAGAACAGAATGGGTTTGTACACAGACTTCACTGCCCCACTCTGATGGTCTTCTGTGTCTCGGATGATCCTTATGCTGAGAGTTGAAGCACACTGCTGAGAAACATCAGGGAGAACAGGACAGCACTGGTTTGTCCCCAGGATTGTGCCTGTTCACAGACACAGCACTTCAGTCCGCAAGATTTTCTAAATGAAGCCTTTTGCAGAGACTCCATATATATGCTCCAACATGATGTGAGTATCAATTAAAAGCAGTTTGCATCTCTCAGTATCAGCCCAGGATGCTCCAGTTTTGGAAGGATTAAATAACTACAACAGCACCAGAAGCAGGCTCTTAAAAAAATCCGAGTGTCAACTATGGAAAGAATCCATCAAGGCAGCGCTAACCAAGGGAACAGGAATCAAGAGGTGCACGTGCTGCACCCATAACAGAATCCCCACTCATAGAGATAATGATTATGTGCACAGTTTACACAGTGAATAGTGTTTGCATAACAGCTAAAAAAAAAATATATCAAAACCAAAAGATTGCCTAACTAAAAGACAATATTTAAAAAAAAAGAAAAACTGCTTAGCAAAATCACAAGTGAAAGGCAAGCATCTGTTTTAGGCGTTGTTTCTAACTTGGACTGCATTGTTTCCAGTTCTAACAGCTCATAAACAACAGCAAAAAGTGTCTGCTTCTTAACAAAAGATAAAAGAAAAAAAAGTGTGGGATGGAAGAAGCAAAGCCAAGGTCCCAGTTGGACATGACTATCAATATTTGTGGAACTCAGGTGCTGATGGAAAAGGCAATGACCCTCTCTTGGCCTTCGTGACTGCTACCAGTTCTATTGTCCAGTTTTACTTCTCAGTAGTGACATCTCTCAGCTTCCCTCTACTAGGCTTTCTTTCCTCAACTGCCTTTCTAGCATCTCCAGGCACTCTCTCAGGCCCTACTGCCTTTCCCCAAGAACTCTTAGTTGTGTGCTTCTCTTCCCATCCTCTATTGCAAGTTGCCTTATGGGGACAAAGAAATATAAAATATAGAGGAAGGGACAAAGGACTCAGAAAGCAGCCCTTTATCTGTTCTACATGACTTCATCTTCTTCTCCCAGCTCCTTGTCCCCTTGAACAGACCACATTAATTTGTCTCTTAGGACTTTCCCCAAGGTTCTCCATCTGCTTTCGCACTTTTCAAGCTCAGCTGACACTGTGGTGTCCAACACACTCCCACGCAACAGCTCCAAACTGGCAGCACATGTGCTTTCACACCCTGAGGGCCTGACAAGTCATGCAATTGCAGTTCCTTCCTGACAACCTGAATCCTAATTTTCCTTCTAGGACAATATAAGAGAAAAGTCAGAATGGGCAACAATCCACTGAAATACTGTATATAATGTCAAATGTAGAAGACAGTTTTATTTTACCTCGTTCATCACCGGAGATTGTGAACTTGTGTGGACTTTGTCCAGTCCATAAGCCTACGTAACCAAGAAACGTGGTGCCTTGATATGCTATCTGAAACCAGGAAACATGCAGTATTTTAGCATTCTGGAACAGAACACTACTTAAAAGAGAGGCAACATTCTGAAGCAGCATTTCTTCCCGTGACTTTCATACCCAAGTTGCTATAAAACACTTTTGCCTTAAATTACAGTAAAACTTGCAACGTAAATTAGAAAGACTCTGAGGACCAAAAGTTGCTGCCTTTCATTTGTTAACCATCACCAACTGCTACGAAAGTTTTGCTCAAGTTAGCAAGCAGCCAAACAAGAAGTTCCCCATTTACAAAATAGACTAGTGAACTTTGAAAACCACACAAATGAAGACTGCATGAGCAACTAGTTAATTTTTGGAAATTTTTATCTAAAACACACACATTGGTCACAAAAAATAACAAGGCTTTAGAAAACAAAACAAAACAAAACAAAAAAGGCTTAGAATTGGTCTCTGCCAAGACTGATCTCTAGATTTTCTAGTATTTCTTTTAATGTCTCAGCATTTCCTTTCTTGAGCATCTCCTTCAAAATAACGCTCTTCTGATACTTACTTGATGATGTTGTTCTATTTATTCCAGTTTATCACCACAAACTGGATGTCCAGAAAGCACAGAAAATCAGCATTCATCTCTCATTCCCAAAGAGAGTGGCTCTGGTGCTCTAATAATCCAATAAACTTGGGATGGGGACCTGCTTCTGCAGTGGGGTTGGACTAGATGATCTCTAAAGGTTCCTTCCAACCCCTACCGTTCTGTGATTCTACGATTAAGTCTCACAGCTGTACAGCCATAGCCCACTCCCTCATGGAGTACCAGCCACCCACAGCTCATACCTGCCCACTTTTTATGAAGTGCACATCAATTGTAATCCTGCTTAATATATCGACAAAATCGTAATCCAGGTTCCGACCGTGGTAAATGTTTCCTTTGTCATCCTGAGCGACAATACTGGTACAGAACCTTCCAAACAAAAAGGTTTAAAAGGGATTTAAGAAAAATCTGTGACAATACTTTCAGTATTAGAGTTGAGTGAACTCAACGTTTCAGAACGAGTAACTAACTTTGTCTTCTTTGAAGCATTTTACTAATGTGAGCACACAAATAGGAGTTTGCATTATATCATTAACATGCTTCCTACCCTGACAGAATGTTTCATTCCATACTGTTATCAGAGAAAACAGGTTTTTATTTCAAATTAACAAAAAAGATGGGTCATGGAGCTTTGACTGAAGTGTAACTGTAAGACACTAATGTCCTATAAAATTGATATATGATATCCACAAGGGAAAAGTCCTTTCCCACAGAGTCTAATATACAAAACTGTATACCACTTAACTTACCAAGTCCTATCTGGCTCATAAAGTCAAAAGCTGCACTACTGTCTGCATCAGGTAGGAAGCAGTATTTCCACTTATTATTTAATTTCACTTGCTTCCTAAATTGAGGTGAAAATCTGACTTCTAAAAATGTCCACAAAGTATCAGTCTGAAACTTTCTGGATTTCATTTCAACAATTATAGAATCTTTCATTTCAATCTGGACCCCATTTATATTTTTAATCAAAATTAGATAAAAAATTCAAACAAAGTCCTTTCAAAGTGAAAACATAATTTGTTCACGGTGTGAGCCATTTTTCTCTAGAACAGGAAGTGTGATGAAATCTCTTTTTTTTTTAATAACAGTTTCAGTTTCATCGAAACAGGCTTTTTATTAAGTGTATTGAATTAGCAGAGAGTTAAAAATTCATCTTCTCTGAAGTTAGCAGTTTGTCATTCCAGTGATGCACAGCACTGTCTTTCAAAACTGCAAAGATAAATGATTTTGCAGACAAGTAGCTTGTTTCTAGTTGATGATTTCTTCTTTAGCACCATTAGAGCTAAGAAACTTCTTCTTACGAGGACTAAGAATGATAAGCACCCTCTGCAAAATACTAAGACAGCTAGCATTTAAATAGCTATCTTATCTGACAACAATCCTTATTAAAAGAAAGATTATGAAAATCTAAATACTACAGGTTAAGAAAAATACATACAAACGACTGTATGTATTGGTTTTTATTAAAACTTAACCAAATAAATATGTTTAGGGTCCTCATGGGCAACAACAAATGTTTCTTATTCTCCTGCATAGGCTTCTAGGAAAAAAAACCCAAACGCAATAAAATGAAGTATTTTTTCACTGAGGTTTTGTTTGCTGCCATAATGATACCACATCCACTTTCCATTCTGCAAGTCAAAAAGTTACACAGTAGTTGTGAAGATTCACCCAGAAAAGTGGTTTGGAAGCAACTGGATCTCAGGTGAATGGTTAAAATAGTAAGACTACAACTCTTCTAGTTTCCTTTTCAGTGAAATACAAACACTTACATGACAAAAAAGTACATGACATGATCTTTGAAGATATATGAACCCAAATACTTTTATTGGACAGCCCTTTCTTATTAGCAGAAATTATCTTCATACCTTTATACAAATAAACATATCCTAAAACATTACAGCTGCATGTTACTCTTATTAACAAATAATAATACTGCTCTGTGTATCTCTATCAATTGAGGATACAAACCTCCTAATACGTATGAAGCTTAAGAACTGGGATGAGAAGGAACAGTGCCAAAGAACTAGGATGAGAGGGAGCAGTGCCAATCGCCTGCCACGTGTTTTCACCTGCCTCAGGCTGAACTAAAAGGGATCTCTACATCTGCTTCTACCAGACTCTGTAAGTACCAGACACTTACGCAGTAGATTCATAGGCGAAGTTAAGTAGGACTCCATCTCCAAGACTTATTCCCAGTGCTTTGCACATTCCCAGAATTTCCCCTGCGAAGGGCTGAGGCATAAAGTACTCCAATTCTGCTGCTATTGGCCGAATAACTTCATGCACCCATTTTGGTACACTTTCACTGCAAAATACACTCAAAAGCATCAGCCGAAAAAAGACAAGAGAATTTGAAACTAATGCTTGGCAATCAGGTACCCAAGGAGTCTGCTGCTTCTCTGATCAGCCTCTCCCAGTTGATGCTGACCACCCATTAGCAGCCGGTCCCACGCTCTACCGGCATCTCTCACGTGCTGCTGCACTTTCCCAAAGCAGCCAGCACAATCCCAGCAAAACATTCAGCACGGGCTTTCTCCTTGTCAGAATGTTTTATTCCTACCAGGGATCTCCCCACTCCACCCTCTGACAGGTTCCTAACCATATAGGTAAACACAGAACCCTTTTAGTTGGAAAACATCTTTAAGCTCATCGAGTCCAGCCACTAACCTCACACCGCCAAGCCCACCACTAACCCGTGTCCCTGGGCACCTCAGCTACGCGGCTTTCACATCGCGGCAGGGATGGGGACTCCACCAGCCCCCCGGGCAGCCCGTGCCAGGGGCTAAAAACTCTCCGTGAAAAAGTTCTTCTATGTCTCCAATCTGAACCTCCCCGGGCGCAACTTAACACCGTTTTCTTTTATCCTAGCACCGGTTTCTTGAGTCCCGTCACTTTTTTTTTTTCATGAGAAAGACCCTAACTTTTTGAGTTCAGAGAAGCTGAGCAGCGTGCTCAGCCCTCTTCGTTCAGGCCCCGCAGCAGCGGGTCTGTCGGGAAGACAAGGGCTGCAGGGCGCTGGGGAGAAGGGCAAAGCGGTCCCTACCCCGCCCCCGGCACGGCCGCGGGATGGGCGGCAGGGAGGGGGCTGCCCCTCATGCCGCTGCACCGGGGAGGAAGCGGGCGGCGGGCACAGCCCCGCTCCCCGCTCCCCGCTCCCC
>WBNH01004850.1:721247-757593 GCA_013401255.1 Urocolius indicus
CCCCGCGGCGCTGGGGGCGGGCCGAGACGTGGCGGCGGCCCCGGGCCCGGCGGCGGGCACCGCCCCCTGCCGCCACCGCAGCGAACCGGAGGCCACGGCCGCGTTTGCTCCGCGCCCTCCGAACGGCCGGCCTGCCCTCTCCGTCACCCCGGCCACAGCCCTGCGCCGCCGGACCCAGCCCGCCAGCTGTCAGCGCGGCAGGTAGCGCCTGGCCCACACCGAGTCATGTAAAGAGAGAGGTACAAAATAGTGCTTAACGTGCTGCCTTGCTCTTGGGCTTCTGTCAGGCGAGTAGCTTAGAAAAAGCAGTCTCATGCTCTCCCGTTAAGAAGTAGTGGTGAGGAGACTGCCACACGCCTGGCATGAACCAGGCCTAGCGCTCAGCTTGCTGCACCACGCTCTGAGGCTGGAAAGAAGAGGAAAAAAGGAGAGGAGTCGACTCGAGCCATGTCCTAACCTCAAAGACGTAGAAAAAATAATTACCTCTCTCTTTCATCCTCGGAAGTCATTAGGAAACCGCATGCAGTTGTTCAGGGAAAACAAGGAAACTGTAAAGGGGATTTTCTTCAACTGCAGATTGTACTCTTTACCTCTTCCCTGTACTCTCTCCAGCCTTGCCTCCACATACCACTACAGCTCCTCTCCATTACTTTGCCTCCCCTGCTCCCAACTATGCATCCTCGACATCTGCCCCACTCATTGCTACGATTCCCAAGTTGCGGTCCCTGCCTTTCCCACAACAGGACCACTAAATCTGCATATAATATTCAAAGTCAGGGAAAGTTTCTCCTTCATTCTTTTATCTCCCTGAAGCCTCTAAAAGCTTTTTATTTTTAGAAATTCAATAGGAAGTCAAGTGGATACAATTGTGTTATTCCACCTATTAAACATATGTAAGCTGAGTGAATTGGAAGGTGGAATAGAAACATGAACTTAGTTGCCCAGGAAGAAAAGAAAAACACCCCACCCAATGCTCTGCCATTATATTGTGCACCTGTTTCTGCCCCACAAGGACATCCCTTTCAAACAATCTGACAGAGGGTGGTAAGGTAAAAAGAACCCAGTAATGGTCCCAGCAGAAGTTAAAGCTGAAGCAATAGTTCAACCTTTGAAGTCAAGAATGCACAGATCCATGTAACTCTCATTCATACTGCAAAAACCAGGCACCAGCAAGTCCCACCACAAGATGCACTGCCGCCAGAAATTCAGATTCTCTAGTTGTCCTGCATGTGATGCTGTCTTTCTATTTAAAAGAAAACTCTCACATACACTCATTCTTACACAAGCCATAATGAAACTGTTCTTTCCCTTAACTGTTCACTTAATAGAACCAAATCCTTGTAGTATGGTTACTATTAAACAGGTGAAAACCAGCCATTACTCCATTTACTCCATCTTTAAAATCACATCCATAAGATAGGCAGAAACATTACGTAACACACTTTGACAGGCTAACCAGATGGAATATTCTTTCAAGTATTCTATTAATGAATTACTTCAAGTAAAATGTTTTTTACAATAAAGTTGCATGTTTTGATACTTACATATACAAAACCATCTGTAAGTTATAATCAAAGATAATTGCTTTCTTCCCTAGAATGCTTTAAAAAAAACAAACACAAACATCAAAATCCTGCAAGGATTAAGGCCTCTTCCACCTGTCCTACAGATGCAATATCCAACAGCTTGGAAGAGTTCAATTTGGAATTCTGAACAGAATAGACATTAGTCCATAAGGCATTTCAGTCCCTTTTTTCCTTTGGAGAGGTGGTGGGTGGAAATAAACATTTCTAGGACTATTTCTTCAAGGGCGGTTAAAGTACTTCTGTCCATTACTGTTACTTCAACAGCCGTTTTCTCTTTTTCAGAAGAGCATCTCGAAGAGCCAGCTAAACATGAAACAAGAATGGGATATTCAGGTAAGGGGAACATTCAGTAAGGAGACAACAACACTATCACATCGACAACTCTCTTCAATTTCTTCAGCCTCACAGAAAACACTAATAGTTTATCAGCTAAAACTCTGAGCAGTAACTGGCAAATGCTAATGACTGCAGTGGCAGAAATGCTTGCTGATTTAGCTAAACTCCATAGTACAATTAAAGAAAGGGTTGAGCTTCAAAAAAAAAAAAAGTTTCAGTACCTTGTTAGCAAACCCCGTATAATGAAAAAGAGAGTAATATAAACTGTTCTTGCACTGATTCATATTCAATTGGAAGACATCAAGAAAAAAACTTCAGCAGAGAAGTAAGTAGGACTGTGCTGGGACATGCAGCAACTGCACTGCCAAAGACATGTCTGTAGCTTGCCCAAGGGCTGCAGCTAGGCTTCGGGCTGAGCAGGCAGCAGAAGGCAGGGGCTTCAGCACTGACAGCAGTGTCTTGTGAAACTACTGGGGCATGCTAAGCTGAAGAAACAGGTAATAAATACCCTTTATGCCTGTGCTTTAAGTACATTTGGGACAGGCTGTTAGATGACCTCAAGGCCAGGACAGATGAATCCATATGACAGTAACAGGAGAAAGGTCAAAGAAAGAACATGGAGAGTGAAGAACCACACTAAAAGCTTGGCCAGAAAAACACCTCCTACGTATTGAGGAAAGAATCACAGGATTATGGTTGGATTTCTAATATGACCTTCTCCAGTTTACACAATAGAAAACAAACCACATGATCGTTGCCTGCCTAATCTACACATGACTTGGCAACAGGGCTTGGTCCTCAATGCATATTAAAGGGATCAACAAAAGCATTCTTTACTTCTGCAATCTCTGATATACCTCCTCTAGGGGAGGATTTAAGAGAAGCCACCTAGCCCACAGTCTTTTCCAGCAATTAAACCATGAAGGCAAACAGAAATGACTTAGGGCACAACACTTCACCTGCATTATACATTTATTGCTCAGACTGACCCATCTGTTTTCCACCTTGAAGATTACCTGTTTTTCCCTGAAAGAACGCTTATTTTTTGTCCGGACGCTGTGGCTGTATCTCATCATCATGAAGTTCTTGTTCTTCTTCTTTTCTTTGTTGGAAGAGCTGGCAAATGGGTTAATTCTTGTTTTCTTTTTCACAAATTCTTTTCTGTCTGTTTTTCCAGCCTAGAATAGATGATGTAAGGCAATAACAGGGAGTCAATTCTTGTGTGTTTATCTATTTTCATTCAGCAGCAAACTGTTTGTTACAGCCAAGATGCAACACCAAATTACTATACAAAACTCTTCTCAAAAGTCAGATGGCAGCTGGGCATCCATCTTTATAGATGCAACCCCACTGCCCCCTCCACTTGCAAGAGGCAAAACCACCAACCTGAATCTAGGCAGACAGAGGATATGAAATAGCCCCATTGCTCACCATTGCAGTCGCCAGTCTGGTCTCCTTGTCCGATTTAGGCTTCTTATGTAGATGTTCAATATCTCTGAGGGAAAGCAACTCTCCCCTATACAGACAAAAATCCAACAAAAAGCCATCACACACAAACCTTCAGCTGGCAAGAAAAAACAGATGCTCTCTTAACCCTTTGTCTCTCCCCCATCACTTAGGCCATTGTCTTCCTGTGAACTTTCACACAAGCACTTCTTGTTTAACCTCTCAGGCTAATCCTCATGTTTGGGACAACCCTTACTGAAGTCACTCATTACTGTTCTTCAGGTCCTGCTTTATCCACAAAGTTTAAGAAACTCTGAAGAACCATGCAACTTCTGCTTCAAAAAGCCTCCACATGCCTATTGGTCTGAATAAGCAGACCAGTCTCAGCTTCCATCAGCCCCTCTTGTCTTTTCTCCCAGCTGTAAACAAATCCCCCAGGTCAGGATTCACTTTAGGCAGTGTGTTTGCCACCTGTCACCAGGGGATACCAATCAACTGCACAGCTCTGTGTCCTGCTGCAATTCAAAGCTGTATCATGAGGTTATAGGGAAGAGAAACCACTCATCAATAGTCCATATCCTACCTGCCTTCCTCCTCTTCATCATCTATTTCAATATTTTTCCTCTTTGCACCTTTTCCAGGTGCAGAATTAAGTTCTTTGGAAAGCTGAGCAAGACGTATTTTGTGGAATTCTTCTTGAGTTAGCAGCCTGCTTGTGCTGACTGCTGCAGCTTTGGCTTTTCGTTCCTCTATAGGCATGCTTTTCACCTTCTCTGCCTTTTGGAAAAAGTGCAAAAGAAGAATCACACAGAGCTTTGCAAACCATTTCTGTGCTGCAATCCATGACCCTTGCCTCCCAAAAACCTATGTAGAGGCAATATTGTTAGGAAATGCTACAACCAGCTGTCAGGATTAGAATCAGTAAGTACCTCCACTTCACATTTCAGGATTAATAGACGCACTCATGTAAATATCATAGCTAATAGCACATAGTAAATATCATTAGCACTGAGACACATTCTCCATCTCTCACTCTCGCCCTAACAAAATGCCTACTTCAGCACAGGTACCAAATAATAATTGAACCTCACTGACTCTGGTCAAGTTACTCCACAGCCCTGTACAGTTAGTTATGTGGAGCTACGTCAAGATACAGAGCAAGAGAACCTGGTCTGCTATCACCCCTGCTCGTTTGTCTTTAGGATAGAAGACACGTAGAACTCACCACTTGCTGCTGCTCCTCATCTGAGGAGTGATGCACATCAATCCATTCTCCATCTTCGTTATCTTCTTCCTCACTCAGACTAGCACTTTCCCATCCATCTGCGCATGGGAAGAAGTGCACAGAGCTATTAATGCAGATTCAGCTTAACTGCTTGAGTTTGAAATAGTTTAAGAGTGTATTGCACACTCTCACTGCCTTTCATTACCTGGCTGCTAACTGTATTTATGCTCATGGACATGCTTACTGAACAGGCAGGCTGTCAGGTCTCAGCATTCCAGCCTTAGAACTATGTAGACATTACAAGACATACGATACTTCACACATCTGATTCTACTTGTTAATGATTTTTAGAAGACATGCACAGTTGAAGAGACCAGCAGGTTCCATGCCGTTCCACTGCCAAGTTCAGCTACCAAATTCTTTCTTGCTTGCAACTGATTCATCTTCCACTTCTCAGCACAGCTACACCATGGGCACATTCAGTTATGGACACCAATCTTTAAAGTGGTAACTGTGTATGGCAGTGACAGATCTTTGAGAACATAAGCACACCCCTGCAACAGGCTGCTTAAAACAGCCAGTGTATTCATGATTATTTTTGTCAGTTGCCTTAATACATGTATTTTTTACGAGCTTTCAAAACATGTGTAACGACAGTGATCATATCAGGAAGCGTATTGAATGTACATCTCTTTCACTCAAAACCAAACCAACCACAGAACATACCCAAAGCAGCTTGAAACAAATCAGTGTCACAGCAGTCGGCACCATAATGCTTTGGTTTGCAAAGTTCAATCTGAGGTCAGAGATCCTCCAAACAAACTGCATTGGGGGACAGTCTCTGAACAACCATGGTATTTTACAGATGCTAATCCTTATTACGCTGTTCAGATACGGTGCTCCCCACTCCCCAACATCTAAACCAAGGAGGGAAGCCCTGCCATTTATAGCCAAGTTGCTTTCTGTATTGCTCTTCCTCTTCACTGTTGTTCAAGCTGACTGATGTGCTAAAGCTATCAGCCTCAGAAACCAAAGCCAAGAGGATGGTTATAATATCAGTGCATTCAGATGCTTAAGAAACATGGTGTATCAGAGTGTTTGTTCCTCCAGTACACCTCCACTGTGACACTTCCAGTGTCCCATGACATGCCAAACTTCTGCCTTGATTTTTCAAGTCCCTACCTGTCTTTTTTCACCCTGATTTAGGCAGGAGGTCCAGGTTGTGTGGAGTGTTTACACAGGCAGTAATTTAAAGAAGTCCTACACTACTGTTTTGTAATAAGCAACAAAAACCTTTTTTAGGACGAGCTGAAGAAGTTTCATATTTGTACAATCCCTGTCCCTCTGCTTTTCCACCCCTCAGTGTCTATCACACGAAGCAACATACTATAACAAACCTATCTGAGAACCATATCAGTGCTTCTGAATGGACAAATACAGGCATGAGACATTGCAGCATGCAACAGCAGCAGATGAAATGAACAAACACCAAGTTTTGTTTCCAAGTAACATCTTAGTGCTCAAATAGAAGCAGTAAAGAAAAAAAGGCCAACCTTCCTCTTGGGTTCCTCCCTTTCCCTTTTCACTCTCAATATCCAGTACTTCTGCTCCTGGAATATAATCTTTGGCATCCAGTTCTCCATACTCATGAATCCTGGCTTCCACGGAGGCCTCTGTAGGCTTACCCTGTACGTTAACAAAATACATGTTATGAAGGCTGCTGTTTTAAATGCCCACAAATCCATGAACAAATCAGGGTGAGAGAAGGGTACAGATGGAAATGACAAATTCTGCCTGATAAGATTTTGAATTACTAAAAAGTTGAACAAACCCAAGGAAGATAATCAAGCTTCTGAAGCATGATCCTTCTGTCAGTGAGTTTGATAAACCTGAACTAAGGAGATCTTGAAATAAGAACAGGCCACATCGAAAGGCAGTAAGGGAGCAGGCAGGGGAAGAAAGCAGGAAAGCTTCCACCTCATTGTCAAGAGGCTGAGACCAGTCATCAGCCTTTTTGAGCACATGAGCCTACGGTGAATGCAACACACATGAAACAACACATACCCTGAATTTCTTTTGCAGCATCTCTGGATTCAGCGAGCGGAAGAGATGTATCAGAGTTCTTGCAGACATCATCACATCTACCCAGAAAAAAAAAATGAAAGTTGGGAATAAGCACAGAAAACCAGAATTCTGAGCCAACTGAAAGCGTTTACAGCCTGCTTATGCCAGTCCTGAATTTTTCCAATGCAGGACCCAGCTCTTCCTTAGGGCTAAAAGTTCATTAGCAAGCAATTTCCATTCTTCAGTTTTGTCAATTAATTCCCCTGCCGTAACTACCCTTAATTGTTTTGTCTCCCATATAGATACACTCAAAATACAGAGAAATGCAGCAGGCATACTGAAAATGATACCTCAGTTCACACAAAAAAAAACAATTAAGGAGATCACTATTATGAAGGCTGGGATGGAGCAGCAGATGACAAAAGAGAACAAAGATTTACAAGTCATATCTATGTGATACACTTACTTTTGTTTTTATGAGTCTTGTACTGAACAAGGTCTTGGAGCAGATCCTCAGTCATGGCTAAAGGACATCTCGCAGTGATTTCTTTTATTGCATTGATTCTAAAAAATTGGAAGTTAATTATCTTCTGAACACTACTGGCCCAATAACAGACTGAATTCTCTGGAACTTGAAGAACCTTATACAACATTTATACCACATTTGGTGTAACAAAGGAGAACATCATGAGGAGCTCTCCATGCCAAACTTTATGCTGCTCTCCAAACCCCTTTATCTTTGGCCCATACTCTCCAGCTGTCTA
Organism: Urocolius indicus; assembly: GCA_013401255.1. Taxonomy (NCBI): domain Eukaryota; kingdom Metazoa; phylum Chordata; class Aves; order Coliiformes; family Coliidae; genus Urocolius; species Urocolius indicus. Next base: position 728,669 of record WBNH01004850.1, read on the forward strand.
ATCCTAGGCCTCAGGTTCTGCAGCTGAAGTCTGGGTCCAGGCAGGCAGGAAAAGCCGCCAAACAACCACCAGGCCAAATAAAAAGAAAAATTTTTTGAGAAGTAAAATCAAGAAACGGTTCTGGAGTCAACCTTGAGCAGGCTAAGGACAGTGCAACAGACGTCTGTGGGCTCACACAATCCCTTGTAAACCATCTTCATGCACACACTTGGTCTGCTCAATACTTAGATTAAAACCATGCCAAGAGGAAAACTCAGCTTGCACCAGAGTCGTCACAAATACCTCTCTTGACTAGACAAAGAAAGTACATTACAATTTCACTGACAGCAACATTGACATTGGTTGTCATAGTGAATTTCATCCACAAAACATCAAAGAGTCCTGAATGAGGATGCTGCCATGCATTGAGTATATAGCAATATATTAATTCACAGGCATGAGGTCTGCTCTCAAAGTAGAAACAACAAAATCCCAGAAGATAAAAAAAATACAAGATCAAATGAGAAATAAAATAAACCCCACACCATCATGACATCAAGAGAAGTTAAGTCACAGCCCTAAGCACAGAAACCCATCATTCTGGGGAAATTTTAAACACTGACAACAAAAATAAGTAAAGTCTATGATGAGATACTGTCCTGATTTGCTTTTATTTAAGGAGGTCCTTGAAAGCACAGTACAAATGACAGGAATAAGCTGCAAGTGATTTAAAAATGAAAAATGTTTTTCCACATTCAGAGAGTTTTAGAGTTTTGGTTTAAGATTCTGTACTCACCCCACAGTCATGACCTCCCCTAAATTCTTGTCAGTGACAAAGTTGTTGGCAATGGTCATTAACACTGACTGGATAATCTGACAATAAGAAAAAAGGTTAAACAGACTTAATGCATATTTCATAAAATGGTGAAAATTATTACACATGTTTAACAGACAACAGAGCCCTTCTCACAGAAATGTAGAGCTCAGGATTTGTCACCATAGCCTGCAAATATTTTCTAGACACAAATTTTCTTGCAGAAATGAATACATCAGTCATGGGGGGTTTTTTCCCCTCTTTGTGCAAAACAATCCCTTGAAACTTGCAGAAGTAGCCAAAAGCACCACAAGCTTTTCAAGATAAAGGGTCTGACCAGATTCCCTTTTCCCACAAATGCACTCTCCATACTGGCCTGCTGTCCATGTTTAACATGACTGAATAGAAGTGGAGTACTGACCTCTGGGGGTACAAGCTGATGTGAAGCCTGTGCAGCAAATAGAAGAATCTTTGTCACTTCTGGAAGAGAAGAAAAGTGGGAAGATGCAAGTTGCAGCTTGCTCTGCCCAGTAACCACATCCACCCACAAAGGCTAACCCAACAAGCTGCTCAGTCTAAATCTCAGACCCATTTCAGTCTGAAGTTATTTGAGATAACTATTTCTCCTCTCCCACCAAGCATTAGGGACTCATCTTGTCTCCAACCCAGCAGCAGTGCAGGCCCTTAACAGCCAGCTCAGATGACAAGAAACGCTCTACAACTAGAGTGAAACACCAGTAAAAAAAAGCTGCAAAAGACAGTCACACTTTGCTCAACTAAGTCAGGATTTCCAAGGAATTAGGGACTCAGTAGATAAATTTTATTCCATTGCTGGAGTTTCTCACATACTCAGATAAGGAGCATTGAGTGCACATAGCGTCCATAATTGTCTGAAGTACTCTGCACTTCTGGCAGTCAAAGCCTTTTCCTTCTTTCAGCCACGCTCTCTGGACTACCCCTGCTACCTACTAAGCTATTCCTGCCTATTCATTGACAGCACCACTTTTAACGATTGACTATACTTGTGACATGGACACGGGGGAATGGGATGAAGCTGGAACTCAAAAAGTTCCATTTAAACATAAGAAAAAACTATTTTACTGTGAGACTGATGGAGCCTTGGCACAAGCTGCCCAGGGAAGGTGTGGAGTCTCCTTCCTTGGAGGTCTTCAAGACCCATCTGGACACATTCCTGTGTGATCTGATCTAGGTTGACCTGCTTCTGCAGGGGGGTTGGACTAGATGATCTCTAAAGGTCCCTTCCAAACCTACCATTCTATGATGGACTAGCAGTGTTATCTACTTGTAGCTACTTACCTCTCTGATGAGGCTGCAAGAATCTCTGAATGAAGGGGTAGAAATTAAAAAGAAAAAGCTACAAGAAAGAAATTGTCATAGATTAGATTCTTGTCATAACCTGGGGTCACCTTAATAGGCAGATATAGTGTAAAACAATGACCACGCCGCCGGCTCTCCAAATGCCTTGGAGATTGTGTGATGCATTCTCCTCTCCTGATATATGTGGCAAAGAAGAAATGACTTGTACAAAGGAAATACAAGGCTCAATCCCAAGCTCTGTGAAATCCAGAGTGGTTCTTGTTACTGTATAGAATTCAAATCAGGGCACACTGCTATAATGTGCCACTTCTCTTTGCCCCATGGACACAATCTTCTCTCCTAAAGCAGAGCCTCCAGTAATTTTGATTATACTTTGGCTGTACCTCTGAGAGTGCTGTTCATGAGCAATTGCTGGACTCCTTTGAAAAGCCTTTCTCCTTTGAAGAACCTCCCAGGAGCATACAAGTCTTGAAAAAAAAAACTATATTCTCCTCTGTTTATTAAGAGCAGCTCAGCTATTCCAGATCAACATCTTTCTCTAGCAGAGCTTACTTAGTGCCACACACCTCTACACTGCTGTGCCATTCCATAAGGCCCACTGGCAACTAATTACCTGACCATTCATCTGCGCTTCTTAATGTACAGAAAAATTAAACCTCTTTTTCCAGAGGGAAAAGGCCAGAGCACGCCACCACCAAAACCAGGCTAGCTACCATCATACCACTATAAAATTACCAGAGTATGTACCTCATGTATTCCAACTAGCCTAGATATTAGGTCCATGAGCATCATCTTCACTTCAAATCGCTCCTTACAGTTCTCCAGCTGCTTCAGCAGTTTCTCTGCAAAGTCTAGAAGAAACAATAATAGATTTGTGGTAGACTTAAGTAGCACAATGCAGAACTCAGCTGAGACTAGGTTAAAAAAGAGAGTTTAGTTTGGGTGCTTTTAAGCCCCAGTGCCATCACACTGAAGAAATTAAAGATGGCCAGAGCACTTCTCCCAGTGTGTTATTTTTCTTCTCACATGCCTTAGGTATAAACCTTTGCACAGGTTCAGCAGAGAGGAAAAGTACCAGAAGTTCCTCAACATCATAAGCGCAGGGTCAGTATTTAAAGCTATCTCTTTTTTTTTAGGTACATTTGGGGTTCATCTGAAAAACAAAATCCCCCAGAGGTTCAGTAGATCAGACTAAGACCAAGTTGAGTGATATTAGACAAACATGAGACTAGTAGTAGAAACAGATCTTTGATAGGGGGTAGCTAAAAACTCCCCACTCACCACACTATGGTCTGTGGGTGTACAGGAAAGCGGCATAGAGCTATGTCCCAATCTGTAGCAACCTGAAGCAGATGATGTAACATTGCTCTTTCCTTTTCTCACTATCTACAAGCATTACTATGACAAGTGCAACAGGATTGGTCTCACTTTTTTGAAATGCTCTGAAACTCCAGGATAAAGCACACCACAAGTACCACACTGTCACGTTTGTATCTACTTGTCACTTTCTCCTTGCACAGTTGCATCTCAACTTCAGTGTCTGGGATTAACACACAATGCGTACCTTGGGGATCATGAATCAAGTGAATAGCAGAGAAGTTGAACACCTCTGGCTTGTTCTTCTTCTTTTGTTTCTGTAAGGCAAGAATGTAAGAAAGACCTTTTTTTTCTTTCCACAAAAAAGCTGCAAGCGCTTCAGTGTCAGGCCGCTGTTAAAAGCTGCTATTTGCCATTCTTCTCTTCACACAGGGGCAGTTAATATCAACAAGTAAACTACGCCTCTTTTCAACCACACTGGGTTTTCTGCCACCTAAGGGACAGCGGGAGCTGCATAAGAAAAAGTTACTGATCAAGACACCACATAGTTTCAAGTTGGAGCCTACACAAAGGGTACCCAGAGCAGAACTAATCCACAGCTTAAGAGTCTAGGTCTCCTTCAAAACAGCCATCTTCCAGGCAAACACAGCACATGCCTGGCCAGTGGATGCTAGAACACTGGAGGACCTATACATAGAAGAGATGACAAAGAGTAGGTAAGTCAACGGCGGCAACAAGAAGATTTCTGCACTTGAAGGATTAAGCTACAATGCTGGCAAGTCGGACACCATTCCCCTCACCTTGAGGACTTTCATAGCTTTTTCCAGTTTCTTCTTGCGCTTGGTGGTTTTCTTGTTGGTTGCATACCTCACCATCAGGTCTCGGGCTGTGGGAATGTCGTCCTTGAGAAAGAGTGCAAAGAAAAGAAAGCTCAGTGACACCAGGCTTCAGATGGCCGTCAGAGAAATATAAAGCATCCGTATTTTTCAGGATCATACACTACATTTGAGACTCTCCCTCTTCCTAAATGTCACGTTACAGAAATACTAGCAATCAGAATCCTGATTCCATAAGACTAGCCACACTCCTACACATGAGAGTCCACAAACACTTAATAGCACATCAGCAGAGTGGCTCCTACAGCTGGCTAACTAAGAGAGTATTGCTCAGTCACAGACAAGTAGTGCTACCCTTCATGCTCTAGACTGAAATCCTGGTCAGTTGTCAGCTTTTTCAAGGTAACTGGTTTGTACAGAAACAGGAAGGGGAGCATAAAAGGGAAAACTAAATCTGACAGCTAAGAAATTAAACAAGCTTCCAATACACCAGGTGAAAGCCTCTTCCCACAACTGTACATTACACATCTGGCAACTCGTGTCTTCATGAACCAGACTGACCAGCCTTTGCTTAGGAAACAAGATGGGCAACTAAGCAACACAGAAGCAAAGAGACTGGTGGAGCCAGGGTCACTAGGATGACAGAGCTAATAAGTGTTTAAAGAACAGAGAAGATGTAATCACAATACTCACCTCAGATTCTGAGTCACTGTCTTGTTTCTCATCTTCATCTTTCCCAAGAAAGAACTTCAAACCAGCAACTAATACCTGTAAAACAAAGGAAGTTTATGTAGGACAGGATAAACTGACAAGAGTATTTATAAGAGCCCTACATCCAGATCTTGGGTTATGCAAAGACTGTTCCAATTTTTCATAGGCATGAATATGAGCAGAAAGCAAATGACAGCCTGGAAGCCACTGTTTTACAGACATTGTCAATTTCTTTTGCCTGTCCTCAAAAGTCAGAAGCACACCAAGAGCCAAAAAGCAGCTGGACTTCCACAATGCCTGGAGCAAGTTTAAAGATGCAAATTCTCTTCCCATCATTCTGAAAAGCAAATCTCATTGGTCCATGCCAACATGACTAGGAACTGCTGCACAGCTCATACCTGAGACAGTGCTCAGAAACCAAACTTCATTTAGTTTGCATGGGCTCGTTAGTTTTGGTTGGCTGCTATTTATTGAGTGGAACAGCTTGTGGATCTTCATATCTCAAACTGTAATCCAAGTTCTTCAAACCTCTAGCACTGCAGAACTGACACAGATGACAGGAGGCGTAAGGTTCACTCGAGCCCCACTCTCTTCACATGTAACAAAAGAAAGTCTTATGGTGCCAATTATAAGATGGCAATATCCTGACCATCTCTTCAGAGGAGCAGGGCAAAGGACACCTCCCCACACCTGCCTCCACCTGTAAGCTTCCAGCTCTGCTGCTGTGTACATCAGAATTAAATGCTGGCTCCTCCCTCACCACTAGTGGTATTTTGAGAATAAAACGAGCAGAAGACAAGTCATTGGTGAAGCTTACTAGCAGTTACAAAATAAGGTGCATCCACAGGAAAAAAGGTAGCTTAGGTAACACCCAGTTTCATCACGTCATTTCAGTTCTCACCTTAGTCACTTTTGAAAAGCAGGCAGTTGTGATGACATTTACTGTTTTGGCATCATTCCTGAAATAAAACCAAACATCACCTTGAGGTTTGGCAATTTAAGTTAGTCTCAAAAAAAAAAAAAAAAAATCATGTTACTCTCAGAAAATTGCCATGAAACATGACAGGATCCTAACAAGCAGGAAGCTTCATTACAATCAAGTCTCTCAGCACAACAGAGCGAAGCTTCTGCCACTTTCTTTTTATTCTCCTAACATAGCAGTAGCTTCATCTATATAAACAAACACAGTTGCATCTAGTTCACGCTGTGACAGAAGGGATAAGCTTCAGTAACAGAGGACAGATTATCATTTTCTACTGGTAAAAAAAGAAATTCCCTCCTTAGTGAAAAAAAAAATAAATCTATGTCGAATTCTAAGTATGATTAGAAAAGCAGCTGGCTAGGTTAGGTATGCTCTAAAAATAAAGAGTTTATAGGAACACAGAAGTTTGTTTGTTTTTCATAAAATCACAGAATGGTAGGGGTTGGAAGGGACCTTTAGAGATCATCTAGTCCAACCCCCTGCAGAAGGAGGTTCACCTAGATCAGGTCACATAGGAACATACCCAGGCAGGTCTTGAAGGCCTCTAAGGAAGGAGACTCCACAACCCCTCTGGGCAGCCTGTGCCCGTGCTACTATAGAAAAAAGGGATGCTCCAACCTACTTTATATCAAGTCTCATGTACTTACAGTGTTCTTTTTAAACCTGCAAATGTCTTGTCCTTTCAGCAACACTGTTTTTTCCCTGTTTTTCAGGGAAACCAGTTCTCAACCCACTATTACACCAAAAGGAGCTTAACAAAGCTTCTGTGGATTGTTTTCTTTGTGCCATAGGACAGAAAGTATTTCCTTCAATGCCACACATGAAAATTCTTACACCCAAATACACCCCACCACCAAGTCCTGTCTGCCAGCTGGGATTTCTCTGCAATACATTGAAAAAGCCCCACTGGAACACAAATAAGATGAATATATTAAAGTCACTGCCCCCTGCATTACATTTTGTGCTATGAGCGATGCCAGGACAGCTGCCCCACAGTAAATGTAGAATTGACATGAGCCTGCCAGACCTACCAAATATTCCTTCTGTAAAGCTCAATCATCACGTCCAGAGATATCTTGGCAGCAGTGGGATTGCTGTCTCTCAGCATAGTGTACATGAAGTTCTGCAGGGACTACGAAAGACGTTTGGAAACGTTCACCACTGGAAGTCTCTCACAAAAATCAAGAGAATACACGAAAGCACATCTGAAAGTGAATCCACTTACTGTGTTTACTTTATTGTTCTTATGCTTAGCATTGACATTCTTGATGTCCGACACGATGTGAGTATACAAAGTCTGTAAATGGAGAGAGAACAGGGAGGAATGAGAACAATGCAGATTCATATTAGTACTTGGAGACTTTGGAGGGATAATAACATGAGACCACACTCCCACTGGGAATATTATTTTCTCTTTTAAGTTACAGTTGGAAAAACAACACGAAGTTACTCTGTAAAGTCCTCTGTGTGCTTTAAACTATTTGAAAAGTGTACCTAATTTACAGTACAGTGAGGCAGGCAAATGGACAGCATCAAGTAGTGCTTAAAACACTCCCACCCAGGCTTCATTCAGGCAGGTTCTGATGACCACCTTAGTAACTCTGGTGGCAGAAAGCAAGTATTTTCATGTTTATGGCAGAAAAAGCTGAGATATGGTGTGGGTTTACTTGGTTTACTCATAAGTTCTCACAAAGAATTCAGTAGGGCCTGCTCTGACAGTAACATGCTTATGGTTTTCACCTCCAGACACATCCAAGGTGCTCAAGTCCAAACGCAGGTCAGGCCTCCAGCCTGCAATGGCGTGGGAAAGACATCAACAGCTTCATTCCTCATCAAACATACAGAGTGAGTCTTGCCTCTGGCACTGGCAATTTAAATAGCTCTGCTTTTTCAGCAAACTACTTTGTTAGCAAGGAAAGGAGAAGACTTGCTCACCAGCACTACCTTTCTCAGGGCAAGCCAGTCAAAACCCACTGGAAATCAAGCCTGGTGTTTGTAAGCACAGCTTACCTTTCGTAGAAGCTTATCATGACACCGCAGCAGCTGAAAGAAGAGCTCCAGCAAACTCGTTGGGTTTATTAGATTCTTGTTTCTTAACAAGATCAATGCCTTACAGAACGTCTGGAAGAGACAAACAGGGAATCAGAACCAATATCTCATAGTACTCTCCAGCTACTGTCTTTAGTGAAAGACAAAAAAAAGCAAAGCATAAGCTCTGCTCTTGCTCATAAGGGGCACGTTTTAACCACAGGACACCATCTGCTCAAAACACCTTTCGCTGGGGCTCTTACCATGCGCAGGTCTGTGTCCAGGACTGTATGGTGGTAGGAGAGCAGCTCCTTCAGCTGCTGGGGAAAACTGGCCATGTGTTCTGGGTAGCAGTGGGCAACCTGGGTAGAGAATGATCAGCTGAAGTCTCTGATGCAGAGCCTGAGTTACCTCACGAGCCTGGGAAGGCGTGAGGTATCGTAAGCAATCAACATGGGAATTGTACCGCAACAACTGAACACACACAACAGCGAGTTACTATCAATGTCCAGATGCTAGAGACACAGGGCAATGAAAACATTCTCTTAAAAACTTGCACCAAATGCTCAAAAGCAAAACTGCGTTCCTGGAAGCGAACAACCCCGCCGCAGGAAATGCGCTCAACGCGCGGTTTGAGGGCAGCCCCATCAGGGCTGTAGCGGCAAAAGCAGGTGAAAGCCGGCCTGCCGCAACCACGGCGCTGAGAGCGGAGCCTCTGCGGCTTACCTGTGCCAGGAACATCACCAGTTCGGCCAGCTCCTTGCTGGGCTTGTCCGGCTGGAAGGTGAAGATCTCCACATGGGACTGGTAGTGGTGGTACTGCTGGAGGAACTGAGCACACAGAGCGGGCGGCTGCTGAGCGGGACAGGCGACACATGCCTGCCCCGGTACCGGTGCCCGCAGCACACCGGCTTCCCCCGACCCCCTCGCCCCCATCCAGGTACCACCCCCTGCCGCCTCCCCGCCCGCGCCGCCCTGCTCGGGGGGAGCGGGGCCGAGCCGCTGGGCTCCGCACCTCTTCGGTGTAGGAGGTTGGGTCCCGCTTAATGAGGTTCTGCAGCTGAGGCAGGTTGCTGGGCAACTTGTTTCCCTGGCGGCCCGACATGGCGACTCGGAGCCGGTCCTAGCCCCGCCGCACCGCTCCCAGCGAGCCGCCGCCCGCCCTGCCCTGCCCTGCCCTGCCCTGCCCGCCACACGTGAGCTACCGCCCGGCCGCCGCCATCTTGGCCCGCCCCGCCGCCACCGGCGCCGCCGAGGGACAAACTGCCGCGAGAGGCGCGGCCGCCCCGCGGCGCCCCCTGGCGGCGGCTGGCGGCTCCCCGGGCAGCTGCTCCGCCGGCGCAGGACGAAAGCAGCCGGAGAAGCAGCTGCTCGGCGGATGCTGAGAGTGCAGATGAAGGAAAACTTCTTCACTGAGAGTTGTTACACACTGGCGCGGGCTGCCCAGGGACGTGGTGGAGTCGCCATCCCTGGACACGTTGCAAAGCCGTGTAGCTGAGATGCTGAGGGACATGGTTTAGTCAGCAGGGTGAGGTTAGTGGTTGGACTCGATGAGCTCAAAGGTCTTTTCAACCAAAACAATTCTATTACACAAGTTGTCTGTGCTCTTCATGGCTCACTGAAATGATCCAACCAAAGGAAATAAGTCCTACACTAATGGTATCTAGCAACAAGACAAGGGGTAATGGGATGAAGCTGGAACACAAAAAAATCCACTTAAATATAAGTAAAAACTATTTCACTGTTCAGGTGAGGGAGTCCTGGCACAGGCTGCCCAGGGAGGGTGTGGAGTCTCCTTCCTTGGAGGTCTTCAACACCGCCACCTGGACACGTTCCTATGTGACCTGATCTAGTTGAACCTGCTTCTGCAGGGGGATTGGACTAGATGATCTCTAAAGGTCCCTTCCAACCCTGCCATTCTCTGATTCTGTATATTGGCAAGTCATGTTCAAGATATCAATAATTTGATGTGGAGCCTTGGGGCTCTCACTCTGTAATGCATTCCCTGACTAAAGAATAACTAATGACAAAACATAAAGACTTATTAATGCTTTATAGGTTCTAACGCAGCTAAATCCCAGTAGCTTTCAAAGCCTGGAGATGATTCTTCCGTGACCATGAATTAACACAGATTTCTAAATTGTCAAAATCTATAGCAGCTAGTAGCTGAGCTGCACCTAAAAGAATATTTTTACATCAGTATAAACTTAAAGGTAGTTTTGAGTTACTTCACAGGTAGTTTAATTTGGACTACTAGATTCCACGCATAGACCATCTTAGCAGTACTTGGGCTTACCTAGAAGGCACTGATGATCTCGGGCTGTAACATGCTGGCTTAGTCAAAGATCCTGGTCCACAAACAGCTTACTGCTTTTTAAGCATCCACATGATGCTTACTGCTTTACAGGATGTTGATAAGTAATCTCTGAATTATCTAAGGCATAACTGGCTGCAATCTATATACCTGCTGAAAAATGAAACCTGTTACTTGAGAGTATATAAAGCAATATTCTTCTGCAGAAAGGTCTCCCCATGGACAAACCTTGGCTGGCAAAAGCACATTATATATAGTAAGGCCACCAAAAATCATAGCTTGTAATCTATTACTACACCAGTTTGGCCTCAATCTGTCATAGTTTTTGCAAGTGCATCATGATATTTCTATCCCAGCATTTTAGAAGGCTTTGCCTGTAAGTATAAGCAGTTATTTTGGGAAAGAGGAAAGAATATGATTATAGACTTGGCTTTTTCTTATGAATTCTTATTGGACCAGAATATCACACACATACTGCTGCAGAAAAAGGTTTATTTAATGTTTCACTGATGAAGCTACAGTTATGGAAGTAAAGATTTTGCTGTTTTATTATTCTAGTTATGTGTGAAGCCAGGTAAGGACTTTTCAGCCTAAGGCTTTACAGTCACCTTGTGACAACAGTGAAAAATATAGCAGCCACCTCAGATGGAATGCTGAACACCTTGTGTGCTCATATACATGCTGTCTCTATGGGCAATGCTGAGTGTAATGCATTTAGATGTAAGATGCAATACAGAAACAACTCCTCCATTTGGTGAGGGTTTCTTCTATGAAGGAAAAATCTATTGGTATGAAAGAGGGAATGAATCCCTAACTGGGGTCCTGCTCTAGCAAATGAGTCACTGTCAAAGAATGTCTTGAAGCTTTAAATACAAAACAAGGAACAAGAAAAGAAACTCTAGCCAACGTGGTGTTTGTTTTTGGTTTTGGTTTGGTTTTTTTTTCATCAATGAACTGGAAGCAGAGCTGGAAGAAAGCAGCAGTACCAGTAAATAAGCATGGAAAGGGAAACACCTAACGCATCCTAGAAGAGCTTTTGGCACAGCTGAGGACATGGCAACTCTGCAAATGCTTGAGGTGAACAGCATCTTTTGATCCTCTCGAAATGCAGGTCAAAGATAGAAGCTAGTAATTGTCAAAGTGCTGGAAGGGTCTAGAATGCCTGATAGTAAAGTCACTTTGAATTCTGAGTCTCATCCCTCATATTTTCTCTCTCAAATATGATTGTATGACAGCCTTTTAATAAGGGCACTAATTCTGCCAGTGTAGCCAAAGGGACTTGTATAAAGGCTGTGCAAAGGTTTGCTTTAGATTGTTCAGGGAGGGAAGTACACAGACATTTCTGCCAATATCTGTGGCAGCCTTGCTTAGCCGGAGACTGACGGGAGACTGTCAAAAAGACAGCTTCCACAGTGGTGTAAGTCAGTGCAGTTCCCTTGACTTCAAGGTAATTACTCATTTACATCTGCTGAGGAGCTGCTCTATATGGGGATAAGGTCTGAGACACATAATAAAGGCATTGCAGGTGTGCCAGGGATATGAGAACAGAGTCTATGACACCCAGCATCTGTTCTAGGAGAATGGCACTAGTCTGATGTTGAGGTAAGTTTGCATTACTCTGGGAGCTGATATCTGAATCACTGTCATCCAGGTATTATGGTGCTATACGTGTACTTTTGAAGGGAACACTGAGTGCAACAAGGCATTGGCACAGCAGTGGATTGAGCTAATCGACGTAACAGGATTCTGGTGTCAGAGCTGCTTGAACATCTTTAATCTGCCCATTGTAGAGGAATGGGAAGGTTGTGGTGTAACACTTGTCCCTGTTGTAGGTGTAGCAGGTTTGAGGTTCATCGCCGGAGTTGCTCTGCTGAGCCTGGTATATCTCACCACCCAGCTCAATTTCTACAGGATCACTTTTTTTGCATCTGGAAGAGATGGAGAATAGAGCAGGTGTTAAGGGTTGTGATGAAAAGAAGCCCCTGGTGAAACCGAGACCTTCCTTGCTGGTCTGCAGATGTATCAGATGGTGGGAGTACTATGGCTTTTCTAGGTTTTACATAGCAACTCCCAGACACATGCTTTTAGTGTTGTCAAATTGCTATTGGCAAAGACTGGTTCCTAAAAGGGAGAATTAAACAGGCAATGTGTGATTTGGTGATATTTATGACACTCAAGATGAACAGGGGTCAGAATTAAACAGTACCTGTAAATATGAGTCCTTTTAATGTAAATTAATCATGGAGATAACACTTTCTTGGCTTGCAAGAGAATATGAAAGCCAGGCTCCATGGGGAAACTTTTCTCTCTGACCCTGCCTTACCTTGTCTATTGTCCTTCAAGCATGTGTTTGAGCTGCTGTGGGCAATGCTGCAGGGAAGGTCAAGGCTTAGGATGTGAACTTAATAAATAAAATTACTTACAGTTCAGTCATGCGATAGACAAAAGTGGTTCTGAGAGGGGACAGGGGGTCAGAGATGTTCTCTCGAGCTCTCAGGGGGACTCTGCAAAGGAGAGGAGAGAATCACTCTCATGAAGACTTCTTATTAAAGAGGAGACTACTCCATTATAAACAATCCTCAACTCTCATGTTGTTCTTCAGGTTATTTCCTTCCAACCTTTCTCCGTAACAAAGCCCAAGAACAGCAGATCTTCATCTTTCTACCCTCAAAGGCATCAATCCAGCCCCCAAGAGGTCTGCAGCAATTGCTCAAAGTGTCATTTTCAAGGTAACAGTGCTGATGATCCTTTTTTTTTTTTTAAACCCCAAGAGACTAGCAAGACAGAGACGTTTAATTAGTGTTTCTCCTGTTGTGAGCTCTACCAGAACTCCTGCAGCTCTGAGCTTGAACTTGGTCCATGCTTCCAAAGAGAAACACACGTTTTTGTAAGGTCTGTGTGAATAAAGGGTACCAAATCCTACTCTTGAACTGAGATCTGTTTTATTGGATTTTTTTCCCTGATGTTTTAGGCATTAATGAGTTTTGCCAGACTATACAACAGCAGGTTTGCTATCAGATTGGTTAGTCCATTGTCAGGGGCCCAATCTGGTTTCAGATTAGACCAACTGTAAAAGTGTTAACACTCTGCTTCCCCAGCCTATTTCAAAAAGTTACTGAACCACTTAAAACATGGAGGCACTTTTTATGTCTGAAGGGACAAACACCAAATAGGTTCACGAGAGCAAAAGGAAAATTCCAGGATATCATAGAAAGCACCCCATGGGAAAAGCAGTTTCATCAATGCCAGGTCGTGGCAAACAATGGAAAGAGAACTCTTATAATTGTAAAAATTGTCAAAAAACCCCCAAAACTGCCCTTCTAATTTCGTCTCCTGCTCACCATCTCCATGTAATACTTGTCTGCCACTTACAGGATCCGTATGTTTCTCTCCAGAATTTCTTCATCAGGATTTTCTTTGGAGGGAACGAACCTTGAGGTCACTGTTACACACTGACACTTGTTGTTGACCAGCACGTACTCCTCATCCTCAGGGTCCAGTGGATAACCTGCAAGCACAGGATAGGCAATCCCAAGGTCAAGAAGAAAAACTTTGAAACCTGTCCTAGCAAACGGCCAAGCGATGAGAATGCCAGGAGTGTACCATTATGGCATCTGGATTGATTAAGTCCAAGTTGCAACAGGTACAAACGAGCTTCTTGGCAATGCTGGGGCCTTCCTTGCTCAGTCTACAGTATGCCTCTGTTGTGTGGAGCTGGAGAGTTTGGGAAGGAGACAACCCAGACACTACAGCTAGTGACAGGCAAACATTCAGGGGTGACTCATGAAATGGGAAGAAAGTGCCTTTGCAGCCCTCATGCTATTCCAGGCAGCTGAAGTGCTGCTTTTACCTTAACAGGAGAGGTTACCTATTTCCCCTCTCATGTGCCAGGATTGCTCTAGCAGTTCAAACCCTAATTTGGATCTGACCTCTTAAATAAACCTCTCTGACCCTGCCAATATGGCAGATATGCCAGTTTTCCTTTAGTACGTTGTCTTTTAGTTCCCAGAGGGAACAGGTGCAAAAAAAGTACTACAGGACCCAGCAAGAAGCAGCTCCCTGACCTGACAGTGGAAGGCAAGCAGCCCTTACGATGTTTGTGGGTTTCAGAGAAATCTCCAGTCCTGACTTTCTTACTCAAATAGAGGAAAACCAGCTTGGGTGTGTCTCCCACACACTTAGTGCACTATTCAATATGAAACTTGGGCAAAGCAAGGCAAAATATCTCATCTGTCACCCAGAGGCTTTTGGAATGTTCCTGGTGTCACGTTTCTTCTTACTGTGCAAGCAGCTGAATTTGAAATAGCTTATTCTTTGCTAGTTGATTTTCCCCAACTCAGACCTTAGTCTCTTCACCCATAACAAGCCAGCCTTGCTTTATATGCACACACACTCACACCCTTCTTAAGTGGTTGTTTTTACATCCCTCTGCATTTCTAAATGCTGCTAAGTTCACATCACTTTGCACCTTCACTCTTCCTACAGCACCTTCAGTCTGCTTGGAAGTACCAAAACCAGTGATTTTTGTAAGATGTGGATAGTTTATATGGGACTCACAGGGACCTCAGTTCTGATGACTTGCCTGCTGTTGTCCCTTGGTTTAAAAGAAGAAAGAAGTTGGAAGTGTTGGTTGGTTCATCATGTCTACAGAGGACTTCAGAGTTGCTTTGACTTAAAAGCTTTGATCCTAACAGCTGGGTTTCTGTGAGTTATCAACACATGGATGGCAAGGAAGACACACATATTGCACAAGCTCATGTCTGAGTTTTTTCTTAATCTCCATGTCCAAAGCTGGTGGGTTTTACGAACAACAGACTCTGTTACTATAGAGTGAGAAGGATAGAAGGATTTTTTGATTGTTAGCCACTATTGGCAGCAGCTTAACTGTCAGATTAAGCTGTCTGCAAGACCAAACAAGGACAGGTCGTCTGCAGTGTTGACTGGCAGAGCCCCCAGGCATCTAGTCCATACAATGTAATGCAAACAGCATTCCAGGTTTTCTACCTAGGGTTGCCTTGCTGCCCCTACGATACACTGGCCTCTTTTGCTTCCATTCCACTGGGTTATTTTCTGAGATCCTTACTATCCCCATAACTGTGAAAAAGGCAGCAAACTTGTGTAAAATTATGCTTCTGAGCAACTTTACAATTCACCTGCTGGTTACAAACGCTGTTTCTGTCACAACTGGCAGCAGGATGCCTTCTGAAGAAGATTCACTGTGGACTTTCTTGATCAGGGAGGAAAATACTTTGCTCCCTTGCTTTGGGCAGTGGAGCGAGCCAGTGTAGGCATGTAGGAGATGTTTCCTTTTCTGCAGCTCTCACAGTTATCTTTATGCCTTCACATCATAGCCCACGACAGTAGTGTGTGCCCACCGAGCCCTTTGGAGCAAGGTTTGGCTTTTAGCATTTCTCTGGCCAGCAGCCAGCACAACTGGCCAGCTGCACAAGTGCCAGCTCATCACGCAACATGAACATTTCCCTTTGAAGTAGAAGCTTGTGACTAAAGCCTCTTTAGCCTCTGCCTCCTCAAGTCTTGACTTTGCTTTTGTGTTATAGAAAGTCTCTAGTTCTTGTCCTTCACACAGACCTTCCTTTGCTGTCTGCCACTGTATTCTATGCAAAGTTGTGTGCCATTCTTCCTAAGCCCTTAATCCAAAGACAATATTCAAGTCGGATCCTATTGGATCTGAGCGTTGTCCCAAGGCCTTTGGGAGCAGGCTTTAATTCCTCTTCTAAAATCATATTAACATACTCTTATGAATATGCAGGGATTTTTTTGACTGACTAAAAATGTTGTCCTGATTTGTCTTGGCTTCAATAACCATAAAAGTTACAGGTACTCCATACAGCTTTTAAAAATAAAATTACAAAGCTAAAAAAGAGATAGTTTTATCAGCAACACTTCCATGTAACACCCAGTAAAGTCCCTTTGGGGAGAAGTTAATTAAATGTAAAATTTCCTGATCCCCTTATAAATGCCTTCAGGTTGCATTTTTCTGGTACATGGTTTCCTGGAACGTGGCGTTCCTTTCCTCAACAATCATGCAGATATTTTTTTGACAAAATTTCTCATCTTCCAATACTAGGTTGTCCTGTAATAGACAGTGAAGCCCAACAGAATCCACCTGCAACATAGTGAAAAAGCAAATGCATTCCAAAACTACCTACTCAAACTGCTGCAGGTCCAAGTAGCTCATTTAGTAAAATAGGAAGAGGTTTAAATAGCTCCAAAGTACGTTAATTTTAACACAAGTAGTAAAAACAACACTCTGGAAGCTGCATATAACTCTAACTTCCTCTTTAAGCTGCTTATGCCTGCCTGTCTGTCTGTCCACCTCTCTCTCTCAACACATGCATGTGAATGGGGAAAACCAGACTGGGCTCTGCTGAACCGACACAGTATTTGTCAATATTTTCAGCCTTTTCAGCTAACAGATGATACAGCTGGTCACTTGTCCTAGGAAGCAGCACTTTCCAAGGACCTGCTGGGCAAGCAGTAAGATGCTCTTTCCCCAGAGTGGGAGGCAATGCAGGGATTCTGCTGTCCATGCTGTCAGGATGGTTATCCTTGAGCGTCAATTGTATCCTGCAGCCCAGATCCACCACATGAATGAGGATGACTTCAGACTTATAGAGAGATGGTCAGTGTGTACTGCCTGTGACCCACACTGAGGAGTGTGCTGGGATGGCAGCCTAAACTCAAGTCTAAATCAAGAGTCTCCAAGAAATTCAGTAGAGTCACACAAAAAAACCCCTACGGTTTAATCAGAATTTGGCTGGAGCCGTATGACAGGATTACAAGGAAGATAAATTTCGGAAGCCTTTAAATCTAGCAAGCAAGAGCTTTGCAAGCTACCTAGCACTGCAGAAAAGCAAGCATGCGTAGATGTGGTTTGTTGCTTCAGGAAACCAGTCAAAAATGGCTAATCATATTCTTAAATCTGCACAATCATCACTATTTTAGCCTCAAGGCAGCAATTAAAAACAGGCAGCAGTTAAAGACATGCAGCTCTGTGGTGCAGAAAGACACTGAGATGCTCAAGCACCACTGAAGCTTGACTGCTTGTGCGGGCTTTGAGGTTTGATATTGGGTATTAGTTATTAATGGCTGATCACATGACACCCATCACTGATACCTTAAGGAGAATTTTCCATGCTCTTCCTTTCTCACCTACCTGCCACAAGGACGAACCCCACGGAGAAGGCCAGGGCCACGCACAGCAACAAAGAGCTCTTCATCTTGCCTTCCCTTCTTTTGAAGAACACGAGTGGAGAGCCTGTCTCTGCCTATAAGGGCGTGTGCAAATGATACAGCTATTGGTTTCCGAAAATAAACGGCCCAGCCGGCTCACACCGACACCGTGGAAAATGTGGCCAGGGACTGAAACCAGGCATGTTTAGTGCATAAAGACTTCTGGCTTTCAAAGGTGAAGGGGGCAGGGGGTTGCACTATTACTGTGCATTTTTATGCTGCTCATTACGAACAAGCAATGAAGCTGCTGAGCGCAGAGGGGTGCAAAACCACCCTGGTCCTTAGGGGATTTCTTGCCATTAGGGCCATTGTCACTGTCTCACCTTGAGGCAAAGAGTCTAAGGCAAGAAAGTGTCTAGATAGCCCAAGGGTCACAGCCCTGGCAACTAGTTTTGAGAATTCAGACTTAAAGATCGTAGAATCATCCAACGTTTTGGGTTGGAAGGGACCTTAAAGATCCTCTAGTTCCAATCCCCTGCTGTGGGCAGGGACATCCTATACCAGCGCAGATTGCTCTAAGCCCCATCCAACCCACCCTTGAACACTTCCAAGGATGGGGTAGCCTGTCCCAGTGCCTCACCACCTGCATGGAGAAGAACTTATCTATCACTTGAGTCGTATTATAAAGACACTTTGCACCAGATTTTGTGCAAACCCATATTAAGGGCTCCACCTGCCCCCAAAGAGCTTGCAGTCAAAGCAGACAAGATGAAAGGGGGAGGGAGGAGTAAAAGAGGTAAAGCAACAGCAGGTCTGTGGCAAAGCCAAACTCTTCCTCCGCCTCTGCTCACTGCATTGAGGAGATTCTTTCCTTATCAATTGAAAAGAGGCTCCATAGGATTTGTGGTTCATAAAAGGTTCTGAGTCTGGTCCCCTCAAATTCTCTGAGGTATGGAACAAGCAGACTTTTCTGAAAGGAGAAGAGTACTGTAGAGGACCCAGAAGTTTTTGTCCCAGGTTTGGGGTCACTTGTGTAACTGCAAAACAAACATTACAATGTAACCTGCAATGATCAGAGCTGCCTCTGTAGCATATGTATGTGTCTTGCACAGAAGAGGCCACTTTTTAAGGGAACTCCAGTCCTAGCAAGGGCCTCTGAACACTGACATCAGTGGATAAAAGGGAAGGGAAAGTATGATGCTGGCAGGCCCATTCTTAGCCAAGGTTATTGAATCAGTGTTTCCTGAATTTATCTTCATTAACACTGGCAGCACGTGATTAATCTCCCTGTGTTCTCAAGCTTTTCCTTATGCAGCAGAGGAGCAGCCCCGTGACTGGCAACAGGCTTTTCCCACAGCCCATGCCACCCTTGGTTCACACAGGGTTGGTTGCTCTTGCCAGTCATCCTGGAAGGGCAGCCTGTCCCCTTACAGACTGTCTTCTCTTTCTTCAGACCTTCCTGGTTGGGTCCCAAACCCTAAGGCTGTTTAAAGACCCTAGAATTTGCATCCTGAGCTTTTTCTCTGAGCTTCTTCACCTGGCAGTTGCATGATGCAATGAGCTTTTGTGTTGCATCAGTAGTGCTCACACTCAAGGCTTACCCTGGGAGGTGGTGGGGTATGATGAGTGCAAGCCCAGCTCCTGGCAGGGCATCAGGTTATGCCCTAATTCTTTACAAACTTTGTTTTCTTACTAGGGATCTATCTAGATGGGCAAAATTTGGTTTTGTTTCTTTTCCACCTCCCCAGAAAGTATTGCCAAGAGTTTTATGTGGAGGTCTCTTCTGAAGCAGTGACAAGATGTTCCCTGTGCCCTCATCTTTTGCAGGTTAAAAATAAACCTGGCTAATCACAGGCTTGTAGGGGTGTCTGTCTAAAGCACTCTTTGTTTCAGTCACCTTTCTTGTAAAAAACCAAATTTTTTTAGAAAGACACAAGAAAGAGGGATGCAGACAGCAGAGCAAAGCACACACAAAAGAGGCTGGTTCTGGTCTGGTCTGCCAATCTGCACTGATAAAAATGACAGAAATACTGCACTGATAAAACCCAAGCAGAGACATCCATAAGTATTTTCAAACCCAAAGAGAGAGATCTAGCAGAATTACGTTCTGGGTGACTCTGTCATTTTCAGTGGTTTTTCCCTGCCTGCTGCTGCTCAGCATGTCTGAATTTCAGTTGCTAAATCTACACGTCTGCATATGGTGGCACGAGAGCTATTTTTAGGGCCATTCAGGCACCTGCATATCTGATGATTCCTATCTCTTTAGAGGAATATTTGTTTTAGAAGTATTACTTTTATGGGTTATCCCCTTTTTACTGTGTGACTTCTGAATCACTAGAAGATTATCTGGGGGAACAGGCATTGTACTGCAGCAGCTTGGCAAATAGCTGGCAAGCCATCACCCCAGGTTTTAATTCTGGGCTGAGTGAGGAGCTAGACTCCCAGCTCACTGCCAGGCAGACACTAGGGAAGGAATAACTGAGAATTTGAAAAGAAATGGGAACCAGCCTTGTGGTCTCAGTTGCCTTTCACTTGTCCTGTTCCTCCAGTTGGCCCTGGACATGCTGAACTAGGATTTTCCAGGTAAGAAGCTGGGCAGGTGCTTGGATGGAATGAGGTAAAATGGTTGTGCCTTTATGTGTCCTTGCTATGCTGGGTGAGAAGTGGAGAAGAGGACAGCTGTACTAGGGTACAGAGTATCTCCAGGTGACACACCATCCACTAGCAGTCTGTCCTACAGCTTTCTTTTCTCCTCATTTCTCACTCAGAAGCAAAGAAAATGGTGGATTAAAACAGACCTGCAGCAGTCACTGATCCCAGTATTGGCAGCGGTGATTCCACTGATGCTCGCAGCAAACTAGCAGGTTTGGCTCGGGCAGTTCCTGATAGCTGGGTTTACTAACTCAATTAGGAAGTCATCTTCAGCTTTCCCAAAAGCGGATGGCATTTTTGGCAAGTCCTAGAAGAGGTTCAAATATCTTTAGATGCTAGAAATTAACCTTGGATTGAGAGCCAACATGTCAGTTGCATTTAAATCCCTGAGAGTCCACGTGGAAGTCAGTCTGTTGTTACAGCTCTGAATTTTGAAAGAGCAGGCTTTAAAAAACCTGTGAGGGTAGTTAGATAGAAACTGTCAGGGTCAGGGACACATCCAAGGTCTGGGTTTCTGTAAGTCACACTTGCAGAAAGGATCTCGAACTTTAACTCTGCAGAAATTGCTGCAAATGGCTGTGTTTCAGTGGCCAAGTAGTGCAAAGTGAGAATTCCCACCAAAGTGTGGCTAACGAATTACATGACTGCTATGTCTCGCTTAACAAAACCAAGTTCCTCTTATTGCTCTTTCTTATACAGGCCTGTATCCAGGGAAGGTGATATCTGAAAACTGGCATTTAGGAAAGGTGTCTTAGCCTGGAGCAAAACGTAGCTTTGGTGCAAGAACATATATGGAAAATTCTGCCCGAGAGATGACTATGCAGAGAACTGAGTGTGTGAGAAGACAGGCTCATAAGAGACTTGTCTGCTGTCAGATCTACCAGAAACCAAATGAATCACTGAAAAGTGAGTAAAGTTGTGGACCCTCACCTCTGCATGAGTTAACTTCAAGATTTTCTTGACATGTCTTTTCCCACAAAGAGGTGGACAGGAGGGTTTATAAATAAAACTGCACCTGTTCTGTGGTGAGAAAAAAAAAGCACCTGTTCTTGTTCTATGCAGAACTCCTCTTGCCGGGACATGCAGATGCTTAATTTGTTAGGCTGTGGGTTTCTGAGCTCAGACTAAACTAGTTACTATTCTTCTGTCTGCTCTTGTGTCACAGCTGTCTGCATTTCTGTAAAGCAGCCTGCTTCCATGCGGCTCAGTATTCAGCATTGCTTTTGGAAGGGTGGGAGACTGGGCTGGGCACGCTGTGATGGATGACAGACACAAACAAGCAAAAATGCAGCATGAGAAGAAAAATGGGAATGAACAGGGATTGCCTTAAAAACCCTCCTACTGAGGAGTCTCCAGAAGCTGCAGATCAGTATCGTTCCTTTACTGGTGCCCTGCACATATTGGTATAAAAGGCCTGACCCTAAGAAGCACGGGGGAAGGTGAAGCACCAGCCCGGCTTGGCAGCCTGAAGTCTGATCTGCAACCCCAGGAATAGCCTGGTTGCTGACAGGAGACTCCTGTATCCCTGTAAAGATGCACTTTGGTGAAGGGAAGGACTAAGAAGAGTTACTATGTGTACCTCAGATGTGTTCAGGGAGGATTTCAAACACTTCTTTTTCGCCCTGAAAGTTTGATCTGATTGTAGGGAACTGAGTAACAAGAAGTTTCGGTTAGCAAGGGGACAGATGTCAGGTGTGCTTTCCATCTTGGGGTTTTTTCCCCCTCTTCGTTGTTGTGAAGATGATTATACAGAGAAAGATTTTGTCTGTCCGTGCTTTTAGGTGAAGAAAAACCCCCGAGGAGGAAAAAAGGCCACTCTTCTCTTCCCATGTGGCATTATGCATTTCCAAGAAGGCCAACGGCATCCTTGGGTGCATTAAGAAGACTGTGGCCAGCAGGTCAAGGGAGGTTCTCCTCCTACTCCTTTACTCTGTCCCAGTAAAGCCACATCTAGAGTCCTGCGCCCAATTCCAGGCTCCCCGGATCAAGAGAGACATGGAACTGCTGGCGGGAGTCCAGTGGAGGGGACTAGAACGTCTCTCTGACAAGGAAAGGTTGTGAGACCTGGGGCTCTTTAGCCTGGAAAAGAGAAGGCTGAGGGGGGACCTTATCAATGCTGACAAAGGTGGCTGACAAGAGGATGGGACCAGTCTTTTTCCAGTGGTGGCCAGTGACAGGACGAGGGTTAACGGGCACGAGCTGGAACACAGAAACTTCTGTGAGGGTGAGGGAGCCCTGGCACAGGCTGCCCGGGTCAGGCAGCTCATCAAGGGTCTGCATTCCTCCATTACAAATCTAACAGTACCCTCCAAGACCTGGAGGGATTTAATCTATGAATCAAAAGCTTAATGGCAAGGGCTCAACTTGGACCTTGCAGCCGCTTCCCAAAGCTGTACGTAAGGGACGCTCTCCGCGCGTACCGAGGCAGCCGCGCTGCCCGGGACCGCCGTGCCACCGCCACACGGGGCCGGCCCCAGCTCCCGCCCCCCTGCCGGCCTCCGGGCAGGACCCGCCGCCTCCGGGCGGGCAGGGGAAGGAGGGAGCGGGGCGGCGGAAGGGGCGCGGCGCCGCGGCGGAAGCGGAAGCGCGAGCGGGAGCGCGGCGGCAGCAGCACAGCGGAGCCATGAGGACACGGCGCGGCACCATCCTGCGGCCGCCGCCCCAGCGCGCCGAGGAGGAGGAGGAGGAGGATGACAGGGACGAGGTGCTCGGCGGCCCGGAGGGCCCCGACGGCCTGGGCGATGAGGTGGAGGACTTCCATGAGGCCCAGTTCCAGTCGGCGATGGCGGCCCTAGAGAGCGGGGAGGAGAACGGCAACAGCGAGGAGGAGGAGGAGGAGGAGGAGGAGGAAGTGCTGGGTCTGCATCTGCCCGAGGACAGCGAGGAGGATAGAGACGGTGAGGAAGAGGAGGAGGTACAGGGGCCAGATGACTTCATAGACCACAGTGCAGAAGAGGCTGAAGATGAGGAGGAGGAGGATGAAGAAGGAGAGGAAGAGGATGGAGAAGGAGAGGAGGATGGAGAAGGAGAGGAGGATGGGGAAGGAGAGGAGGATGGGGAAGGTGAAGAGGAGGAGGAGGAGGAGAAAAATGAGGATGAAGATGGGGACTTGTCCATGGAAAGTGACTTGGAGGAGCACCGTCAGGACACCAAGCTCCCCCACGAGCTCTCCTGGGGCCATCGCAAGCAGCTCTACTATGACACGGACTATGGGAGCGATGCTCAGGCCAAGGGTAAGCGTAAGCAGCAGGAAGTCGATGCTGAGGAGGAGGAGGAGGAGCAGGAGGCTCAAGTCATCCAGAGACGGTTGGCGCGGGACTTAGGGGAAGATGATTATGGGCTGGATGTGATCCAAGACTATGTGGCCGAGCAGCAGAAAACCCACGATGGCAAAGGGCAGAAAATTGACAAGGATTTGCAGGCCCTTTCCAAGAAGGAGCAGCTGAAGCTGTTGAAGCAGGAGTCCCCTGAGCTCCTGCAGCTGATTGAGGACTTTGAAGTGAAGCTGATGGAGCTCAAGGACGAACTGCACCCGCTGCTGCAAATGGTCAAAAACGGCACTATCCCACAAGGGAAGGGCAGTCGTTATTTGCAGACCAAGTATCATCTCTACTTGAGTTACTGTGCCAATATCAGTTTCTACTTGGTTTTGAAGTCCAAGAGGATGCCTGTTCACAGTCACCCCATCATCGAACGGCTGGTTACCTACAGAAATCTGATCAACGACCTAGCAGTGATAGATCAGAAATTATCCCCACAAGTTCGGATGCTTTTGAAACACTACTATGATAAGAAGGAAGATAAGCTACGGAAGGAGAAGAAGTTTGCGCTGTTTCTCCCACAGGATATCAAGAAAAACAAAGCAAAACGTGCTCCTGTGCTTGCTAATGGCCAGGCTGCTGCTGCTGGCCAGTCAGATGAGTCGGAGCTGGATGAAGAGGCTGCGCTCAAGTATTACAAGATGATGGAGGAGAAGTTGAAACTCAAGAGGAAGAGAACCAAAGACCAAGATGCGCTTGAAGAAGAAGAGGAGGTGTTGGAAGGTGAGGATCCAAATAACAAGAGAGGTGTAACCTATCAGATGATCAAGAACAAAGGCCTCATGCCCAAAAGGAAGA
Organism: Urocolius indicus; assembly: GCA_013401255.1. NCBI lineage: Eukaryota > Metazoa > Chordata > Aves > Coliiformes > Coliidae > Urocolius > Urocolius indicus. Next base: position 752,952 of record WBNH01004850.1, read on the forward strand.
AGATCGATCGCAATCCCAGGGTGAAGCACCGGGAGAAGTTCCGGCGAGCCAAGATTCGCCGCAAGGGCCAGGTGCGGGAGGTTCGCAGGGAGCTGCACAGATATGCCGGGGAGCTGTCTGGCATTCGCGCCGGAGTTAAGAAGAGCAGGAAGCTCAAATGATGCTGCTTTGCTTCTGTTTCTGAGAGTAGCAAGTAGCACTCCTGAACCCAATAAATTTTTTTATAAAAGACAATGTGTTTTTATCCTTAAGAAACCAGGGGGTGGTGTTTGGTTTTTTCCACAGGATGCTTTTCAGAGGGTGCCACGTCTAAAAGTAGCACAGGGCTCTTTCCTCACCCAGCCTCTGTGTCAAGGTGTTTTCCTCTATTGTGATGCTGTCATCTTCCCATAATGTAAATAGTGGTTTTGAGGGATGGTGATAAATGTGTCATCAGAATGACGGGATGGGTGGGCATGGGGATGGGGATGGGATGGGGATGGGATGGGATGGGATGGGATGGGATGGGATGAGGGGACCTGCCAAGGGCAGGTTGTGAATGGAGTTCATACAACAGTTACTGCCTTCTCCTTTTTCCTGTCTTATTCTGGTTCATCCTGTTTCTGTGTTGAGCTGCAGAATGACATACATGTGGTTGTGGTATCTTCTCTGAATTTTCTCTGATTAACTCCTCATGCCCGTACATTTAGGAACAAGCTACTATTAGGCATTCTTAAATCTTTCTTGTAACAGCTATTGCTTAAATCCTGTATGGCCTGGGATATAGATTCCCCTCCTAAATTCAATAGGAAGCCAAGCAAGGACATTTCTGGGTTTCATAGCAATTTATCTGTGATAAATACATTACCTTAATCTATGATAAATGTTAACTGTTGTTTGCTGTTACAGGTCTAACATAGCATTGATACAGGACATTGGTATAATGTTTTCTTCAGTCTGAAGTTCTCTAAATGTTTCTGTAATTTCCATGCCTTCTGGTGGGAAAACACACTTAAGTGCACTCTGAAGTTCTTGCTGGGAGCTGATAGTGAGTGGCCTATGCCAGTTCAGGCTGTAAAGAAGAAATGCTCAATTAATTTATCCGAAAAGTTTAACCAACACTGTCTCAGGTAAGAACTGCACTTGTGTTTGGGACAAGTTTCAAGGAGCCCCATGCCTTTATTTGTGTACCACTAGCATCTGAAAGGTACTACGGTCTGTTTTCTATGGGAAATCGCTTAAGGGGAATAAGATTCTTGGCAACAAATGCTACTTCATGTTCTGGAAGCACTAGCGTATCTAGGTGGTTTTGGAGTTTTGGTTTGGAATTTTTTTGTGTGGTAGTCTTAGGGGAAGGCATGAGCACATGTTCTTGAACCTGTGGCAGGCTAGATGCTGTGATGCAAACATGCAGGCACTCTGCTCATTTTCTGCAAGCGACATGTACTTCCACATGTTTTGAGGTAAACCTTTACACCCTAGGCCTGGTTGTGCCAGGAACACGCTGGTAATTGCTGCCTGGAGAATATTTTGCTAATTTTCAGAGCAGAAAGAAAAACAGTCAAGCTGAACAGATGGGAACAAAAGTAAGGAGGCTTTTTGTAGCCTTTGTATGTCCTGGGTCCATGGGATATGGAGCTATGCATGGCAATTTCAGAGGGATTCTGGTATGTATGGTAGATAGATGTGTAGGACAAAGCAGTGAAATGATAAGTTCTGCTGACTTTAAAGGCCCTGCATTTGTTTGCCCCCTGCTGCTTATGGGCTAAACAGCAGTTAGACAATTAAAAATTGCTCCACAGAAACAGACTACAAAGCATTGGGAATTGATTCCCTCCATGAAAGTGCCTGAGGCAAAAGTGAGGCTTGATCCAAGAGGTCACAGGTCCTGTTAAGCGATGCCCTCAAGTCACCTGATGGCCTTCTGAGACGTGTAACCTATTAGCTGTGGGGATAAAGGTGTCCTTCACTTCAGCTTCATCTCTCCTGCTGAGAGCCACAATCAGCAGCGTTAGCCATTTGAAATGCATGGCTTTTACTGGGTCCCAGCCTTACCAGAGAAGGAACTAGAGCTTTTCCTAAAACTACACCTTTTAATAACTCTGTGCTGGGATCATGATGGAGGCTGCTGCTGCTAGTGCTGAGCTGCACTCCTGAGGCTTTGCGAAGAGGTCAGTGAAAGGTTATGTACTGGGGAAAAAAAGCAGCTTAGATGCTTTTTTCTGGGGAGGAATGGTGTTGTGTAACAGGCATCACATGAGATGTGGAAAATATCCAGCAGAGATGCTAACTGATCTCATTACTGCAGCACCTGCTCATGCACGTTTTGCACTTGGTGTAAAACCAGAGAGCTGACCATCTTTCATAGATCTGCAGGTGAGGTGTAAGTATGCAAGCAGGCTTTGTGTTCCCTTGAAAAGCTTTAGGCAGCTGGCAAACAATTCTGTCAACTTCCATCTGAGCAATAAATAAGGGAAATAGAGTGCTGTTACAGACTTGCTCCCCAGGGTGAAGGCTGAAGGCAGAAGGAAGGCAGCAGACGGGCATGCCCCGTGCAGGCACCAGCAGATGGCATGGCGTGTCTCCCTGTTCAACCCCAACCCCTTTCCACAAAGATTAAACATGGCATTATGTTCAGGTGGATAGTTCAGAGATGGGACAAACCCATAAATAGTTCATTCCCATATGGTTTTATGTGGGAGTGATCATGCAAAGGCCATGGTTATTAATGCCATGGGAGAGGGGAGACTGTAACACCCTAAGAAATACTTCTTTGAGGGATGTTTTGTGCTGAAGGGAAATCCCTGGTAGTAAATAAGTTTGAAGATCCATATGAAAATGGACATGTGCAAAATAGGGGAAGGAGCATGTTATGACCACGAAAAGAAGTGAAAAGTGTAGCAAGGTCATGGTTAACACTGTTTTGGTTTTTTTTTTTCTTCCCCGTGTAATATTTCTGGAGAAGTCACTGTCCCTGCCATGCAATGTGCTTCAGCTATGTTACAGCACTTGTCCTTACCAGGCTCCTGCTTAGCTAGAGCCAGCTGCCCTGCTCAGAAAGGGCTGCTGGTGGGAGCTGCCTCAGCAGCAGTTTAGGACTTACATGCTCCAGCAACAGCTATGCCTCACCCAAATTGCTTACACAGCCATGGAGATACCTGCTCTTGTGTCCTGTCTACCCACTGACTTGAAGCACTGTAATTCAAGAGATAGTCAGTCCCATGTGCACTTTCACATGAATGACTTGTATTTATAAAGCACATAGACAGTGCATAGAAAGCTCTAAGGAGGGGTATATGCTGCTCTGTTGTCCTTCTACACCTGGAAAATGTAATCCTTTGTGGGTGATAAGCATCCAGAGTAAGCCTGGAAGCTCGGGCAGAACAAATACCATGGTAGAGGTGGATAATGTTTTCTGCATCCTGACCTAAAATTTCTGTTTATATGGGGTAAGGAAAACAAACAACTCACATGGAAATACATCTGCTTTAAACTTAGTCAAGGCTTTCCTAGTTGTCTCCATAATATTCTACCAGCAACACTCTGGACGCTGTTTTATCCTTGCTAGCCCTGGCAAATAGCAATCCACACATTCAGCTTTGAGATTTGCAAAATGTATTAGAGCATCCATTAAACTGGTTGCAACACGTTCCATGACTTGGGGCAGTGCTGGAAAAAGCAGTCTTCCGAAATCAGCTGCCTTTGCAGCGTTGCTTTTGCAACTTTTGTGTGTGATTTCAAAAGAACAAAGCAATACATTTCGGCTTATCCTCAGTGCGCTGATTGCTGGATATTTAAGAAGTGGCAGATTTATGTTCTTTCTCTATGCCCATTGACCACATTATAATCCATATTAATTGTCTTGGCTTAATGATAAGTTATTAGTCTTCAGAAAGACAACCTTCTAAGTGAAATTACTGTTGGTATATGGCCTATGTGGTAACTCTAATAGTAAGGAATATATTTAGACCTCGTATTGTCACCTCTTGTCAAAGGACACGAAAATGCTGCTGCCCGAGAGATCTTACCCTCGGGAAGGAGGAGGGGGGGTGGGGGCCAGGAGCTGGTTTCATGACTTCATGAGTAGGTTGAAGGATGTGAGAGTTGCGGATTTCTGTGTTGCTGTATGAAGGTAGTTTTTTTTTTTAAGATTAAAGTCTGCGCTTCTGCGTGCGATCTCTGGTCCCGCGAAGGCGACTGCCCGTCACGCACAGGGCAGCTGCCTCATTCCTTCCGGCGTGGTGTGTACAAATAGCCCATGACATACACGTGACGGGATAGCGTCTGTCTCAGAGCTGCTTCTCCACAGCCGGGGGGCTGGGAGCCTCACGCTAGGAGGCTAGGTGGGCTCTATAGATGTGTTTTCTTAATGTGTGAGAAAGGTGAATTGTCAGAGACAAATGCGTGACGCTGGAAAAAAAACCCAAACCTTCTCATTAGGGTGGAAACAAGGTCCTCCCCGTCTCCTTCACAGCCCCGACACCTATCCCAGCGGGGTTACGTGTTTTTTTGTCAGCCTTCCGCGATCCGGGGCTGGGGCCGGGAGCAGCCGCCAGGGGCAGGGGCAGGGGCAGGTAGGGTGCCGCGGCGAGGGCACCGAGGGACACGGGGACGGAGGAGGCGAGCGGCCCCCCCGGCGGGCGCGGGGGCGGAGGCCGGGCGC